>OZ018329.1:21775068-22222568 GCA_963969495.1 Ceratothoa steindachneri
GCGATCAATCAGGAGAGGAAGGCATCGATGCTAGTTTGAAACCAGATTTGTGTTTTAGGATTTGTATACGAAACAGATTTGGGTTTTAGGATTTGTATACGAAACAGATTGGGTTTTAGGATTTGTATACGAAACAGGTTTGGGTTTTAGGATTTGTATACGAATCAGATTTGGGTTTTAGGATTTGTATACCAAACAGATTTGGGTTTTAGGATTGGTATACGAAACAGATTGGGTTTTAGGATTTGTATACGAAACAGATTTGGGTTTTAGGATTTGTATACAAAACAGATTTGGGTTTTAGGATTTGTATGCGAAACAGATTTGGGCTTTAGGATTTGTATACGAAACAGATTTGGGTTTTAGGATTTGTATACAAAACAGATTTGGGTTTTAGGATTTGTATGCGAAACAGATTTGGGCTCTAGGATTTGGATACGAAACAAATATGGATTTTAGGATTTGTATACCAAACAGATTGGAGTTTTAGAATTGTATACGAAACAGATTTAGGTTTTAGGATTTGTATACAAAGCAGATTTGGGTTTTAAGATTTGTATACGAAACAGATTTGGGTTTTAGGATTTGTATACGAATCAGATTTGGGTTTTAGGATTTGTAAACGAAACAGATTTGGGTTTTAGGATTTGTATATGAATCAGATTTGGGTTTTAAGATTTGTATACGAAACAGATTTGGGTTTTAGAATTTGTATACGAAACAGATTTGGGTTTTAGGATTTGTATACCAAACAGATTTGGGTTTTAGGATTTGTATACGAAACAGATTTGGGTTTTAAGATTTGTATACGAAACAGATTTGGGTTTTAGGATTTGTATACGAATCAGATTTGGGTTTTAGGATTTGTATGCGAAACAGATTTGGGTTTTAGGATTTGTATACGAAACAGATTTGGGTTTTAGGATTTGTATACGAATCAGATTTGGGTTTTAAGATTTGTATACGAAACAGATTTGGGTTTTAGGATATGTATACGAATCAGATTTGGGTTTTAGGATTTGTATGCGAAACAGATTTGGGTTTTAGGATTTGTATACGAAACAGATTTGGGTTTTAGGATTTGTATACGAAACAGATTTGGGTTTTAAGATTTGTATACGAAAAAGCTTTGGGTTTTAGGATTTATATACGAAACAGATTTGGGTTTTAGGATTTGTATACAAAACAGATTTGGGTTTTAGGATTTGTATACGAAACATATTTGGGTTTTAGGATTTGTATACAAAACAGATTTGGGTTTTAGGATTTGTATAGAAACAGATTTGGGTTTTAGGATTTGTATACGAATCAGATTTGGGTTTTAGGATTTGTATACCAAACAGATTTAGGTTTTAGGATTTGTATACCAAACAGATTGGGTTTTAGGATTTGTATACGAAACAGATTTGGGTTTTTGGATTTTTATACGAATCAGATTTGGGTTTTAGGATTTGTATACGAAACAGATTTGGGTTTTAGGATTTGTATATGAAACAGATTTGGGTTTTAGGATTTGTATACAAAACAGATTTGGGTTTTAGGATTTGTATGCGAAACAGATTTGGGCTTTAGGATTTGTATACGAAACAAATATGGATTTTAGGATTTGTATACCAAACAGATTGGAGTTTTAGAATTGTATACGAAACAGATTTAGGTTTTAGGATTTGTATACAAAGCAGATTTGGGTTTTAAGATTTGTATACGAAACAGATTTGGGTTTTAGGATTTGTATACGAATCAGATTTGGGTTTTAGGATTTGTAAACGAAACAGATTTGGGTTTTAGGATTTGTATATGAATCAGATTTGGGTTTTAAGATTTGTATACGAAACAGATTTGGGTTTTAGAATTTTTATACGAAACAGATTTGGGTTTTAGGATTTGTATACGAAACAGATTTGGGTCTTAGGATTTGTATACGAAACAGATTTGGGTTTTAGGATTTGTATACGAAACAGATTTGGGTTTTAGGATTTGTATACGAGACAGATTTGGGTTTTAAGATTTGTATACGAAACAGATTTGGGTTTTAGGATTTGTATACGAAACATATTTGGGTTTTAGGATTTGTATACAAAACAGATTTGGGTTTTAGGATTTGTATAGAAACAGATTTGGGTTTTAGGATTTGTATACGAAGCAGATTTGGGTTTTAGGATTTGTATACGAATCAGATTTGGGTCTTAGGATTTGTATACGAAACAGATTTGGGTTTTAGGATTTGTATACGAAACAGATTTGGGTTTTAAGATTTGTATACGAAACAGATTTGGGTTTTAGGATATGTATACGAATCAGATTTGGGTTTTAGGATTTGTATGCGAAACAGATTTGGGTTTTAGGATTTGTATACGAAACAGCTTTGGGTTTTAGGATTTGTATACCAAACAGATTGGGGTTTTAGGATTTGTATACAAAACAGATTTGGTTTTTAGGATTTGTATACAAACATATTTGGGTTTTAGGATTTGTATACGAAACAGATTTGGGTTTTAGGATTTGTATACGAATCAGATTTGGGTTTTAGGATTTGTATGCGAAACAGATTTGGGTTTTAGGATTTGTATACGAAACAGATTTGGGTTTTTAGATTTGTATACGAATCAGATTTGGGTTTTAAGATTTGTATACGAAACAGATTTGGGTTTTAGGATTTGTATACGAAACAGATTTGGGTTTTAGGATTTGTATGCGAAACAGATTTGGGTTTTAGGATTTGTATACGAAACAGATTTGGGTTTTAGGATTTGTATACGAAACAGATTTGGGTTTTAAGATTTGTATACGAAACAGATTTTGGTTTTAGGATTTGTATACCAAACAGATTTGGGTTTTAGGATTTGTATACAAAACAGATTTGGGTTTTAGGATTTGTATACAAACAGATTTGGGTTTTAGGATTTGTATACGAAACAGATTTGGGTTTTAGGATTTGTATACGAATCAGATTTGGGTTTTAGGATTTGTATACGAAACAGATTTGGGTTTTAGGATTTGTATACGTATCAGATTTGGGTTTTAAGATTTGTATACGAAACAGATTTGGGTTTTAGGATTTGTATACAAAACAGATTTGTGTTTTAGGATTTGTATACGAATCAGATTTGGGTTTTAAGATTTGTATACGAAACAGATTTGTGTTTTAGGATTTGTATACGAATCAGATTTGGGTTTTAGGATTTGTATACGAATTAGATTTGGGTTTTAAGATTTGTATGCGAAACAGATTTGGGTTTTAGGATTTGTATACGAAACAGATTTGGGATTTTAGGATTTGTATACCAAACAGATTGGAGTTTAGGACTTTTATACGAAACAGATTTGGGTTTTAGGATTTGTATACGAAACAGATTTGGGTTTTAGGATTTGTATATGAAACAGATTGGAGTTTTAGGATTTGTATACGAAACAGATTTGGGTTTTTAGGATTTGTATACGAAAAAGATTTGGGCTTTAGGATTTGTATACGAAACAGATTTGGGATTTTAGGATTTGTATACGAAACAGATTTGGGTTTTAGGATTTGTATATGAAACAGATTGGAGTTTTAGGATTTGTATACGAAACAGATTTGGGTTTTTAGGATTTGTATACCAAACAGATTGGAGTTTTAGGATTTGTATACGAAACAGATTTGGGTTTTAGGATTTCTATATGAAAAAAACTTTGGATGGGGATTTGTATACGAAACAGATTGGGGTGCTAGGATTTCTATACTTAGGAAGTTATTAAGTTTAGTAGAGATGATGATATACACTTTGAATGTCTTCGTCCCTGTCAATTTTTTTACCTATTGCGAAGGAAATCAAAACTGGTTCATTTCGCCCTGAGCGGGTACATTCAGCCCCGTTTACTAAGGCGGTCACACACTCGTTTTGGAACAAAACAGGTTAAGAAGATGTGAATCCCCACTCAGTCTGGGCACTTTAAGCAGTCTGTTTGGACTATACACCTCCCACACCTTAACTTCCCGCCCTTTCACTACAAACCGCTTTACAAATACTTTCTGAGACAGATGCCTCGTTAGAGTGCACTTTATAATTTACAATAAAAAATATAAAGTTTAAAAACAGCCTGAAAATTGAAAAACCATTCTGAATTATTTTAAATTGGCTAAATTTTTTAAGTTTACATTTGAAAAGAACAACCTAGAAATGGTCAAAAAAGCCTGAAACTTGGAAAAACAGCATAAACTTGATAATAACATAAAAATTGAAAAAAAACAGCTTGGATATTGAAAAGCCTAAAATGAAAAAAAAACATTACATGAAAAAAAGATGGAAGTGAAAACCACAACTTGGATATTAACAAAACAGTGTTAAAATGTTAAAAAACGGACGGTAATTTGAAAAACAAACCTGCCTAAAATAAAAAGACGACCTGCAAATTGTAAAACACGTCCTGAACGTATTATAAGAATAGCATGAAAATTGAAAAAACAACTTTCAAATTGGAAAAACAGCCTGCAAATATTGAAAACCCTAGAATTGAAAAAAAAACCCGGCTTGGAAATATTAAAACTCCTGGAATTTGATAAAAAAAAAGCCTGAAAATATTAAAATCGGCCTGTAAATAAAAAAAAATGGAAGAATAAAATTCGACAAAACTAAAGGGGATTCTGTAGAAGATAGAATGTGGAGAAGACTGCAACAGCGCGCCTCCTCGACCTCCCATGCTGCTACGGCCCACGAGCGAGGGGAAATGGTGTAGCAGAGGTATTGAGTGCCCCTGCTATACAACTGAAACCTGTAAGAACGTCGCGCCCTTCTGCCCCAGGTTCCGAGTTGTTCACTCTCCCGGACCCAGGTCCCAGAGTTGTTCTCTCTTGGCCCCAATGCACGCAGTGGGACCTGCCGCAATATATATCATCCATTATTTTGACTTCCCGCAACTTCACCACTTTCTGTACAGATATCTTCTCAATAACTTTCTGCATAATACGGCCTAGGGATTATTGCGCTTTGAATCCGAGTAAAAGAACTCACAGGCTGCGACCAATAAATTAAATTCGTCCAAAGAGCATGGGGACTCAAATATCCATTTGAACTCCCGTACGAGGTACTGGATGCGACAGATACAACCATATATAAGTTTACTTCCTATAGCAATGATGAAAACCTATGCCTTCCGAAGAAAGCACGAACCCGAGAAAGAGTAAGGGCGCGAAAGCTGATCCTTGCGAGACGCTACTGTTAATGAAACCTATTCGATGTTTCTGTTATCCATAGGAGCCGAATCAGTGATACTAAATTCGGGATGAAAGCTAAAATTAGTGTTAAATCTCTTCAAAGTTGTGGAGGAAAAGCAAACATCGTAAATACTGAAAAAAAAACACCCTGAAAATTTAAAATTTCCTAGAAAAAAATGATTTTTATTTTAAAACGTTGAGATAATGAAAAAAAATTCTGTTTTGTGAACATCACCCCATATTTGTGAAACTTCTCAGTTACTTCTGACTTGGAAGCTTTCAAAATGTTTGTTTGTCTATATGCTAGAGAATTAGATTATTCAAAATACGTGAGAAAGGAAGGAATTTTATAAAGGCTATTCAATAGCCTATACGAAGCAGCCCCTGTCCCCATCCCCAAATTGAGTTCCACCTAGCATCTTTATCCATAAATCTATCCAGTCTATTCTTAAAACTCGGTAGAGCGGAAGCTTCTATCACCTGATTACTGCCACTACTCGATTGGTAAACCAATTTGTACCAATCCCTTTCCTAACCCTCACTTTGTCCTACTTAAACCCAATGTTATGTATCCTATCCTGTTCACTAAAAAACAAGCTTACCTGTCTCCCCTATTATAATCTTTTACCCACTTAAGCCCTCAATTTTATCACCTCGAACTCTTCTCCTTTCAAATATATGAAGATTTAGTCTCCTAATCCTTTCAGCATAGAGTAAGCTCCTCAACACATGAATCATCTTAGTCATTCTTCTTTGCACTGAGTCAAGTAAACCAATATCCATCCTATATTACGGTGACCAAAATTGCACCGAGACAAAAATCCTTACCATTCGTTTTAGCTAGATGTTGGAAGTGTTAGAAGAATCCTATCATTGATTTAAAGACCACAAAAAAGCAACTGGGGCCTCTCTTGGTCTGTGATAGAAAAATTAAGTTAGGAAGAGTAATAAAACGTACCCAAGATTTGGTATGATTGCCCGATTGATTTGCACCTTCCGAAGCGTATCGCAGGATTGAACTGATGTAATACTTCAATTGCGGGAGGTATGAAAGAACGTGTTTTTCAACTCTTGGAGATGAGATCTTTGACCTCTCCTGTCGGCAGAGGTAGGCGAGATTGAGGGCTGGGTAGGGGGCGGGGGGGGGGCGGTAGACCGGTTTGTAGCGAAACGCTTGAATCCCCGGCTTGTTTTTCTTGACTCTTGTAAAGGGGTCATTCTGATTCATACGCCTCAGTGTCCTTTGAGAGTCTTTCTGATTCTTTGTTAATGAAGCCATGGAACCCTCGCGAATTCTTGGGCATTTTAAAAAGTAGTTCAATAAAATAGATAAAAACTTCGAGACAGCTCACAGAAGCGGAATGCCATCGAAAATATGTTTGATTGCACTCCACAAGAAATAAATGATAGCTTACGTGTATTGTTGATTACTAATAAGGACAAAAAATTAATCACCTAGGGAGAAAAAACATAATTTAACATCTAGAGCCTATAGGAACCTTAGACAGCTGAGAAGCGTAGCTTAGTTTACGTCGAAACGTTAATTAGGCTTTATTTGTGTTGCGGACGGCGTGAAGATCTGTAGATAGCACATTAGCTCTACTTCAAATTAGCCGGAAAAGCGACGTCATGGAATGTCAAAAAGGTGCGATTGCATTTGGCCGTGCCAAAGGTCATCGTGTGAAGGAGGTGGCGGAATTTGGCAGTGTTTCAACGAGTATGGTCATCCGGATTTACAAGCAATGGCAGAACTCCCAAAATGCGAAAAACCTTCGCCAGAATTGCGGACGGATGAAGGTGTTGACAGAGAGGAACCATCGTAGAATGTCCAGGCTTGTAATTGCAAATCGATTTGCTTCCAGGCAGGAATTGCTACAAAACGTCAATTTCGGTCCTTCATCACCCACTTCAGAAAGAATACTACACAAGGAAATCCATGGCATCAACATATGGAGCAAAGTGGCGTGCAAGAGGACCTTACTATGGTTACAAGTGACTAATCTTTTGTCCGGTGAGCTTATTAAGCCTTTTAAAATTATAGAAGAGCTTATTCTGTAAGTGGTTATGCACACTACCCAAGAATCCTAAACAAATTATTAAAGCTTTCCTCTCTGTGATGATTCTTTCAAAGACGAGTGAATTAGAAGGCTGAAAACATTGAAGATACATTGTGTAACATGTTTAGCAAAACATAATTTTCCCTTACAATTAGATGAATCTACTCTGTCAAACTGAATGGTTGCTCCTTTTAATATTGGTTTCGTTTCAGATGTTTTTTAGCGATTCATTCTGGCGGTTGACAACGAGGGTTTCGTCAGAAAGGAAAATTTGTTTTAAACAAATCTAATTTTCAAGATAACTAGAAAAAGACACAAAGGGAATTTAGCGATTGTTATTATTGAGATTTAAAAAAAGAGAAATAAAGCAAATATCATTTACCAGTAAATAAAATTAAGTCACTCTCAATTCCCAACTGTTACGACATCTCTGCATTGAACAAGAAAAAATAAGTATGGTATTACTTGTCAGATAAAAATGGAAACAAGGTTCAACAAAATTTATTTTCAATTGCAAGGAAATGATGTTAACTTTATCAAGCTCAAATCTCCCCCTCTCCATGAAGCAATCCAAGTTAAAGTTATTGAAACGTAACGCAGACCGCCGTGAATCCTTCCAGCTTTCGACCCGTTCTGATTTGGAGACGGAGAAGAGAATACGAGACAAGGACCTAGAAGAATATTGTGCATAATTTGATTAACTGAATAGAGACATGTCTGACAATTTCAAGGAGCTCTTGTAGATCCCCCAACCCCCTCCACCATTTTTCGAATTGCCCTTTCTCCAAAAAAGATGAGTTCCTTAGGCTTATTTAAATTAAGGCAGATCAAAAATATCCGATTTCAAGTTATCTTATTTTTGCCCTAAATCCATTTCGAGATATCAGCAATGAGGAAACAAGAATTGTTAAGGAAAAAATGATTTCACTTCAAAATGACTGAATTGAAGGCAAATTAAAAAAAAATCATATCAAAGTTTTTGGTTAAATAAAGATTTATGCCCGTTAGCAACGCTGCAATGTGGAAACAAAGACTAGATGGGCTCCATTGCCTTCCCAATATCATAGTTAGTAAAGAGGGGCTTCAGTATAATCACCTGCCTTGTTTCTAAGCAAAGAAACAGACTAAATATTTCTAAGGGCAGGGATTTAAGAGTTCTTAGTGCATTCTAGCCTGATTTAAGGTTTCTTAGTGAATTCTAGCCTGCGTTAGGACTTCTTAGTGCATTTTAGTATGATTTAATACTTTTTAGTGCATTCTGGCTTAATTTAATACTTCTTAGTGCATTCTGGCTTGATTTAAGACCTCTTCTTCGTGTCTTCTAGCTTGATTTAATACGTTTTACTGCATTCTAGCTTGATTTAAGACTTCTTAGTGTATTCAAACTAGATTTAATACTTCTTAGTGCATTCTGGCTTGATTTAAGACCTCTTTTTAGTGTCTTCTAGCTTGATTTAATACTTCTTACTGCATTCTAGCTTGATTTAAGAAGTCAAGCTTGATTTATGACTTCTTCTTAGTGTATTCAAACTAGATTTAATACTTTTTAGTGCATTCAAGCTTGATTTATGACTTCTTCTTAGTATATTCAAACTTGAATTTGATAGGCTGATATCCCTTTAACAAGCAGATGAATCACATTAAACTGTAAAGATAATTCAGTTACCGGTGTGATGTAAATTTCATGTTGTTAAGCAGATGAATATATTTGTTAAATGAGTAGTGTTACATAATGTAATTGTTTTGAATCGGCCTAACAGTTTTACTTGACCTTTCTTCATTACTTTCTTTACATACATACATTTACAGTACATCTATTAAAAAGAAAGGTGTGTGTTTCTAGACGTGTGTTGGGGCGGGGGGGGGGCGATTGTGGATAAGGACGGAGTTAAAGGGTTAGGAGCCTGAAAAAGATTGAGGAGAAGATAGAGTGAAAGGATAGGTGGGAAGAGTGGCAGATAGTAATAGAGTGCAAGGTTTAGGGGTGGATGAGTGAAAATATAGGGGAAAGGGCAGGGTGACAGTGAGTCACATAGTGAAAGAAATGGAGGAGGGAAAATATGAAAAGTAGAAAAGAGAGAAAAAGATCCTTAGTGAAAAAGTATTTCCATATCTAATCTTTCTTTCTTTTCTTTTTTTACTTTGTTATTTTTCTTCTTGATCGAGTTTCGTTTTATTGATGATGTAACTGCACCTCTCAGCCAAACCTCCACTTTTCTCAGGGGGGGGGAAGGGCTTGGGACCGGCCATGGCAAAGTTTTGCACATTTCTCTCGTCGCTTGACTATGCTATTAATGCAATTTGTGTGGGTAGCGTCATCCATCCCTTGCATCGTGGACGAGATCTCCCGAATGGATGATGAAACAAGAATAAAGATCAGAATGACAACCACTGATGAGTCCGAAGGACTCAGGGAGGTCGTCATTGGGTGTGTTCGCACAAACTAGTGATAGTTGAGCCTTTTGAGACTCCCCTGGAGAGATAGACACCTGTTCCACCTCAGGGGCTTAGTGGGTATGAGTGACCAAATAGGAATCACTCGAACTCCATCGGTAGGATTTTAGAAACAGAGGAGCGCTTGGGTATGCTGCGCTGTGAAAGCGGGAAGGGAAATGATAGCGGTGATTCGGTAGGGCTATGATGCGTGTGAAGCTACTTACCCCCGCGGAGATATCAGCGTATCCGTCTAATGGGCGACCAGCTCATGACGCCGATGAAAGTTTTGTGTCCACGCTCGCTCGACTTGAACCCGTGACTTAAACTCAGAAATCCAACATCTTATCTACCCTGGGAGGGAGAATTCCGGGGTAAGTTCTTCACCCCACTCCGTCGTCCCAGTTGGCGGTCGACACTTGGCCCTAATTCTTACTATAATCCTCGTCCTCCTCCCCTCTCGCCACCTCAGAGTATCAGCAGCGATAGATTTCCTCGAGCCAAAGAGAAGAAACAGAGGGTGGTCTCGTAAAAGCTCTAAGGAAGGCAAATCCAAACTAGTATTTAGAGCTCTAAAGGAAGGCGAGATCGAATGGGCATTCAAAGTTCTAAATTAAGACATTTGTAAATTGTCTTTCAAAGTTCTAAAGGTAGGCAAATGCAGATGGGCATTCAATTATCTAAATGAAGGCAAATACAAATGGGACGTCCAAGCTCTAAATGAAGGGAAATGCAAATGACCCCTTAAAGTGCTCAATACAGCCAAATGCAAATGGGTCTCCGCAGTTCAAAATGAAAGCAAATACAAATGGGCCTTTAAAGCTCTAGAGGAAGGCAAATGAAAATGAGCCTTCGAAGCTCCAAAGGAAAGCAAATGCAAATGAGCATTAAAAAACCCTAAAGAAAGACAAATGCAAATGGGTATTCAAAAATATAGAGGAAGGCTAATGCAAATGGGCCTTCGAAACTCGAAAGGGAGGAAAATGAAAATGGGTCTTTGAAGCTCTAGAAGAAACCTAAAGCAAATGGGCATTCAAAGCTCTAAAGGAAGGCAAATGCAATTGAACCTTCACAACTTTGAAGAAACGCAAATGCGAATGGGCATTCTAAGGTTTATATGAAGGCAAAAGCAAATGAGCCTTCGATGGTCTAAAGGAAAGCAAATACAAATGAGCATTCAAAGGTCTAAAGAAAGGCAAATGCAAATGAGCCTTCGAAGCTCTAAAAAAAAGCAAATACAAATGGGCATTCAAATCACTAAAGGCAAATGCAAATGGGCCTCCGAAGCTCTATATCAAAGTAAATGCGAATGGGCCTTCAAGCTATAAAGAAAGGCAATTGCAAATGGGCATTCAAAGTTCTAAAGTAAGGAAATACAAATGGGCCTTTAAAGCTCTAAAGAACGGCAAATGTAAATGGGCATTCAAACCTCTAAATCAGTGGTTCCCAAACCTATGGTCGCGACCTAAATCAGGATCGCAAGAGTGCTCCTGAGGGTCGCAGGATGGCTACGAAAAAATAAAAGAGAGAAAAAAATATTATCAGTAAAATACTTCAAACATAAATATTAACATTATAATTGTGGAATATACATCGTCATTCAAACTGGGATAGGAAAATAGATGTGAATAATAAAGAACGATAAATGAAGATAGAACAAAACATATACGAGTATGATCAGGTCTAATACTTGTACTGTACGCCAAGGCGGCTGGAGCTTGACTCGATCTGTTTTTTTCAGACTCTTCAGTTCCGGCGTAGCTTTTTTGGTGGACAGACATGCGATTCACGTAGGTTTTTATTTTCATATTATTAACAGTAACATCAAGGTTAAAAATCAAACTGATAAAATCCAAATCATCAATTATTATAAAACAACAAAAGCCAGCAATCTCCTGATGAAAAACAAGACCTGCCTAAACTCCTCGAATCTCAAGTCAACCAACATAGTTTACGAGTTCATCTGCCCCGATAAAGACTGTAAGCTTTATAATAACTCAAAATATATTGTCATGACAACCACTACAGTTTCGAGACGTTTAACAATGCATCTACAAAGCGGAGGGCCTAAAAATCATATGGAGAGTGTTCATAATATTAACCTAACGAGAGATATGCTCGTTGATAACACCGTTATTAAAAGAAAAGAGGTCAATTAAGCGAGGCTGAACATCTTAGAAGCCATATTAATAAATGAAGATAAGCCGGCTATCAACAATCAAGCAACAAGCTGGAATCGCACATTTACAGGAGCTGCCAAGTGTAGGCCATGAATGGTCTTTTGCAGTCTCCTTCTTTTCTTATGTTCTTATTAAATTTTATTTAAAATTCCACTCACCGGAGTGACCCATTTCCTCTAACGTTATGTTCAACCTAGGCGGAATAAATACCCCTTACAAATCCTCGTTTCACTCTGTCTTGTCTTTTGTCTTTGAGAAGTGGTGAGTATGTGAGTGTGAGAGATAGTGGGGCATTAGGGATAGTGTATTGGGGATAGTGGTGAAATAAGGAAGTCTGAGGGTTGCAAGATTTGCAAAGGTGCCTGGAGATCAGGCTAATCTCTTTCATTGTTTGTTTTGTTTGTTTATTTATTATGTTTTTTTATAAATGTATATATATGTAGACAAGTATTTATGCATATATATATATATATATATATATATATATATATATATATATATATATATATACTAAACAAATACTAAACAACCAAAGATGAATATAGCAAAACAGTTATAAAACCAAATAAGACACACGTAGGAATTGATGTAGAAACAAAAAACATAAAATTAATCTAAACAACCAAACTACACGTCAAGTTAATATTTAAAACGCAAAATAGTACAAGAATCCAAAGGTTTGAACGCCTTATAATAATATATATATATATATATATATATATATATATATATTATTATTATTATTATTATTATTATTATTATTATAAGGCGTTCGAACCTTTGGATTCTTGTACTATTTTGCGTTTTAAATATTAACTTGACGTGTAGTTTGGTTGTTTAGATTAATTTTATGTTTTTTGTTTCTACATCAATTCCTGCGTCTGTCTTATTTGGTTTTATAACTGTTTTGCTATATTCATCTTTGGTTGTTTAGTATTTGTGTTTTGTGTTCTGTGTTTCGTACTTACCTATTTTCTTCATTTTATTTTTGTTTTTCTTCGTTGTCTTCACTAGGTTGTTTTGTTCTTCTTTGGTCTTGAGGTAATATCGGTTTGGTTCGTCATTATCGATTGCTTTTCATCATCGGTTTTGGTCGATAGTTTATTCTTATGCAAAAAATGGGACAATTGCGTCTCCAAGCTTGCTGACGCTGCTTGAGAATCTTGCGCGACTGGAACCTTGTTAGTTTTCTGTGATCAGTGCTCTAATTTCCTCGTTGCTATACATTGTAATTTTCTCTTTCATATCTGACGCTCTTTCCTTTAAGATCGTATTGAGTGGTTTGATGTCCACCGCTCTGTACAGATCCACTTGCTTCCTCATTTCCATCCTTCGTGAATTGTTAATAAGATACATACACTTATTTTGTATCTTCTGCAACTCTTTTTGTGCTGTTTTAGATGCTCCGAACAGAGATGCAGAGGAAGAGATGTTGGTGGATCTACTAGCGTCAGATACAGTTTCTTTTTGTTCCGTTTGGCTGAGGGTTCTGACTGCCGAAGTTGCCTTTTGGATCCGTTCTGTGAGGTGCTTCTTGTACCCGTTAGAAGTGATCTTCATCCCGAGTACATTGCACTCATTTGTGTAGGGATAATGCGTATCCTCCACTCTCACATCAGCTGTTTTTCTTCGTCCTAATGGGACGATCTTGAATTTGTCGCCATTATTTCGGATTTTCCATTTGGATTCATAAGCGTTGATTTTTCTTATTTTCTCGGCAGTATTTCGAGCTCGCCAAGGCGCGTTTCTATATCCACTAACTATGATTTGACTTATGTCATCGGCGAACTGGATATTCAGGTAGAGGGGTGGGTTGGCTCTGTTATGCCGGCTGTATATATCGAGTATAAGGTTGAACTGAGGCACCCGCCTTGAGGCAATCCTGCCATTTCGATTAAATGCGGGACCATCCGTACGCCCTATTCTGATGTAGGCCGACCTCTCCATGACATAATCACATATGATTTTTTCAAGTTTTGAGCTTAAACCCAGCTGGAGGATCTTGTATTGCATCCCCCTTAGCCGTACTTTATCAAATGCCTTTGACACGTCCCTGCATACTATGTCGATATAGCTCCTGTTTTTCTTCGCTTAAGCAATCTTTTCCGTGATGACATTTATTGCCATTTCGGTGCTTCTCTTCTTTCTGAAGCCATATTGCTGTTCGTTGTAAAGCTAATTTTCCTCCAAGTGTTCAACAAGCCTTCTGTTGAGTATTTTTCTCTAAGAATTTCCCTACAATTTCCAGAAGGGATATTGGGCGATACCTCTCCTTCCTCGTCGTTGATTTTCCAGGTTTGGCAATAAAGAGAATTTTAGCCGTTTTGTATGCGTCAGGAAAGTAGCCTACATTTAGGCAGGCCTTAAAGATGTTGAGTAAACCTTCCCGCACGCATCTCGGTGCCTTGACGAAGTTTAACTTTGTCAAGCCTGACCGTCCTAGGGGAGTTTTTTGCTTAAAGGAGTGGAGCGCGCTTTCTAGTTCTTCTAGTGTCACTCTTTCTTCTTCTTCTTCCTGCCTGTTCACTTGGTGGTTAGGATGCGTCCTCCCAATGATCTCATTCGCTCGTCTATAATCTGATTTTCCAAATCTATGTCGAAGTCTTCATTTTCTTCTTCACTGATTCTGAAAATCTGTTCCCAGTATTGCCTGAGGATCTCCTCCATTTCGTTCTCCTCTGATTTAATATCACCTTGGTCGTCTTCTGATTCCATCTTTTTGTGAGGAGCTTTACTCTTATTTTCATGATTTTCGCCCAGAATTATTTTGGTGTTGCTCCGCTATCTAGTTATTCGATAGATTCTTGTTGTTCCTAAATTAGAATTTTTAGTTCTTCCTTTATCTCTCTCATACGGTACATTATATCACGGGATGTTCCCGTGTTGATGCTCACCTGATACAATCCTTTCAGTTCACGGTGTAAACCTTTCATACGATCGGTCCATTTGTATGTTGAGATCGTTTTGTAAGTACTTTTGGGAATCGACTCTGTCAGCTTCGATCATCTGGGTCTCTAGTCGCTCCATTTCTTCGTCTATTTCCTCGAGCGTTGTTCGTCGAAGTTCGGTAGGATCTAATTTCTTAGCATTCGCTCGTAATTATCCCAATTCGCTCCGCAGTAATTATTCCTTGTATGCGATGGTACCATTATATGGTTAATGTTGATATGTAGATTAATCCATATATGGTCGCTACAAGGTATCACTTCAGGGCTCATGTGATAGTTAAAGGATAAGAGGAAGTTGGCCAAGCTGATGTCTGACTTGGTGGCGCACCTTTCCGTGATGAAGGTCGGAAAGTCTGGGCCCAGTCTCTGGACGATGTTCCTGTCCATGAGAGTATTCAAGCATCTGCCTATACTGTTGCTTTGGGTATACTCGGACACGGCAGAGCGTGCGTTCAGGTCCCCCATAAATATCGTAGGGACCCTTCGCCCAAGTATACTCGCGGTAGTCTGGTTCGGCAAATAGTCGCGTCTTGGGGGTTGGTATCCTGTGGCAACGACCATCTTTCCTAGGTTTATCTCTACCTCTATGGCGAGGTAGGATTCTTTCAAGTTCCTGAGTTGCTTAAATTTGATTCCCTTCTTTATCGAAATGGCTACGAGGGGCGGTCAATAAGTTTTACGAATCGGTGGGGCAAAATTGAGGAAGGGGGATGGCTGTTTGTGGGGGTGTTAGGACAAGTTATGACAAGTCAGGACAGGCAGCCGCTGGCTCCTGCCTCGTCTATTAAAGAAGCAGTAGTTGTTTGCAGATCATCAGTCACAAATTTTTCAACAATGGAGAAGGTTAAGCACCGATCAGTGATCAAATTTTTGACCAAGGAAGGCAAGAATGCAAAAGAGATACATGAACGCATGGTTGCAGTGTACACCGACACCACCCTTTCCTATGCAACCATTGCTTGCTGGAATAGGGAGTTCTGCCACGGTCGTGAGTCCCTTGAAGATGACCTCTGTCCAGGACGCCCGTCAGACGTGACCAACGAGGACAATGTGACCCGTGTGAAGAGGATGATCCTCAAAAATCGACGGGTGAAGGTCGAAGAAATCAAGCGAGAATTTGGAATATCACATGGAAGTGTTATCAACATCATCCACGACAATTTGGCCATGACGAAGGTCTCTGCCCGTTGGGTCCCTAAAAACGTTCCCCTCCAGGATCGACTTCATCGTCGTCAAAGTCCACAAGGCCAGAGTTTCACAAGCTGCCCTGCGCGAGTGCGGATTCGAGGAGCTCAACCATCCCCCCTACAGTCCAGATCTGGTCCCTAGCGACTACTTTTTATTCCGCCAGCTCAAGGCTGCACTGCGTGTACGCCAGTTTGGGGACGATGAAGATATTTAGCTCGCCGTTCAGGAGTGGATTGAACAGCAGTCGGGAAATTTCTGATTGTCGGGAATTCGAAGCCTCAGGGACAAGTGATGCAAATGCATTGAAGTCGAGGGTAGTTATATTAAAAAATAATAAAACACTTATCCTCATATCTCGTTTCCTTATATCCGAATTGCAAAACTTATTTATCGCCCCTCGTAAGTGTGTGTGTTCTCCTTTACTTCTTATCACGTCTCTTTTTCCATTTCTTATTTTTTCATACTCTGCTTTACTTAAGTTGAAGCAGGAGTCATTGTGCAGTTAAATCTTTGCCACCATGAGTGCCTCATCTACTGTTGCCTCTTGCGCCTGCGCATTATAGGTCCACTTTAATCGGCCTGTCTTTACCTCTTCATTTTTGTCTACTAAGCAAATCAAAGCGTTCCTGTGTAAAAGTTTACTTTCATAGAACCTTTTTAATCATTCGGTTAACAAAAGATCAACGCATATTTGTAGTCACAAACTTTATTAAGACTGGCAGTATTAAACAAGTACAAGACTCATTTGAACAACGTTTTCCAGGTAGACACCCACCAAGTAAGCCCACAATTTGGAAAAATGTTCCTAAATACCAATATGAAGGAACATGCTTAAATCTAAATAAAGGTCGTTCGGGTCGTATGAGAACCATAAGAACAACAAAAAATATCGAAAATGTTCAGATGACACTCCTTCAAAATCCACATGTATCAGTCAGAAAGAATGGGTTACAATTGTCGAATTCATCATTTAACCGCATTATTAAACATGACTTAAAATGGCATCCCTATAAGATGCATGCAAGATTCCAGCTTCTTAAAACTGATTTTCCTCGTCGTAGACAATTTGTTGAATGGCTTCTCCATAAACCTGCTCGTTTCTTCGAAATCATTGTGATTGGTGACGAGGCAGCCTTTTTTATGAATGGAAAGGTAAATAGCCAGGACATTCGGCATTATGCGCCTCTGAACCACCCCCAGTATTTAACTTTGACACACGTATTTGCAGCAGTAAGTGAATCTGTGGATCAGAATATGCGAGAATGGCTATCTTGTCAGCCCATTGTTTTACGAGAATAACTTGAATGGTGCTGCCTAACTGAGCATGACCAACGAAAGGATCTTCCTGGAACTCCGCCAGATTTACGGCAATCAATTCAATAGAATTTGGTGTATACAGGACGGCGCACCAGCTCATAGACAGCTTGCTGTAAGAACAAAACTAAGAGAAACGTTTGACAACCGCATTGTCGCACTAAATCATGCAATTGAATAGCCCCCAAGATCCTTTGACTTATCACCGTGCTATTATTTCTTTTGGGGATATCTAAAGAATAAAGTGTATGCTACTTCACCACAAAGCATCAGCCAGTTAAGAGATAATATCACACGGGAAGTTAATAGACTTAAGGAAAATCACAAGTTAATCAAAAAAGTCGTTTAATCAATGCGATCAAAGGCGCAACTGTGCTTGGAAAAAAATGGAGGACATGTGGAAGGAAACGATGCTTAGAAAATTATAAAATGAATCTGTATTACCCATATGAAGAGGTGTTATGGAAAAAATGGATTTAAATATATTTGTTGATTTCAAACTTCGAAGTTTCATTATTTTACTTCCTTGTGCAAACATAATTTTGATAACCTCCACTAAACCCATTAGTGTATCAACATCGTAAAAGGGAATTTAATGAAATTTCCTGAATCGACAGGTAAATAATTTATCAATTTGTTTTGTTTTACAGAACTCAAAAATCTCCCATAAGTTTTGAGTTATACTAATTCAAAGTACGGTTAACTTTTTTCTGGGACACCCGGTATAGGTTTAGAAATCTTAGCTCGGCGAATATCAGAAAAATATACCTGATCTTTATCTGGGCTAAGCTCATCTACCCTGCAGTAGTGACTCAAGCGGCCAGTAAGACCGCTATGAGGAGAATCCAGTGAGTGCAGAATTCTGCATCCCTATTTACCGCACACAACGTCTGGAGCCCATTAATGTCGCAACACAGAAACTGGCCAAAAAAGTCTGATCAACAATGGCCAATATCATCCCAGAGCTAAGAAGAAGAAGAACAGGTGGCTACATAAACATCCCTGCCAGATTGCGTGAGAAAGTCGCCCGAAATTGACTTTTTCCAAGCACTAGACTCTGCACCGAGGAAAACACTACACCACTTTACACATAAACAAGATAGAGTACGACACAACAAATATCAGACCAAAATTAAAATAACAACTAATGAAAAAGAAACAAATACAACCAGAACAAAACACGAGGTAAAACACAAAATTAGATCACTAATAAAGGCTCGAAAGCTCCAAAATACACGCTGCCTAAATAAACAAAACAAGGAGACAAATACACAGAAGAATATATAAAGTAGAACACACACATAAACAAACAGACAAATCAACAATAATAAAACAAAACGAACAAAAAGGAAAAATCAGTAGTTAAGGAAACAAATACCCACGATGCCCCTCAAAGTAGGGCAAACCGTAGCCTTTTTTATCATCTATCTTCTACTATTGAGTACATCAGATCTTTAGGGGGCGAAGGTCAGGGCTTCTTCTGACCTTCGCCTCCTAAAAATTCTAAAGAAACGAAAGAGAAAATGAATAATTCCAAAGGCCATTAGCTAATAATAATACTAGTGTAGATTATTGAATATTTGGTACCAAAATGCTAGTGTTTCTTCTAGTTTTTATTTATTCAAATATACTATATTTTTCTATATGCAAACACCAGGTTGCAGCAGGTATCACAAACAATATATATATACATACGAACCATACATTTTACTAATAAGACTTAACAAGGAGGAATTATTACATACCAAAATTTAAGAATAAAGTATATTACCACCCACTGCTTCCCGGGCTAGTTGTTTCCCCCTTCTATGGGGCAATTGTTCCCCTTTTTCTACATTCTTCATGGTATGAAAGAAACTCAGAGCATAACAAATAATACCTATCGCCTAATAGTCCTCATCAAGAAATGAAACCAGGTTTGGAAAACTGCCAGCATCTAAATCCCATTACAAGTGTTCTTTTCTTTAGTCCACAATTAGTCTCTTATTTGGCCTACAAGTAGTCTCTTCCTTGGCCTATTCGGGTTCGTAACTTGCACCTTTTCTTCCTGTTTCCCCCCTTTTCATAGTCTCCTTTCAAAATCTCCTTGGTTTCCATTTTTTTTTTTAAATAAGGGACTAAATTGTGTTTCTGATTTGAGGAACGTCTTATCCAACCTTCTTACTCTCATCATCCGCCTTACAAGTGTTCAGAATTCATGGCTTTGGTTGGCCAGGATCGGGATACTTAGGAAATAAGGAATTGTAGGTAATGAGAAAACCAAGAGAGTCTGTTAATCTGAGTTGTCAATAATACTTATCTAATTATCATCAACATTTCAGGTATTTGCCCCCCACTGCTGAGAGAAGCCTTTTCTCAACTTTCTGAATTTCCGTCCATAAGCTACCATGTTGGCCCAATGCATGTTGGTAGCTAGGGGTCGTCAGCAAAAGTAGTCACCACTGGATTATTTCTCCCACTCCGGGAATCGTAACCAGTCGAACACGGGACCTGTTGTTTTAAAACCTAGCACGCTAACTACTTCATTACGGAGCCACCTATATTCAATTATATATGTACAAATTACCTAGGGATTTATAGCCCCACTCTTCCCTCCATGCAAAACTTAAATATTCTACAGTTAACCATATTGTATGGCAAATCGTTTCATTAGGCCATTAGTCTACAACTAATTAAATAAACCATTCTACCGGTTGAAAGGGGTTGAGAATTAACCCTACATTACCAAACCGCATCGTTAGAGTCAAAGCCCTAACCAACTCGACTACCGTCCATAGACAAAGCTAAGCACTGCTGAAACTGCTATTCTTAATGTTTCAGACGGTTTACATATAGCTGCCGATAGGGGTTGTACGCCTATTCTAGTCCTTCTAGACCTCTCCTCTACTTTGGGCACCATCGACCACACTGTCCTTGTTGATCGTCTTCACACTTTTCTTGGTCTCTCGGGCACTGCACTTGATTGGTTCCGCTCATACCTCTCCTCCCGAACTCAGTCGGTCGCGCTCGAGCCCGAATCTTGGTGTTATTTTCGACGAGCAAGTCTCGTTTAAACCGCACATCATTCGTATCTGTAAGTCTTTTCTCGGTTTCCTCCGCATTTTTTACGTGTTCGATCCCATTTTGATCGACGAAGTCTTGAGACTGCTATTCATGCCTTCGTCACCTCACGCTTAGACTACTGCAATTCTCTTCTAGTTAATCTTCCTTCTTCGTCACTTCACCCCCTACAACTAGCTCAAAACTATGCTGCCCGGCTCCTCCTTCGCCGCCCCAGGTTCTCTCCTTCGATGCCTCTGTTACAGGAGCGACACTGGTTACCTATTCGCTTCCGTACCCACTATAAAATTATTCTCATCACCTACAAGGCCATAAACCTCGAGGCTCCACCTTATCTCTCGTCTGCCCTCTCCCGTCGTCAACTCCTCGGGCACTCCGGTCTAACCTCGCTTCCATCCTGAACACTCCTCGTACTGTCCTCTGCTCGATGGGCGACCGTTCCTTCTCATTGTGTGCTCCTAGAGTCTGGAATGCTCTTCCTGCCGAAATCCGATCCTCTCCCTCCCTTGCTACTTTTAAACGTCTTCTGAAGACTCATCTCTTCAAAATTGCCTTCTCTCCCCTGTAGACTTTCTCTACACTCGCTACACAACCTGCGCTCTGTGGGGGCTAACAGCCCTGAAGGGCACATTATAAATACGTATTATTATTATTATTAATATATATATATATATATGGTTAAATTTGACGATTTTTAATGTCTCCTTTTTTCAGGAATAATTTGATGTTTCGGTATACAATTGACGGCGTTGGAGAGCATACAGAGGAAAGTTTTAGTTGGGAAAAAGTTGGCTGGTATGGAGGACTGGAAGCTATCTGAATATTGGAAAATTTACCTACATCCCGATGATTCGCATCGGGTAGCAAAATGCCGACATCAACACTGGTGCTCAATGCTCTGTAGAAGATGCAAGACGTGACGGAGACTACAAAGCCGTGGCAAGGAGAAAGGGACACAACAGGCGTTCTGACTGCGTATGCACCCCGGAATTCATCCGTCAATTGTAGGACATGGTGATGGAAGACCCGAGCAACGGAATCCGCGCTTTGGCGGGAGAGATGAAATTGAAGTCGCTACCGTGAAGTTGGCTCTGAGTGAAGACCTTCGCTGCCACTCGTACAAGAGGCGCAAGGGACAAATTCTGACAGCCAAGGCCAAGGAGAACCGCTTGTCGAAGGCAAAAAAGCTCCTGAACAAGCTGAAGTATCATGTTGAGCCGGGAGCCATCTGGTTCTTTTCGGATGAAAATAACTTGTACTAGGACAGGTTAGACAACACCTAGGGCAGCAGCTGGCTTGCCTATTTCCCATGCGACATTGCACGTATTATGAAGACCAAGTTATCCCAAAACTGAGATGGTATGTGGGTGTGTCTCCAGTTAGGGTGACATCATGCTGCCCCATATGTTTGAGTACGGTATTTGGCTCAATTAAGACAGCTATGTCTAAATCCTGTAGATTCTTCTCAAATCCTGTCTTGAGAAGGTATCTGCTGGAAGGCCATACCTCCGGAGAGACTGAGAAATGGTTGTTGAGAATTTCTATGATTTACCAGCTCCACTTTCTAACCTCCTAGATCTCCCGATTGTAATTACTTGGATTACTATGTGTGGGGCGCGATTGTGAACGAAACCAACCGCTCATCCAACAACCCCAAGGCCAAGCTAGTGGTCAAATACAACGTTAGAAGAGCTGCAAATAATATTGTGTTTTTTGTGCATATGTCCGAAAATAACCACTTAATTAATTGGAATTCAGCAAAATTTATTTTTTGCTCAAATGACTCAATTTAAAGAAACCTTGTTGAATGTTCATGTATAAGCCAATTTAATAACTTTAACATTTACCCTGGCCTTTTTAAAATTGATGTTGTTATGAAAAAACTCATTCTTAAAGAAATTAGTTTTGACTTGAGTTCTTTTTTGTTTGCAATTTTCATTTTATGGGCACCCGATTTGTCAATTTAATTATTGCATTGATTTTGTATTAACATTATTTTATTTCTCTTCTTCTCTCCTTGCTCCTCTCCTATATGTATCTGCTTACTTCTCGTGTCTCTCCTAATCTCCCTCTTTAGACTATCGCTTTATCCGTTAATTGTTTTAACCCTTTTTGACCCTGTTCTTGACTCTTTTTGCCTCTCGGTTTGACCTTGCTACTTGCTATAGATAAATCTTAATGTGAATTTACCCGTCCCTCTCCTATTTCCTCATTGGTGATTTTTTGTCTTAGAGGCGGTCCTTTATCTTTTATTAGCTTATATATACCCTTATTATAATATTTTTTCTTGTAGTTATCCTTGAGAATGAACTGAATAAATTTCGAAAGTACTTGGAAGCAGCTTTTTCATTTTTCCTGCTGGGCATTGCATTCATTGCGAACACCTCACATGCTACTTTGTGAGTTATTCATTTCATATATATATATATATATATATATATATATATATATATATATATATATATATATATATATATATATATATATATAAATATATATATATATATATATATATATACATATATATATATATACATATATATATATATACATATATATATATATATATTCATATATATATATATATACATATATTCATATATATATATATATATACATATATACATATATATATATATATACATATATACATATATATATATATATACATATATATATATATATATACATATATATATATATACATATATATATATATATATACATATATATATATATATATACATATATATATATATACATATATATATATATATATATATATATATATATATATATATATATATATATATATATATATATATATATATATATATATATATATATATATATATATATATATATATATATATATATATATATATATATATATATATATATATATATATATACATATATATATATATACATATATATATATATATATATATATATATATATATACATATATATATATATATATATATATATATATATATATATACATATATATATATATATATATATATATATATATATATATATATATATATATATATATATATATATATAGATAGGAGGAATATGAAGACCCATGTGATTGCTCTAAACATTTATTTGCCGGACGTTTCGGTGTTTAGCAATGACTATCTTCAGCAGGTTAAACTCTAATACGAATTCAAGAAATTTTAAGAATTAGATGACACAATTGCAAAAAATAGCACACACAATTCAATATTAGTTACAATATGAAAAATAAGTCAAACTCAACAAGAGAGGTAATAGAAATGAAACCAGAATGATAAGCAAGTAGTTAAATATAACATAATTTATAGATATATGATTGAAAAATATGTTAAAAAAAGTAGAATGCAAGGGATAAGCGATCGATAAATACGAGTTTAACAAAGAAAGGAAAATTTAAAATTTGAAACTAAATTAAACAACAAATATGAATAATAAACATGAAACAAACTCAATAGGAATGAAATAAATTGTTTTTTAAAAAATACCCGAAAAAATTGTAAGGGCAGGGGGAACAATGCAAAATAAAAGTTAAGTAAAATCAAATAGCCAGGAATCCGAAAGGAAAACAAAAAGCAAAGCAAACAGTTCAATATAGGTTAAAATACAAAGATATGATAGTGAAAAATATAGATAAAAAACAGTTGAATACAGGGGATCAAGGTAATTCAACGGATCAATAAATGCGAGTAAACTAGGAAACGAAAGTTTAAAACTTAATAAAGCAATAGTGAAGCAACAAAATAAGGATGAAAAACATGAAATTAAGGGAAAACTTTTATATATAAGATCATTTAGATACGATGGGGACAAATATTTAAAATAAACACAAAGAATAAAAATGAAACTGAGAACTTTTAGACAGAAACTAACCTTCTTTTTTTGGAGCTGATGATATCGACTGATTACTATGATCGGGACTAGCCAGGAATAAAGCTATGTAAGGGGGATGGGGGATTTGGTTGGTTGTATGTTTCTTTATTTGACTATATAGTGAACAATTTGAGGAAGGAGGAATAATCATTAAGTTATGGGTTTATTTGTTTAATAAAAAGTGATTCTAGAATTTTTAAATCTAGAGAAGAGGAAGCGGAAGATAATAAACTAAAAGAATCAGGGTCGAGCGGGCAGTTAAGATTTTGAGAGTGTTCAGGTTTAGAGATAGGAATGTTATATATATATATATATATATATATATATATATATATATATATATATATATATATATATATATATATATATATATATATATATATATATATATATATATATATACAGTGATTCGCTAAAGTTTATAATAGACTGCTAGAAATCAAAATTTTACATACTTTTATTTAACGCATGTGGAATTCTATGCAATAAATACAATGTAACGATTAGAAAAGAAAAATGGAGAACAGGAAAAACTTTATAAGGACAATATTGAAATTTTACGATGCAAAGGGTTTTAAGACAAACATATAAATATATATAAACAGGTCACTTCTGCAAAATGTCTCATTAAAAACTAATCATCATTTGTTCCCGAATATCTAGAATATTCTAAACTAAATCCAAGGTTTCTTTCGTTATCTTGTAAGGCTATTGCGTCATCCCTTACACAATAGTCGTACTATCAACAACTTCATCATGGGTAAAAACAAACAAATCAGTCAATATCTTCCTTAACGCATTGTAGCCCTTCATAGCAGTGGACTTAGGTACAGAAAGATCTGTGTACAGCTTAAAGTACCTCTAATTCAGTTGATACCATAATACGCAACTGGAAGTCTTGGAAAGTAAAATACAGAACCTAGAAACGCAGCACGCGCTTCAGATTCGGCGTCTCGAGGAAAAAATCCTAGAGCTAGCCTCTAAACTAGAGGCCCATTCAGCTCAAGCTCGAGACGAAAGTCCAACTGACTTGAGTGGTTCCGCCGATGTGACTCCAGCTCAAGGAGGTGAAACTGCATTGGCAGTCCCACTTCAGCCATGTGGAGAAGCAAATGAGAAGAAGAAAAATAAAAAAATAAAAAGAACAAAAACGACCTTAATGCAGCTCATACCAGTGTAGAGGATTCGAGCGTTATTGGTGCGCAACGGAAAGTGGAAAGAGAAGAAGAGAAAAGAGAAACGGAAGAAGAGAAAACAAATGAAGACAAGAAAAATAAGAAGAAGAAGAAAAAAAAAATGTAGAGATACAAGAGGAAAGCGGCAAGTCGCTTCCGAGACGAAAGACTAAGTCGTCTGCAGACAAATGTGCAAGAGTCACCCTTATTGGTGATTCTTAAGCACGGGGCCTGCAGTCCCTGCTAGCGGCCCGCCTTCGCACTAGTGTGAAGATGAGCTGCCTGCCAGGATGTGGTAACCACCACATCAGAGTAGAGGCTGAGAAATCACAGATTTCTGAGAGCTCAGTAGTTGCTCTGATGGTCAGTGGAAACGACCTCTACCTGAGAGGAGGTAGGGTAGTCCCTACATATAAAATCCTCCACACGGTCATGGGTGCCGTGGACAACTGTGGGCTGAAAACCCGCAAGCGTGTGGTAGTCGGGATGCTCCCGAGGAGAGGTCCAACACGGACCGCTCACTCGATGAATCTCTTTAAACCGACGCCTGGCAGATTTGTGTACGGCAGAGGGGGGGGGGGAAGCTTTTTTGTAGACCCGTACCACACCTTTTATGGTAGAAATGATCTCTACCAAAGGGATGGGGTACATCTTCCCTTTAAAGGAAAGGCATTTCTGTCGAACATCATCCAGGATGTCGTAGAGAGGACCCAAAGAAGTATCCGGACCAGACTGAGGGTGGACGTACGCCAGTACGCCCGTGTCACTCCAGGAACGACCTTCTCAGAGGTCGCAAAGAGGGGTGCCTCGCCAACAAACAAGCCGGGAAACGGAAGAGCGTAGGGAGTCCTACAGTTGGGGACTTCCTGAAAGTTCTTCTGTTCAATGCGAGGTCAATCAAGAACAAGTTTCCTGAGCTCCGTGGCCTCGTAGCGACGGAAGAACCCGAAATGGTAGCCATAACAGAATCGTGGATAAAAACCTCAAACCGAGACTTTGAAGGCGAATTCACGGTTCCTGGCTACAAACTCTTCTACAAAGATAGGCCCGACAGAGAGGGTGGCGGTGTAATGTTGTATGTCAAGGATACAATCAAATCTACGAACTCCAACATTATATCCGATCACGAGCTCCTAGATGTTGACCTAGAGATAGGTCCTGTCAGATACAGGACCCTGCTGCCTTACAGACCCCCTTCCCAACCTGTTGAGAAGGACAGGGAACTATACCAGCTGCTGGGTGAGCTTGTTCAAGGTAGAGTGTGCATCGTTCGTTATGGGCGACTTCAACAGACAAGTTGACGGGGAAACCAGAGCAGCCTGTGGCGAAAGCGCGCTACTCCTGGAGTTCGCCAACAACGAGTTCCTCACTCAATGGGTCAGAGAACCGACGAGAGGAGACAATATCCTCGACTTGGTCTTCACCTCTGAGAATGATATCGTTGAAGATGTCTCTGTAGGCGAAGAGCTCGGTGGCAGTGATCACCAGCTAGTTAGATTTAGCGTCAAGATCCCGAAGGTAAGGTCTGTTGCCAGTCAATCAAGGAAACTTTACTTGAGGACAGAAGGCTTTGCAAGACTTCGTGCTGGGCTGACTGATGTAAGGCTAGCGGTATGCGAAGAGGTTGACGATTCGTGGAACAATTTAAAAAATAAGTTCATGAGTCTTCAATCAAGTTGCATCCCTCTGAAATGCCTCCGTTCGGTCTTCTGTTCAACCAAAGTGGTTTAATCGAGGAATCAGCCAACTGCTTAGGGAGAAGAGAAATGCGTACCGGCGATCGAAGATCTCGGGTGCCTTTGACGAGTACCGTAGGCTAGCCAGAAGAGTAAGGTCCAGCATAAGGGCGGCTAAGCGTACTGAGTAACCCCGAGTGGCGAGACTCTGCAAGGAGAATCCCAAGGAGTTCTTCGGCTATGTAAATAGCCGTAAACCAATCCATCGTAGGATTGGGCCCTTAGTGGACGAGGAGGGTGCATTAACTCACTCAGATGCAGAAAATGCTAACCTTTTCAATGACTTCTTCTCTTCAGTGTTTGCTAAAGAGTGTGGTCCCATCCCCCAGCCCACGGATTCCTACTCGGGGGAAAAGCTGGAGGCAATGGACTTCACCGAAGGAGAAATAAAGAAAAAGATCGCTGACCTAAAGAAAAATAAGTTCCCTAGACCGGACGGGTTTCTATTCAAGGTGTTGAAGGAAGTGTGCGATGAAGTATCACGACATCTGTGCGCTATCTTTAACATGTTAATCCGGACCGGATGCGTTCCTAGAGACTGGCGTGAGGCGGAGGTGACTCCGATCTTCAAGAAAGGAGACCCCAGCCATCCGTCAAACTACCGACCTATCAGTCTGACTTCGATAGTCGGTAAGCTCATGGAAAGCATGATGGTGGGCAAAATGACGTCGTATTTAGGGTCAAACCTGCTACTGAGGAGTTCCCAGCACATCTTGCGAAGGCAACGGTCATGCCTGACGAACCTTATGGAATTCTTCTACTTCGTGTTTAGTGAGCACGATCGGGAGAAGGCGGTGGATGTGGTGTACTTAGACTTTTAGAAAGCCTTTGATAAGGTACCACACCGCCGCCTTCTCCGGAAAGTGCGAGCGCTGGGCATAGACGGAAAATTAGCCGGCTGGATCGAGAACTGGCTAAGTGGCAGACGGCAACCAGTGGTGGTGAATGGACAGTCTTCTGAGTGGGTGCCCTTTACTAGCGGGGTGCCTCAAGGTTCCGTCCTGGGACCACTACTATTCTTCATTTACGTCAACGACATGGACGGTGACATGGTTGCCAAGATTTCTAAATTTGCGGACGATACCAAGCTTGGTATAAACATTGCAAAGGATGGAAATACTGCCTGCCTGCAGGATGATCTTGGAAAGATTAGGGAGTGGTCGGACACGTGGCAAATGCCTTTTAACGTGGGAAAATGCAAAGTAATGCATATCGGCCACAGAAACCACCAATCTTAGTATATCCTTAAGAGCACTGCTCTTGAATCGAGTGACACTGAGAAGGACTTGGGTGTAACTATCACTAGCGACCTCAAGTTCTCTAAACAGTGCATTGAGGCAGAGAAGAAAGCCCAAAGGATGTTAGGCTACATAAAACGCCAGTTTGGATACCGTAACAAGGAGATAGTACTTTGTCTGTACAACTCCCTCGTTCGGCCGCACCTGGACTATGTCGTACAATTTTGGAGTCCTTCATTTCGAAAGAACATTGCAAGGTTGAAACGCGTACAAGCTAGGGCAACCAAACTGATTCCCTCTATCCGACATAAAAGTTATGAGGATAGACTAAGGGAATTAGATCTGTTATCTCTGTAAACCCGTAGGCTGCGTGGTCAGCTCTTCGAAGTTTTCAAAATACTTCGAGGGTTCGACAATGCTGACTACTGGGGATATTTTCACACTGAGTGAGAACAGAACGTGCAATCACGGCTTCAAACTTGAACTGAAGCGTTACAACCGCAATCTGTGTGGAAATTTTTTCACTTACAGTATCTGCGGTAAGTGGAACGCACTTCGAGTGGAAGTTGTCAACAGTGAATCTGTTGACCAGTTCAAGTCAAGACTAGACAAGGTCTTGAAAAGTGGCCGTTTAGGGACGCAAAACAATTGAGCAGCCATGTGCCCGCTCGATTGCTAGTCCAAAGGTACCCTCTTTGAATGGACCGTAAGGTCTCCTAGGGTACTTTCTTTCCTTGTAACTCCTTATACCCCCTTTTAGGCATCGTATTAAGGAGTTCTGAAATTGTCCCCTTTAGAATTTCTACCCAGGATGTTCACAATATGTTGAACAAATCTTACTTTGGTATTGGTTTCCGTGTTTTTTTCCCGCATCGCCCTGTCCAGTATGCGCCAAAGGTATTCAGTAGAGTTCATTTCAGGAGACTGTCTTGGCCAAGGTAGTCTTCTTCTCCCGTTTTTTAAAAACTTGATTAGGCATTTTTCGACCCACACACGTCCACTATCAGAAGATCTTTCAAATTTTGATTCGCCCCAGAATATGACATTCTGCCAAAACCTTATGGCTCTCTCTACCAGTTTATTTTCCGACTCTTTTTTCTTTGGATATTTGCTGGTCGAAAAAGAGGTTTGCTTCTAACTGCTCTGCCATATTAGGCAAGTTGATGGACATACCCCACAGCAGTACTCCGACTTACTTAGAGTTGCTCTGCAACATCAGCTGCCTTGAAGCGGGGATATTTTCAACACTCCGATTGATAGCCCGATCACACCATTCAGAGAGCACAGGTAGACTTAAGCGGCATGCAGTTGATTCCTTGCATTTGTGGAGGAATCCTAAGGTTTTGTGCGACCTGACCCAGGCTAAGTCCACCTTCAGATTGGCCCACAATACACTTTCTTTGAAAATCAACCAACTTTTTTCTTCTGGTGCTCGTGGCAATGCTGGCTGCTATAAACAATTAATATACAGTAATCTGAAATGATAAATAATAATATATTAACAAGGTTGATCATATTAAAGAAGTTCTATAGAAAATACAGTGTAACGAGGGGTGTCTATTTACTTTTGATATATATATATATATATATATATATATATATATATATATATATATATATATATATATATATATATATATATATATATATATATATATATATATATATTAGCAGAAATACCCGTCGCTGCTCGGGTAAAATGGTCGTTCGGAAATAAAGTAGGACGAATTTGATATTTTTTCTTTTTTTTATTCTTGACAAACGATATTCTATTCTATGAACTAAATTTAATCTTGTTCTGAAACACTACAGAACTTATTGGTACACAATATTCTTAGTTTTTCCTTGTAGAGTATATACAAACCGATTATTTTTACTTCCAACTCTAGAGCAATCGACATTAGAGTTGACCATAAGAAAAACAGAGTTCTTCTAATTGCAACTATGTCACTAATAGACTCTTACCTTACGATTTTTTTAATTCACATTGCAAAACTTACACGGATTGGAAAATCTAGTTTTCTGAATGTAAATGGCATTTCTGATCCTGATGGATTTAGTAATATTCTCTGAATGAAGACATCCTCTCCTTTCCTACTTCCAGTAAGAATGGTGGCTTCTATGACATGGGGGCATAAAATTATTTACCACCAGATGAGTAAAATTAGATAGTTTTGTTGGATCGAAATTGCACTAAAACATTATTTAGATTTACTACCTTCAGTTCAAGTTGGTCAGGAGATATTTCCCGAAATTGTATCAAATGACTTGTAAATTTGTTGACTTCTTGAGGGGGTAAAAAGTAGATGATTCTGCAGATAGTGTTATTCTTAGGAGCCATATAGCTCTTTCATACAGCCAGTTGTAGATTTGTAGTTTTGTTTAAGATTTAGTTATACCTTTGCCTTAAGATTATCAATAGTATTAATAACTATGCAGAGAGGAGATATTTCTATTCCACCATCAGCATCAAGAGGTACTTTGCCATTTCCCAGTGTCAGAATGATGTTTTTTTTTGTAAATTGCTCTGACAGTTAATCAACAAAGAGCTCTGCTCTCATAAAAGAGTTTAGAGACTGTTCTAATATTTCTACACAAAGATGATTTTAGGTAAGACCGGACCTCATATGTCCTGGTTAATTTAGGGATCAATGGAAGTGTCTGCCTGAATTCACCTTACAGCAAAAGAGTGACACCTCAACGAGGGGGAGTCAAAAAGTTCTCAGATAAATGGCATAAAATTTTTATTTGTAATAATACTGTAATCATTTTTCTACATAAGCTCCATTAACATCTATACACTTTCTTAATCTATGAATCCAACGGTAAAGACCATCTTTGTAGAATTCACGGGGTTGTCTCTGGCACCAAGTAATGACCTGCTTTTTTGCTTCATCTAATGATTGAAACCGGGTTCCTTTTAGGTGTCCCTTTAAATTTGGAAACAGAAAAAAGTCAGAGGGTGCTAAATCAGGGCTATAAGGGAGATGAGCAAGAGTTTCCCATCGAAATTCCCGTAGCTGAGATCTCACAGCTTTGGACGAATGTGCAGGGGCATTGTCATGGTGGAACAAGATTTGCTTGTGGAGCTTTCCTCGTCGTTTTTTGGCTATTGAAGTTTTCAGCTTCCTTAAAACTCCTTCGTAATAGCTGGATGTAACAGTTTTTTGTCCTTCTAAGAAGTCTATTAAAATAATTCCCTCCGAATCCCAAAAAACTGTAGCCATTATCTTCTTAACGGACCTCTCTGTCTTGAACTTGATAGGCCCTGCTGCCCCCCTTGGGTGCCACTCTTTTGATTGATTTTTACTTTCAGGATCAAACTGATACACCCAAGTTTCATCTCCCGTTACGAGGCGCTCAAAAAAACTATCCTCGTTTGCTTCAATCTTGGTCAAAATAGCCAAAGAAAGGTTGGCCCTATGATTCAGCTGGTCTTCTCGCAACGCTTTTGGGACCCAACGTGCTGAAAGCTTGCTCAGGCCAAGATTTTCAGTTAGAATTCCAAATGCTGAGCCATGAGAGATTTCACATGCATTGGCAACTTCATCAATAGTAATACGGCGATCTTTATCCACTAGATTCCTCACAAGCTCGACATTTTCTGGGTTAATGGAGGTGGAGGGTCTCCCTTCACGTGGATCATCTTCAACTTCTTCTCTGCCCCCCTTGAAGCGCTTAATCCAGTCGTAAACTACCGCTCTACATGGCGAAGAGTCACCATAAACCTGTTGTAGAGCGTCAATAATCTTAACAGGCTTCCAATCAAGTTTAGTCAGGAATTTAATGTTCGCTCTTATCTCAAAATTTGCCATTTTATGGGTTCAAAAAAGTAACCTTTTTGAAGCACATCTAATACAAAGAGTCTCGACAAATTGAATGACGAATTTTGTAGGAATTGTTCAGAAAACATGAAAGTCGTGTTTGACCCTGTATTTACTTGTACAAAATCGAACATTTCAATAATCTGGCATTTGTCTGAGAACTTTTTGACTCACCTACGTAGGAGCCTCACATTCCTGAATGTAACCCATTGTCTTGCTTATTGCTTCTAAGGCTTCCAAATGAGCCACTGAATCAGGTACCCGGCGTTGCCCTAGTAAAAAAAAAAAATAATAAATCATAAGCAAGATACAAGTTGAAATTCTTATATATATCAAAAATTATTCTAAAACCAATGCTACATCACAACAATTCATGGTAAACAATATTCTTCGTGTTTCCTTGTGGTGAATAGACAAATAGGTTGCTTTTACTTCCCACACGTGAACAACGATGTAGGGCAAAAGTAACATGTACCATGTGGGTCTCGACACAGCTCACGTTCTCTCGGCTGAAGAGACGAGGCAAGTTTGGAAAAGGGCCCGTAGTTCATTAGGGGTTGGGGGGCACTTAGAGACTCAGGACCACTTCTATTGTCTTCCTCGGAAGATTTTACATATGAACACACTTTTATTTTTTATGTAGATTGTTTAACCTTTCCTCCTATAAATTGACAGACAGACAGACAGACTTAATTTTTATTATATATATATATATATATATATATATATATATATATATATATATATATATATATATATATACGAGGGGGCGGTCAATAAGTTTTGCGAATCGGTAGGGCAAAACAGAGGAAGGGGGATGGCTGTTTGTGGAGGTGTTAGGACAAGTTATGACAAGTCAGGACAGGCAGCCGCACGCTCCTGCCTTGTATATTTAAGAAGCAGTAGCTGATCACAGATCATCAGTCACAATTTTTTCAACAATGGAGAAGGTTAGGCACCGCGCAGTGATCAAATATTTGACCAAGGAAGGCAAGAATGCAAAAGAGATCCATGAACGCATGGTTGCAGTGTACACCGACACCGCCCCTTCCTATGCAACCATTGCTCGCTGGAATAAGGAGTTCCGCCATGGTCTTGAGTCCCTTGAAGATGACCCCCGTCCAGCAAGCCCGTGAGACGTGACCAATGAGTACAATGTGGCCCGTGTGGGGAGGAGGATCCTCGAAAGTCGACGGGTGAAGGTTGAAGAAATCGAGCGAGAACTTGGAATATCACATGGAAGTGTTATCAACATCATCCACGACAATTTGCTATGACCAAGGTCTCTGCCCATTGGGTCCCTAGAAACCTCACGCCCCATGATCTACTTCAACGTCGTCAAAGTCCACAAGGCCAGAGTTGCACAAGCTACCCTGCGCGAGTACGGATTCGAGGAGCTCAACCATCCCCCCTACAGTCCAGATCTGGCCCCTAGCGACTACTTTTTATTCCGCCAGCTCAAGGCTGCACTGCATGAAGATGTCCAGCTCGCCGTCCAGGAGTGGATTGAAAAGCAGTCGGGAGATTTCTGGTTGTCGGGAATTCGAAGCCTCAGGGACAAGTGGCGCAAGTGCATTGAAGTCGAGGGTAGTTATATTGGAAAATAATAAAACACTTTTCCTCATATCTCGTTTCCTCATATCCGAATTGCAAAACTTATTGACCGCCCCTCGTATATATATATATATATATATATATATATATGTGTGTGTGTGTGTGTGTGTGCGTGCAACCCAGCGACTCTGTCCTTTTTAGAAATTTGGAATGACCACCCTATCCCTTGACCAGATAATGAAAAACACATAAAGTTTACAATGACAATCACTCGTGGGGCCGAAAGCACTAGATGGGAGGGGGGTGAAGCTCGTTGGGGAGGGAAGGTATCTGGATTGTGTTTGTATTTTTTGTCTTCAGGCAGCGATGATGAAGACCTTCCTGGCCCTATGGGGGGGGGAGAGGCTCGTTGCTGCAACAGAGGAGAGAGGAGGTATGTTGTTCTTTGAAAGCGGGGAGGAAAATGGTAGCGGTGTCGTGATTGGCTAGGCGTATATGTCATCATGGCCATGTTCTGATTCTTTACGGTTCGGTTTTGTTGTTATTATTTATCTGACTACATAGGTACCCGTCTTAGCCCGGGATAAAAGAAGTCATGTCGCAAATAAATACAGATTGTTTGTAATTCTTATACTGTGGCACAAAAATATCTTGGTTCGCTAATTATTATAATTATTTGTGGGTCAAAGGCATTCCGGAGAGTTGCGCACTCTCCCTATCATAGAATATACTTACAATGAGTAAACGATTAACATCGTTGCGCCCGGCAGCTTACGCGCACGCGTGAATGGAGGTTAGTTATGAGCGAACGACGTTGTGGCCGCAAGAACAGATCGTGAGTCTACAGATTGAGCTCTTTCACGTGTTCGGGAAGTCAATTTGGGTTTGTTAGTTTTATATACTGATTACCAGGCAATGGCTTCGGCACTCGGGGGGAGCTTGCGCTTCGCTACTAAGATTAAAAATTAAAATCTAAAAAAAAGCAGCAATGGTTAAATTTTTATTAATTTTCTGAACTTCGCCAATTATAATCATTTTAAAAAGAAACTCTAAACTAAATTTCCCCCCTTTAAAAATATCACGTTGCTAAAATATAGTTATAGAAGAAGATATATAAAAATAAATTTTCTGAACTTCACCATTTGTAATTCTTTGGGTTTTAAAAATTCACAAAATTTCGATACTCATATTTATTTCTGAACTTCACCATTTTGTTTTTTGATATTATAAAATAATTATTAGAAATAACTTTGATAAAAAAAACAAGTCATAACCAAACTAAGATGAAATTATTATTCATATACTCAAAAAAATCCCCTTCTTAAATTATAGACTTAGTGATGATGATGATAAGTTGTTTTCATTTTCTTAATTACGCAGAAAATTTAGAAAAATGACAGTTTTTGTTGGTTTCGAATCCATCTTTAAATGTCATTAGACGGTATGTTACGCTCGGTCGTTTGAAGATAACGAAACAAAGGATCTTTTGTTTTTAAGGTTAATATTAGTTATTTTTTAATGCAATTATCCTTAAACCGATTTATCTACGATGTATGTAGAAGCTTATGGGTAGTAGGTTATTTAAACATGTTTAGTTTTGGTAATTCTACAGATTAGGGGCAAAAAATTGTGTTACCCCAATTGTTGCGTAGCGGAGGCAGAGGGTGGGAAGGGGGGGTAAAGTGGCCCCCCTCCTCCCTTTAACTAGTTTAGAATAATATGAAGTTCGAAATTACAGAAGGAAGAATCTGATTTTTTTCGTTTGGGGGAAATGCAAAAAGTCAAGGAAACCCTTGCCCCCGTCTGATTCAACATTACCAAGATCTGTATTTTATATGTTAATAACGAAGTTTATTTATTGTTAAATACAATTATATAAATATACACTTGTCTTGCCTGGGTGAGTGTCGGTCTAGACTATATTATGGCCCAGGGCTACGCTTAGGCCTTGATTCTGAACTATACAGGCCGGGCTTAAATGTAGAGCAGTGGGCCTGGAGTAGGCCGGGCCTAGCTTTAATTAAGAGCTTTGGTATTAGAGTGAAGAAGAATAAGTAGTAGTAGAAGAAGAATAACTGGAGGTTATTTCTGCACGTTCAAATTCACATACCTTCAAGTACATACAAAAGAGTAAAACGTCTGGATACGACGAACTGAGCCTTTCCGGTCACCTTGGCAATCCGTGCCAAGGACGCGTCACGCAGGAAGCATCTGGCGCGGCCGGAAGGAACTATTAGGCTCCACGAAGCTTCCTTCAACCACGCATTCCATTCCCTCCATCTCCTGCCAAGGCGCTCAAGTCTGTGCATATGACTCGCAGTTCTCTTTGCACGGACTTGTTCGTGAATGCTGAAAATACAACCTCCGGTCCGTGTGTCCAAGGTTAATGAAGTATATCAATGAAGTCCCTTATATATAATCTGTTTGATTTTCTGGTCCTTCATTCTTATCTTTATCGGTCCTTCCCCACATTGAGATTCCCGAGGAATTTATATATTTAATGTAAATTCGTCGGATGAAAGATGGCGTTAAGTTTCAATAATAAATCTTCTATGCCCTTATAGTTGGCACGCTTTATTCCCTTTGTGTGATTTAGGAACGAGGGTTTGAGAGATCTTAGGAACAAGGCCTCGAGAGATCTTAGGAACGAGGCCTTGAGAGATCTTAGGAACGAGACCTCGAGAGATCTCAAGAACAATACCTCAAGAGATCTTAGGGCGGAGCGTTGGAAAGATCTTAGGGACGAGGCCTCGAGAGATCTTAGGGACGAGCCTTGGAGAGATCTTAGGAACGATACCTAGAGAGATCTAAGGAACGATACCTCGAGAGATCTTATGGACGAGGCCTCGAGAGATCTTGGGGGTGAGGCCTCGAGAGATCTTAGAAACAAGACCTTGAGAGATCTCAGGAACGAGTTTCGAGAAATCTTAGAGACGAAGCATTGAGAGATCTTAGGGACAAGCCTTGGAGAGTTCTTAGGGGTGAGGTATCGATATATCTTAGGGACGAGCCTTGGAGAGTTCTTAGGGGTGAGGTATCGATATATCTTAGGGACAAGGCCTCGAGAGATCTTGGGGTTGAGGCATCGAGATATCTGGGAAACGAGGCCTTAAGAGATCTTAGGAACGAGACCTCGGGAGATCTTAGGAACGATATCTCGAGAGATCTTAGGGACGAAGTATCAAGAGATCTTAGGCACGAAGCCTCGAGAGATCTTAGGGATGAGCCCTGGAGAGATCTTAGAAATGAGGCCTCGCTAGATCTTAGAAACAAGACCTTGAGAGATCTCAGGAACGAGTTTCGAGAAATCTTAGAGACGAAGCATTGAGAGATCTTAGGGACAAGCCTTGGAGAGTTCTTAGGGGTGAGGTATCGATATATCTTAGGGACAAGGCCTCGAGAGATCTTGGGGTTGAGGCATCGAGATATCTGGGAAACGAGGCCTTAAGAGATCTTAGGAACGAGACCTCGGGAGATCTTAGGAACGATATCTCGAGAGATCTTAGGGACGAGCCCTCGAGAGATGGTAGGGACGAGCCCTTGAGAGATCTTAGGGGTGGGGCATCGATTGATCTTAGAAACGAGGCCTCGAGAGATCTTAGGAACAAGGCCTCAAGAGATCTCAGGAACGAGTTTTCGAGAAATCTTAGAGACGAAGCATCGAGAGATCTTAGGGACGAGGCCTCAAGAAATCTTAGAGACGAGTTCTCGAGATATCATAGGATCGAGGCATCGACAGAACTTAGGAACGAGTTCTCGAGAGATCTTAGAAGCTAAGCTTGGAAAGATTTTTGGAATAAGAAATCGAGAGATCTTAGGAACGATGCCTCGAGAGATCTTACTCCAAGTTCCATTTAATTCCACTCTTCTACCAACCAAATGATGTTATAAATCACTGGTTACAGCTCGGATTCTAGGCCTATCCATTTTCATCAGAACGCTGAGGAAATGGGGGCTCTCACGGTCCCTATCTGATCTATTAAACAAGTTATCCTCTCCTAAATTCACTACTTAATTTAGCAATCACTCTTCGTAAATTTTCTGTTGAAGTTTCTCCATTTACTTTTCATCCTTTGTAATAAATAAATAATATTACATATTTCAAATGACGCACTTAAATCTCTAAACCTCAACAAAAAATAATTTACCTACTAATTATATGAGTTTTCACGATGTCTTCGTTATTTCCAGAATGAAGAACTTGTGTGGATTAATTTCCTTCGTTTTGCTCCAATTTGTATGCCAATCTGAAGTCGCAGAGGAACGCCAAAAGCGCCAAATTTCTTTCGGTGAGTAGCTTGTAACGTTTAGTTGAATGGGTTTTACAACGAAACACATATATCCTATATAGAAATAACTTTTCTAACAAAAAAAATAGAGAGGTTGAATAGTGAAAAGATTGAGTAAGAAATGTAGAGCTTGATTAGACAGTTTGTTAACAGGGTGGAGATTGTCGGTGATGTCCATTGATGTGGACTGCCGATGGTCTTAGACTGCCCTTGATCTGTTGTTACTTATGGATCGCTTTATGAATGTGTGTATGTAACTAAGTAGTGTGACGATTGTAGACTAGCAAGTTGAAGTTGGTCAACATGAATGGCTATGATCTCTTGGACTCGTGAATAAAACCATATAGAATCGCTAAATTTGCGGATGCAACAAAAGTTGAGCCCCACAGGTCGAGACGTAGACTCGATATGAAAGAACTGCAGTGTGATTTATATAAATTTACTGAGTGGTGTACCATAGGGGAACTTGAATTTCATGTGAAGAAATTCAAAGTTATCATTTATATAAATTTATTGAGTGGTGTACCATAGGGAAACTTGAATTTCATGTGAAGAAATTCAAAGTTATGCATATTGGAAGTCATAATTTGAGAAATGACCTGAGTTGAGAACTTTAAATACCGTTACGTTGAGATTTGGGCTCTTTCATTTCTGACGGTCGTAAATTTTCTCAAAATGTCGCTCTTCCTATATAAATTGGTTTTCCCTTAAATTAAAGTACGACGTGTAATTTTAGTAATTTTTGGTTGAGATAGATATAACTATAGAAACAGTTCAGAGACGCCATCAAACTAGTCATGGAACTAGGAAACTTGTACGAAGAATTACTTAAAAGACTCGTCTGTTATTGGTGGAAATAAACGTTGGTTTCGCTGTCAACTAATTAAAGTATATAAAATTCTCAATCGGTCTACTAAACTAAATTCCAACCTTCTTTCCAAGAGTTCAATATAAAATGAAGCCAGAGAATGCCAAATCAAACTTAATCATAGACACTTTTAGGCTAATTTTGTAGACAATTTTTTATTTATAATATTGTAGATAGAGGGGAGTAGGAAAGAGGGCAAATAAAAAATTATAGCATAGTCGAGTTGCGAACATCTTCCCACGTCGTTGGACCACCGTTAGCCAGCGGCTAATCCACTCGGCCATCCTGAGTCTCAAAAAAGACTGATTCAAGCAAAGCTTTTAAGCCGCTCGCCTGCACTTTTCGTACGCTACAATATAACTGCTCCCTGGTATATCGTCACTCGTAACATTCTAAGTATTTCGGTAAATTACTGTAAAAGTCGAATGGATGAGCATTTTGCGAAAACAAATATAATTAAATTCATGTAAAAATTAAAAGATGAACATGTGTCATTGGCGATATATAAAGGACAATTGGTACATGATGCAAAAGCGAAAATGATGTTAGAGAGAGAAATCAAGTGTATAATTTTTTTTCTTTTACCTTTCGTACCTTGATGTAAAAACATTCCCTTTGTTTTTACCACAAGCAGAAGATTAGTCTACGAGATCTTTCCTACCTCTCTCATGTTATAAGTGTTTTAGGTGGTATTTTATTAACGTGAGAATAGTTTGCATGAATCTTTGGTACATATGGTGGTAAACAAATTAATACATTCTTTTATTCTCATATTATACAGGGAAATGGACTAGGGGTTCTTTGCTGTAGTTCTTGTTTATACGGGCATATCACTCTTTTCTTTTCCCATAGTTCTTCTTTTTCATTTGTACCTATATTTAAGACCACTATTCTAATCTTTTTCCTGTTCTTATATTGGTCTGCTAAATCTTGTTGATTAATCCCGTTATGATTTGGATTTGTCTTCCCGAACTTTTCGGCTTGGCCTTAAGAGGATACGGAGCTCATTGCCACTCTGCATCTTCAGTAATATAGATTTTCCTCTTTTCTACTCTTTTCGACTCCTTTAGCTACTCACCATCCCTTTCCAATGGCTCCCAGATGAATTCTAACCGAGGGCAATGTTCCCTAAAATAATTACTCCCTACCCTCTTCGATTATAAATTATTCACTTAATTCTAAAGGTAAGATATGATTAACAAGTATGAAATGAATTTCTTCATACTAGTAACTTTAAAATATAGACAAATACGAATTTTACTAAAGGAATAAAAGCTGTTGATTTGGTGTTGACACCTGAATATGAGAGTGCTCAGAATTTAGGGATTTAGATCGTTGCAATTCTACGTGAGAGGATTTAGGTTTAAGTAGGGTGACCGAAGTCCAACGTTAGGAAGTAAGGTGTTACATTTGAGCACTGACCTCCGTCCTGCGCTACCACAAGTAACCGTTGATATGTCTTGCTTTTGGGAGGGGTCTGTCTATAAAAAGAGTTACCTTAAGTAAAAAAAAGCAGGAATTCAAAGCCACAATAACCATTTACGTATTTTGATTGTACATAGTTGTATGTAATTACCATTAGAAGCTCTATTTGTAATATATACAGTGCTCTAAAATATTTATTTTACAAAAAATTACCAAAAGTACCATTCGTCCTATTCTAGTAATACTAGAAATTAATAATTTTCATTGTTACAGAGAGGGTGGTGCCTGTACTGGCAACCAGCACAGCGTGTGGTGCAATGGGGCAAACTTCCATAGACTCTTCTGAGGCTTTTCCTCATTTTTTAAAACTAATCTGTAAACGAAACCAAGTCACAATCGAGCGTGCAGTCTGAGGGTATGTCCCTCTACCTACACTACACTCTACAGTCTACATTGCACTCTCTGATGGTTGCCGATACAGCCATCGCCCACACAATATCCCATTCATCTGCACCAGATGCACAACCCATGCATCCTTACACCAACCCCACCAGACCACCCTCTACACACTCCTCCCCCAGAGACTAACACCACTTTCGACCTACCAACGCACAATTCATCCCCCCCCCCCTCGTCTTTTTTTCCAGCTCCACCCTAAGTCCAGAGTCACACAACCCTCTCGACCTCTCCTACTAAGACCCTACAAGACACAAAACAATCTACCAAGACACACGCTTAACATCCTACAACTAGATATTAATTTTATTCATAAAAAAAACAAACAAATGTAAGCTAAGGAATCCCTCATCAACTACAAGATACATCTGCCCTTCATTCAGCAATCAAAACTCACAACTCACGCTTGCATAACAAAAGTACCACACCACGCACATCAGTCAAGAGAGACCAAGAAACGACCAAGGTAGAAGCCCCTCGCCACACTACGAACCAATGGAAATCAAAACTATCAGAGTGAGCATCAACAGAACAGACTAAACGTTCATCAAACTAGACATACTCATACCTTCCCCTGCACCCATTCTACAAAAAAATATCACTCTAGTTCCGAGTGACCTTTTTGCCAACGACATCGCCTTTCTACAACTTTAAGAGAGGCACGAAGGGCGATATTCTTTCGCTCACATATTTGTTAGCAATTACACTATCGATAAAGCAAAATTCACCGATTTACATGTTTAGCAAAGGACTTAGATCCACGCTGGCAGCCATGCTGTAATCCGGAGAGCACAAACAGGATTTAAGCTCACAGCAAAAAATATAAAATATTCATTTATTTAAAGAGAAAAGAGAATTACCAATGAGGGCTTTACCCCCTGCCTCCCCCCCCCCCCACACACACACTTTCGCTCCCACCCATGAATCCTTAAGTGAACCCGCTTGAGTAAATTGCAACGCATAACCTTCGTTCTAACTATGTCAATCATTGCTTACCGGCCCTGGAAGTAACTGGTTTGAGGAGTAGCCTACTGCGGAAATAAGAGTCAGAAGTTTGTCCGGTATGGAACTGGGTTGCAACCCTTGAGAGCGAGGACCAAACTTTGCTCCTGAGGGACTGACCAGGACCACAGATGGACATGTAACCGTCTCTGTGTTTGCTGTACGCAACCCTGATAACCAAGCCTGTGAGGGGAAGGGGGGGCACTCATACAGTAGCAGTTGATGTTACCACTGCATATGATAAAGTCCATTATAATTCACCCTTCTAGAGCAGGGGTCTCCAAACTACGCCCCGTGAGGTCAGTTCATCCGGCCCGCCGCTGCACTGTGGCACAAATGAACATTTGAAAGCAATTCTCTTGATTGGATGCAGCAATTACAAAGCAAATATCGATGATATCTTAAAAGCTAAATGCCAGTTTCACAAATCTCACTAACCTTTTTTGCTGCTTAGTTTGTAAGAATCGGATATGTGCACCTTCTTTGATAACTTTTTGGTAAATAAATATTTTTGTTGTCTTTATTTTTTGTGTATTGGTAAATAACTATGTTGGTTGTCTTTATTTTTTGTGTATTCACTACATTGTATTGAACAAAATGGTTATGCAGCCCGCGCTCGTCATTCTCTCAGTTATCTGGCCCACTGTGAAAAAGGTTTGGCGACCCCTGCTCTAGAGGAACCTAACTGGATTCACCCATCTATCCAATATCACCTTTCATCTCGGCAGAACTCGAGCGGGGAAACAATAGGGGAATGAGCAGGATCCCCTAACATCTAAAATGTTAACCTATCATAACACTCTAATATATTATATCATGTTGGAACAAAATTATTTTTCGATGATAGGGTATATATCAAAAACGAAAAAAACATGATTATGGAAATATTTAGTCATATACATAACCTCCATTGCTTTCTTAAATCTCATTCCATTTGTCAACAAGTTTATAAATGCCACACTTGTAAAATTCGTTAGGTTTTGATGCAAAAATATGAATCCAACTCGTTTTTAACCTCTTCTCTTGATGTCAACCGAAGACCATCCAAAGACCATCAAAGATATTAAGGTCAGGAGAATAGAGAGGATGAAGAAATATTTCCAAACCGAGCTCCTTCAAGAGATATTTGGACAGTAGAGCTGTGTGAGGACGCGATTATCGTGGTAGAGGATGATAGTCCTTCTGCCCCAAAACAGCTTTCAAGCGATGAAGATGATTGTAGTAGAAATTAGCATTAATTGTTTTTTAACAGTTTGTAATTGGCAATTCCTTCAGTATCCTACCATACACTCAACATGATCTTTTGGGGATGAAGTTCATTTCGGTTGCTTAGAAAATCTGCTTCCTCGACTGATCTGCAAACGGTGGCGTTTAACGTTATGACAAAGGATCCAATACTCATCAGCAGTAATCAGCCTGCCCAAAAATGGTGCCTGAAAGTGTCGTGAAAGCAACACGCTGTTGTATATTTGCCATGGACAGTTCACGTGGGACCCATTTTCCAATCACTGGAGCCTTCCCAATCATTTTTAATTAACGTAAAAGAGTCGTATGGATTACGTTAAATTGTTTTGTGAGTTCCCTAGAAGTTGTAGCAGCATTTGCTGTGATAACAGCTTCCAACTTTTCGGAATCAAGTTCTTTTGGACGACCTTCTTTTGGTCCGTCATTTAGACTGAAATCTCCACTTCGGTAACGGAAAAAAACCCCTCCTGAAACGTTTTTTTTATTTATGGAATCATCCTCAGAAGTTATCTGAATGGATTTTGCCGCTGTACTTGCATTGCCACATTTATGAACCTCATTGAGTGAAACATGTCTAATGTAATAGTGTACACTAGCCTGTCCTTAGCATAATTGGAATGGCAGGAGCGCCCACGCTCCCTCTGGTACCAGGACAGGTAGTGCGGACTAAGATCCCCCAGACAGACGTTCAGAAATAATGTCCAGACAGTCTGGGAGACCAAGCATTCGTCGGAATAAGGTTCAGGGGAGCGCTCCGTCAAATAGATCTGCGTTACTTGATTGGCAGAATGCTTGGTGCTTTATCAGCGCGCTCATTTCATCAATCCCTACATGTCCAGGAACTCAGCAGAAGAAAATATCCTGACGTCACGGATACCGCGAGCCAGAAGGTATGGATATTCCGATCCATTAAAAGCTTTCGGTGTGGTATATAAGGGATTTTAGATTCGAATTCGGACTCTTGACTGGAGACAGCAGGTAATCTCCCTTACCGAGCGGGTTATTGTAACCAGCTGGGCTGTAAGCAACGTGAAGAACTCTTCAGGTTTGGAGGCCTTCTTTTTCATAGCACGGCTCCAGTGTGACACATGTGCTGTAAGTAAAACAAACGCAATACTTGAAATTTGCTGTAGAAGCTTCGGGGACAGAATAGTGGCAACAAAAGTTCATATCTAGTACCATCCAAGGTGGTGTCATGGGCAGAGCCAGCGGTGCCTATATCATTAGAGCGTCGACAATATATCAAAGGAGATTCCTGGCCTTAAACCTGAAATGCTTTGCCGGCGTTACACGTCGGCATAGACACAGTCGAGAGGGAATGCAGTCAAAATAAGTATTTGGAGGGTTAGCGAGACGCTGGCTTAACCCATACAAGCGCATAATACACTCTGTAAAACGTATAGAGAACATCATTACCCAAAAGTGAGAATCTGGCTCTCTAGCAGGGACGTGCGAAGGTCACTGGTCACCAAACAGAGTCCACCTTCCGCAATTCACGCTCGAATACGATTGCGTAGAACTCGCATGCCTACTTTAGATTAGAACGAATAAAGGAGCTGTATAATGGTATAAGAGTAGCACTCCTGGGACGAAACCGTCAGTCTAGATCCTGTTAAACAGAACTAGCCGAAAATCATGCCTCCTCACTTGAATTTCGAAGCATGGTCTATGGGATATTGTGCTGCCCAGGGTCAGTATGCGCATACGAAGTGAGAGCAAAACGCAGCTCACATTTCGTAAACATGTCGTTGAAGGGTTCTTCGCTTCTGGAGGCAAAGTTCAGCCGGCGTCCTTAAGCGAGCCTACGACATGCTTGAAATGCTGTCCGAGAAGCATCCTGGTTAGAATATGGGGAGCGGGGAGACTCTCAGGCGGCAGTGATTAATAATATTATATTTGAATGGGAAAGTGATCACTACCTTGGAGGTCATCGACCACCTCCCACCCCAAATTACGCCTGTGCATTCGAAGAGTACAATGAGTGATCGAGACAAGAAAAGGAAATGGTTCTTGGGCAGCGGTAGGTGAATTTATTATCATTTACTACATCAATATCCAGCTCCTTGATCAGGTCTGCCAGGACCTTTCCACTATGATTGGTTATGTAGTCCTCGCAGAGGTGAGTCTACCGTTCAAATCCACTTATGCAGAGAAAGGACCTTCGCAACCATGCCACGACACAACGGAAATCAGGCACATTGAGGTCACCGTAACGCCAAATGCCTCTTAATAGGTGTAAGTGCTCTACTACCGCCTGTATAAAGGTATTTAAAGCCAAAGAGACAACGGAGACGTCATGTCGGGTGTGTGAATTGCTCATCCACTTTTCCGGCACCTATCACGTGGTGCTGGGGTTGTAAAACCCTAACATTCTAGAAGAGTGGGCCGTGGATACGCGCCCAACATGTCTCCTGAAGACAGCTAAAAGGCAACGAGATGGGATGAGCATCTGAGGCTCCTATCATTTAGTCCAGAATCCACGGCAATTCCACTTAAGGAAATAGCCTTCCAGTTCTATATTGAAGGAGATATCGTGGTCTTCCGGCAATTAAGACGGAAACTGGAATGGCCATACAATCATTTGTCTCCCCGTGCCTGGAGCCTTCGGCTGGCGGGTGGCTTTGTAGTCGGGATCCCTCGGTTTTTGGAGGAGCCCAGCTTTCTAGACCTCGAACAGAGACGAATACTCGAAGCTCTCATGGTGCTAACCTCCTTTCGGAAGACAGACTTTAGAACCCTATAGATGGCATCACCACTAACTTCCAGCGTTTCGCCTCCCTGAATCGAACAACTTGGTGGAGGCGTACGGCCGTTATGCTTTTTTTGTAAAAGTTGTGTGTGTGTGTGTGTACGGGGGAAGGGAGGGCTAGCCGGAGTGGGACACGAGCTCAAATTACCGCCAACTCTACCTCGGTGTCACCCGGACGAGGTAGATCCCTCAGAAGAGATCCTACTTGGTGCAGTATCTGTCGTGTTCGTAAACCTAGAGAGGTCAGGAGCAGATGGTGCTTTCTAACTTGATAGGCGTAGGAAGTCACTAGTCGTACAGTGGGCGACAGGACAAATTCCTTGTTTTCTCTAAAAAAAAGTTTGGTCCGCAGGCTGGACGGCCAGGACTTTCTTCTTAAACACACATAGATCATATAGATTCGAGGAAGCAGGGTGGAGCTTGCTACAATTAACAGACTTGGCCTAGACGTTACAGCTTTATTGTGTAAGGAGTTGGAGATTTCGAGTTGAGCCGAATTTCCACGCTAACAAGATCTTTTAGTTTTGTCGAAGCGGTGTCAGGGATAAGATATCCACATCAACGGCACGAATGTATTAACACGGTCACGTTACCATCCGGCTCTCACCAACTCAAGGATCCCTTGACGGTTGAGTGTAACAAAGCAAAGAGTGTAGTGGTATGTCTCGAGACCCCTCAATGTTTCCTCATCACACGCTCAACCCAGACCTAACACTGGTCTGTCAGCTCTTCCGTGATGTCTTGTGACCATATGACCTTTCGACCTTCAAAACTTTCAGCAAGTGAGCAATCCGACCCATAGTTATTTTCATTTAATAATTCTAGGACTAACCTTGGGAGGACTTGGGCAATTATATCATTCGAAAGAGAATGTAAAGCAACATAAGGGTTTCAAATTTCAGTAGAATTGGCCAAATAGTTACGATGTTATTGCCAAAGAACTCATTAAAAATAAAACGGCTACAAGCCGACCGACCGACCTACGGACCGACATAGTAGCTTATAGAGTCGCGAGCACGCGACTAACAAATGAGCAAGAGTGAGAGTGGTTCTAATAGACAACTTAAAGGATACCACCTACCGACCTTTAAAGTATTTTCCTTCTTTATACCGAACGCCAATCGCTAGGTAAAAAAACGTTTACACATCGGTGTCAAGTTCGGGACTGGCCGCAAGCAAAACCGCGTCTGTATCTCGGCTCGCCTCACCATATATAATGAAACTCTACAAGGCAGTAGTACTCCACCTACTATTCTACGCCTGCGAAACGTGGACAGTGTACCAACGTCACGCCAAGAAGCTAAACTACTTCCGCACAATATGCCTCAGAAAGCTAATGAATATCAAATTGCAGGACAGGATCCATGACACACCGAGGTGCTCGCGCAAGTTGCCCTTCCCAGCATCTTCACTATCCTGATGCAGTCCCATCTACGCTATGCCGGACATGTTGTTCGCATGCCAGGCACCGGCTTCCCAAGAGACTGTTCTATGGCGAGCTACAACATGGGAAGAGGTCTCATCGGGGTGATAAGAAACTCTTCAAAGACACTCTGAAAGCATTCCTGAAAGCGTTTGACATTAACCCTGACTCCTGAGAGGAGTATATACAGGGTGTCCCAGAAAAAAAGTTAACCGTATTTTGAATTAGTATAACTCAAAACCTATTAGAGATTTTTGAGTCCGGAAAAACAAAACAAATTTAACAACTATTTGTCTGTCGATTCTAGAAATTTCATTAAATTCCCTTTTACAATATTGATACACTAATGGGTTTAGTGGAGGCTATCAAAATTATGTTTGCGCAAGGAAGTAAAATAATGAAACTTCGAAGTTTAAAATCAACAAATATATTTAAATCCGTTTTTAACAAAAACACCTCTTCATATAGGTAATAAAATTCATTTTTTAATTTTCTAAGCACCGTTTCCTTACACATGTCCTCCAGTTCTTTACAAGCACAGTTGCGCCATTGATCGCATTGATTGAACAACTTTTTTGATTAACTTGTGATTTTCCTCAAGTTTATTGACTTCTCGTGTGATACCATCTCTTAACTGGTTGATGCTTTGTCGTGGAGTAGAATACACTTGATTATTTAGGTATCCCCATCAGAAATAATCGCACGGTGGTAAGTCAGGGGATCTTGGGGGCCATTCAATTGCATGGAGTTGTCAAACGTTTCTCTTAGTTTTGTTCTTACAGCAAGCTGTCTATGAGCTGGTGCGCCGTCCTGAATCCACCAAAGTCTATTGAATTGATTGCCGTAAATCTGGTGGAGTTCCAGGAAGATCCTTTCGTTGATCATGCTAAGGTAGGCAGCACCATTCAAGTTATTCTCGTAAAACAATGGGCCGACAAGATAGGCATTCGCGCATATTCGATCCACAGAGACACTTTCTTCTAACAAATACGTGTGTCAAAGTAGGATGCTGGGTTCTGGGGGGTCAGTGGCGCATAATGACGAATGTTATGGCTATTTACTTTTCCATTCAAGAAAAAAGGCTGCCTCGTCACCAATCACAATGTTTTCCAAGAAACCAGCAGGTTTATGGAGAAGCCATTCGACAAATTGTCTACGACGAGGAAAATCAGTTTCAAGAAGCTGGTGTCTTGCATGCATCTTATAGGGATGCCATTTTAAGTCATGTTTAATAATGGGGTTAATTGATGACTTTGACAATTGTAACCCATTCTTTCTGACTGATGCATGTGGATTTTGAAGAAGTGTCATCTGAACATTTTCGATATTTTCTGTTGTTCTTATGGTTCCCATACGACCTGAACGACCTTTATTTAGATTTAAGCATATTTCTTCATGTTGGTATTTGCGAACATTTTTTTCCAAATTGTGGGCTTGCTTGGTGGGTGCCTACCTGGAAAACGTTGTTCAAATGAATCTTGTACTTTTTTAATACTGCCAGTCTTAATAAAGTTTGTGACTACAAATACGCGTTGATCTTTTGTTAACTGCATGATTAAAAAGGTTCTATGGAAGTAAACCTTTACACAGAAATGCTTTGATTTGCTTAGTAGGCAATAATGAAGAGACTATAGCACAGCGTAGCTGAAAAACCACTGTAAAATGGCCTAGGCTTTGCTTAAAGAATCGCACAGTGACCTAGGCTACCTAGGCTCCCTACGCTTCTCTTGAAAGTGCACGGTGGCCTAGCCTTCCTAGGCTTCGTTTCATTATTTTACTTCCTTGCGCAAACATATTTTTGATAGCCTCCACTAAACCCATTAGTGTATCAATATCACAAAAGGAAATTTAATGAAATTCGCAGAATCGACAGATCAATAGTTGTTAAATAAAACACCTTTTGTAGGATCCAAAAGTCTCCAATAGTTTTGGAGTTATGCTAATTCAAAGTACGGTTAATTTTTTTCTGGGACACCCGGTATAATGGACAGAGGTCATTGGCACTTTGCTGTGCACAGAAGCGCCAAGCTGTGTGAGATCAACAGGACTGCTGCAGCCATTCACAAGAAGTAGGCTAGAGAGACACGGGCGAGTAGTCTCTCTGAAGATGTCCCCATTATTACCTGCCCCCAATGTCAACGGAATTTCCATACACAGATTGGCCTGCGCAGCCACAAATAGACGTCATAATTGCCACCCATCCTAAACTAGGTGGAGGAAAACGATGGTTTCATCGAAATCGCTGGACACTGTGTTACTAAACTATGTTGTAGTTTTTTCAAACTACGAAAGGATTGAGTTGATAAGGCGCCATCCTTCTCAGAGTCGCGGAATCAACGGTTCGATTACTCGCTCCCTAATTATTTCCCATGTTCTCTATTCTCGCTTCCTTTACATATATGCACTTTGGTTGGTAGCACCTCCAGCTTCAATGAGATTCATTTCCATTATCCCACAGGAATGAAACTCCACGGACTTATATCTGACCGGCAATCCAAATAAAACGACGGGGAGGAAATACAGTTATTCGCTTTTGTATTATCAACCTTGTTGGCACTTAAGAGGGCTTGAATGTTTTTGAATCCATTGGCTTTTGTTGAGATTTTCAACACTTAAAAATCAATCACTTGGCATCTTAATCCATAACACTATATTTTAGGGTTGATTTTTTTAACAGTTTATTTTTTTTACATCTCTTTTCTTTTAGTTCAAGTGTGAATTTGTATTTTAGTGTAATTTTATGTCAGAAAGAGAAGGCTAACCCCCTCTAGAACCCCAACGTCTACCCGTGGCGCCTGAAAGAAGATGCACCTGCACGCCCAGTCAGCTCCAAGGGAGCAGCGAGAGTTTCGCGCGGTCGGATGACCCCGGCACTCTTATCGAGAAGGCTCGGCCAGTCGAACCCAAGGAGCCGCCTCGAAAATTTCGCGCGGCCGTATGATCTGTGTTGGGTTCCCTTTCTCAGCGTCGCATCGCCTGATCGGTGCTAGACCTACGGCGCCGAGGGCTTTCGCGCGAGCGTGTGATGCTCCTCGCCGAGAATATCCCCTTCCCCCGGGTGAGCCCCAGTCTAATGAGATCCCTGTCCCTCTTTGGGGGTGGGGGTGCTCTGGCGACCCGCTTCCGCCGAAGCAGTATAAATACTTCAGGAAAAACTTTGAGAAATTAGTACCATACAGCCCCGTCTTGGTTAGTAGTCACGTACAGTCTCGTACACCCTGCTCCGCCTTCTAACGGCATCTAGCTACGAACGCGAGGTGTCACCTCTCTACCTGGCCTCGCTCGTACCTAAGGCTCAGAGTTCCCATCCGACAGGCGATAGACACGGACAGGCATCGATCTCTCGGGTATTGACTTTGTTCACGTCTGGAGTACTCTTTCGTTCATCTTTCAACGAGGTTAAAGAAGAAGGAATTTTGCAAGTGGAACTTTGCAGCGCCCCACTTCCTCGTCGTCTCCCAAAGCCTCCGGTCAAATTAGGGTTTACGTGAGTCTCCCCTTTATTTGTACTCTTCTCCTTTCCCTTGAAGCGATCACCGTACATCCTCTCTCGGACTCTCGTCCCAGTCGAGTCATTTGTACCCCCCCCCCCTCCCCGTTTGGTACCCCGGGTCTCATCTTACTTATTGTCATTTATTTACTTTTGCTAATAATATTTTCTTCGTATATAGTAGAGTTATTTATCTACAATCGGTTTCTCTAAACCCAGAACCTCTAAGAATTGAGTATTTATGCCAACCGCACACGATTTTGATTAATTAACCCATGTACTGAGATCTATATCCCAATTTCTGGCGTGCTCACTTACCGCGTCATCGTAGAGTCAATCTTCGGCTAGCATCGACGTTCGACTCTAAGACAAACATTATATAATTCTGGTGTCAGAAGTGGGATCACCCTACGACATTTTATTAAAAAAAAATATATTTTTGAAAAATTAAAGGCTATTATTCAATATTTTGGAGTTTTTTAAAAAAAATTAAAGAGGAGAGATTTTTCAAAATGATTAAAATTAAGACTGGTTTTTCGTATATTTGAAGCTTTTATCAAAATTCATTCTAAGAGTGCGGAAAAAATATATATGACCATCGAATGTTTTGAAATAAAAAAAATAATAATTACAAATCATGAAGTTCAGAAAATGCATTAAAATTAACCCACGGCCTATAATGATTCTTTTTTTCTTTTAATTCGGTTGTCACCTAAGTATATTTAATTCTTTTAGCAAAGTTATTTCCAATAAATCATTTATAATATAAAAAAAAATAAAATGGTGAAGTTCAGAAATAAATATAAGTATCGAATTTTTGCGATTTTTCAAAACTAAAAGAATGGTGAAGTTCAGAGAATTTATTCAAATTTCGGCATAGAAATTATTACAGTAAACCCTCAAAATAACGAACTATATGGGGGCGAGGGGGGTCGTTCATTAAAGCCGACAGTTCGTTAAACCTGATGGGCGTTAAAAGCAATGGAAATAACGAACCAAGTTCGTTATGGATATGTAATCCGTATGTAATTACTAATAAAGTTAAGTGCACTACACAACATAGTATCGATACGAACCTTGCATTGTAGGAGACACGTGACACACCAACACTCACTCAGGCTGGTCGTAACGCTTGCCTGTTAAATCCGATGGAGTTCGGCCACGAAATTTGGTTCGTTGTATCCGAAATTCGTTATATTGAGGTTCGTTATATCGAGGGTTTACATAGCAAAGTTAGATGTAGAAATAGGAATCATGATAGGCCGTAGGACATAGACCGGAAGTCTGCCAGCGAAACGCAAGCTCCTTTATATTATAAAGGAATTATTAGAAATAACTTTGATAAAAAAATGAAATCTACTTAGGTGACAACCGAACTAAAAGAAAAAGTCTTATTCAAACCTTCAAAAAATCTCTTTCTTAAAATATAGGGTTATGGACGATATAGATAAAAGAGCTCTGAGGATTTTTTTACCCGTATATCAAAAGAATTCCCATAAAAATTTGTTGTTGCCTTTAGGCCTAGCAAATAAGCATGGATCTGACTGAACCAAGAGTAAATTATTAGGAGATATGTACTGGAAACCTTTTTATTTATTTTTTAACTAAAACCACGTTGGTAGAGCAAAATAGGCCGTAGACCACAGACCAAAGGTCAGCCTGCGAAGCGCAAGCTCTTCCTGTAAGGAGGAGTGACGAAGTCACTCCTCTTGTATATGCATATAGAGGTAGTGGGACAATACCCTTTGTGGAAGTTTCCTAGGGAGCGGAGGTGCAGAATTGTCATGGGTACCAGCTTTCTTCTCGGCACGGAAATGAGTTCAAGGATCAAGCTTATAAGCTAGAGTCCGATAAGCCCAACGTAGTCTCCTGTTTATACTAATCGGGTTATATACTTCCCACTCATTTCCCCTGCCTGTACTTTCGTCACTTTACAACCTCTCTTCTCAAACGTCTTGGCAGTGACACCCTCGTTGGTTTTCGCTTCTAGTTTTAAATAACACCCCCCTCCCCAACTACCCTCACCTTCTTCCTAGTGTAAGGTAGATCAGAACAGAGATTTTTACAGATATTCTTTTACAGGAAATCAATCTGGCAGACCTCAGGGAGGAAGTGGCATTCAATTCTTTCAGATTACCACTCCCCAGACCTTTGTCATAGGTAAGTATTGACCACTGTTTTGGAAACTAAATTTTGCTATCAAGTTTTCACTTGTACAAGAAAAATGTACTAAAATACCGAGAAGATATTTTTTCAAACAATCTTAGCTCCATGTTTGGTAACCGCATAACACCAATGTACTGTATAAAGTCACATTATTCTTTTCTTCTCTCATACATAGTTTAATATTTCTTTTCTTCTCTCATACAATTTAATCTTTCTTTACTTCTTTCATACAGTTTAATCTTTGTTTTTCATACAATTTAATCTTTCTTTTCTTCTCTCATACATATTTCAATCTGTCTTTTATTCTTTCATACATATTTTAATCTTTCTTTTCTTCTTTCATACATAGTTTAATCTTTCTTTTTTTTCTCATACCTAGTTTAAGCTTATTTATGCACTTATCCCTTGTAATGTCTAGCCCTAGAATCGTCTTGAGAGCCTTAATAAGCTGCAGAAATTCATCAATTTGAAAATGACACAAGACAAGGAGTTGGCAACCTTGTTCTGCATAGGGGCAGGGCCTATGCCTGTGAGCGGCTGGCTGGCTGTGTTGTCGTTAGTTAGTTAGTCGGCGCCAATCCTTCCTTGATCGAGGCTCATGCTAGCCAAGTGGATATGGCATTGGTCTCCCAACGTCGCAGTACCGAGTTCGATTCCGAATCCCGGCATGAGTGGACACAAACGTCAAGGAGACACCGTTTCTATAGTAACAGCGTCGGTCTCGGAGGTTTCCGGTGAGGAGAAGCTGTCACCATAATGTCTGGTCGCATTGCGAATGTTGCATTACACCACCTATGTAGGACCCAGTAGAGTGCCAACGGAGGGTAAAAAAAACAAAAAAATAACTGAAACAGCTCATGCTGGCCTAGTGGATTAGGCTTTGGGTTTCTGGTGTCGAGGCACGGGGTCCAATCCTAAAACGAGAACGGGCACAAACGTCAGCGCAGGTAAAAGTTTGTCCACCGATTGGTGGACGCGCAGTGTTTACCCCTACGTGGGTAGGTAGATCATACGTGCGCCATCACAAACATAGCTAATCATAACACCGTTGTCTTTCCTCTCCTGCCATCACAGCCCCACACGCACACTTATCATTCCGTTAGATAGTTGTGTCTACTTACCCTTGAACCGGAACGGGTCCCCCTTCCCACGGGGGAGCAAAGGCTCCTACCTGACCGTTGCTTGGCATCACATACAAATACTCCATGACCTCTCCCCCCTCAAAACAAGGACTGGTTCTTGGTGCCAGTAGTTGCCATGCTGATCATTATGTTGGTTTCATTATCTGATCGGGGAACGCCCTGACAAAGAGATCGATGATGTTCCATACCTATACCTTGTATCTTCTCGAGCTGTATAACATACAAATACTCCCTGCCCTCCCCCCTAAAAACGAGGACCGGTTCCTGGTGCCAGAGCGGTTGTCATGCTGATCCTTATGTTGGTTTCATTATTTGGATCGGAGGGCGGCCTGGCAAAGAGGCGGATGGTGTGTCCTACATTGTGCCTACTCGAGCTGTGTAACTTCCTCACTTGGCCTAACTCTACTTTTTTGTGACCCTCCTTTTTCCCATAAAGGGCCCCGTAACCGGGGAAAGACCCCAAAGAGTTGCGTGCCATCCCGCTGATAGCGCCCCAAGTAGTCTCTTATTTCGAATACTCGAGTTAATAATAATTATCTTCTTACCAGGAAATGACGGGAGGTTCGTTCCAGGAGGACAACCATCGATAGGTAAGTTCATAATTTTGCACGGTTTTCTTACCTGTGTTTTTTTAAGCATCGATTCTTTCTTGCATTGTATACTTCTAAGGACCTACTTTTTTGCAAGACCTGAAGTCCAAACTTGTACCAAGTGGAGATAACTGCCCATTTGTAACACCAGGTTTAGAATTTTTCTCATATGTCGCTGTCCTGTGCAAATCAGATGGGCCATTTTTGTCCTGTCCACGGAAAACAGCTGATAAAGAAATTGTGTAAAATGAAACAATGCCTTAATAAACGAATTGGACGCAATGTATACCTTACGATTCAAAAACTACTAACTTGCAACTGCCGAAAAGAATAGTAAAGAAGTTAGAAAGATTAAATCATGGACTTCATTAACAAGTGTGTCGAATAAGCAATATATCGTGTTGATTTGATGAGTTAGCCCTTGAAATCGTTTTCTTTGATTTACGCGGACCGTTCTGAGTTGATAATTTAATGGGCTATTTATCTTATCGATTTGGAAGGAATTTTTCTCTGATATATCTTTACACCTCTACATATCTACTGCATTAGGAAGTAATTTTGGGTGATAATTTTATGGAAAACAGGATGTATGTGCAAATAGAACTAAGTCGAATAGGCTGAATACAGAAAGAAAAACGGGGTTTTCTGTTCGATCTACTCATTTCTCGCTAAGTGGCTCAAATTGATCCATCTAGCTGACAGGCTGGAGAAACAGCGCAATTCATGTGGCTGAGTGGGCGCAAGATACAATTGTTCAACCAAAGAAGTGGATTTCTAAAAGAACAACACAATTTTGACTTTTTAGTGATTATTTTCCAGAGTGAAGAAGTCAGAAATATAGTAAATTTTGCAATTTTAACGATTTTCATCTAACATACGCAAACCAACTTCCGATCTACAATCAACTTTATACCATCGCAAACGGGGAAGAGGGACAGTTTCATGATGTGGCCATTTTTTCAAACTTTTTGTGCAAACTTCTTCTTCTGCAAATAGGGCACAGAAGATTCCGGGTCAATTTTGTTTTCTCGACTAGTCTCAAGTTTGGTTACTAATAATAATAAATAATACCTAATAATAAGAGTAATAAAATAAAAATAATAATAATAAATAAAATAAATACAGCCATGTGGCTGAAAAATGGAGTGAGGTCGAGAAAACAAAAAAGACCAAAGATTCCTTGCTATTTATGCCTTTGGAAACGGCAGACCACGTATTGAACTGACGGTCATTGTGGTTAACAATTGTAAACTTGTACGCCCACTGACCGATGACCAGCTCCCCACGCCCAAAACACATGTTCAGCCAGTCGGCCAGCCTATCAGCCATTTGTAAGTCTATCACTCAGATGGCTTGTTTTGAGCCATTCTGCGACTGGACGGAAATCTTGGGCAGAATCACTTCGCGGCACGCTTTTTCTTGCTTGGTAAAGGAGGAAAGTTTTGGGAAATTTTTACCCACGCCTCCAAAAATTTGGTTCCTATTTTTAGGACCAAATATTAAAAAAGAGAGCTATACCCTGGTGTCCCCCCACCCCCCATCATCATTCACTCCCTATTAACCATCATCGTCTTTTTCTACAGCGGCCCAACTTAAGCAGATGACTGCTTAAGTCCTCGGCCAACCCTCCTGCGTGAACCACCGTCAGATGTGAAGTGAGATTGTCATTCACGTTTCGTCCCAACTATGTCAGGCAGTTGCTTGACCATAATTGGGGGCATTGGAAGAAGCTGGTTTGAGGATTAGCCCACAGTAGAGGACAATGTCAGAAACATTCCGGACAAGGGACGGACTGCAACCTTCGGTGCTAATTACGGCGAAGGCCCCTTCCAGGACCATAGAGGGACATACAACCGTCTCTATGGTATGTTGGGGAGCGGTCGCGATTCAAAACCCTCGGAGGGGGGGGGGCGTTGTCAATAAGTCCGCCATACAATCACACCCCTGAGAGGATCCCACCCGGATTCATCCCATCCATCATCATCCTTCATTTAAAAAGGCAATTCTCACTTTCATCCAGGCGGCCGGCGAACGTGGGGGAAGCCTCTCTTCTCCATCAAAGGTAAAAAACGTTAATAAACCATACACTCCAATACACATACAAACTTAAACACATAATTCACACAACATAGAAAACAAACACTTAAACAAAGAAGATCTGCACCCCCCCCCCCCCCGGTCAGAGGGGCTGCAGAAGTACGAAAATGGCGGCCCACCCAGCCACAAGAGTCCCGTTAAGGGTTATAGGTGGGCACCCCAAACCGGACCGTGGTACGGTGTTTGCCACGGTCTTTGGGAAGCTGAGTGTGGGTATTCCGAGGCTAATTGATACCCCAGTTGGCTATTCTGCAGTCTGCGAGAAGGAGGCAGATGTAGAAACCCTGACAACGGAGGAGGGGCAAAAGGTGCTCAACGAGATAGGCCTCCAGCCTAGCACCCCCCCTCAGATACAGGCTCACAGAAGTGTGATGTGCAGGCAGCTCGACCCATGGATCGGGCAGCACACCAAAGAAGAAATAAAGGAGGAGATTAACAGAAACCAACCCTGGGCAAACGTGGTAGAGGTGATAAAGTTCCGCAATAGGCGGGACAACACCGACTACCAACATGTATTCAAGCTAATCTTTAGCGACACGAGGATGGCACAAACTGCAAAGGAAAGGGGGCTTCTCCTCTTCAATGCCAGGGTCTCTGCAGACCAAATTGAGAGGGAAGAGTTTACCCCAATCCTCACATGCTTCAAGTGCTACAAAATGGAGCATCATGCAACGAAAGATTGCAAGGAACAAGTAGCCACATGCTCCAAATGTAGCTGGAAAGGCCACGGTTGGCGTGAGTGTAAGGCCACCACTGAAAAATGCCCTAACTGTGGCCTTAGCCACGGGGCAATGGCTATGTCCTGCCCCAAGAAGAAGGAGATGATCAAGACAAAAAAGCAAGAGACACAAACTAGAAGCTCCACCTCCTATGCTCAAGCTGCGTCAGCAAGAGCCACGCCACTTATGACCTCGGGCAAGCAGACGTCGAAAACCTATCTCAAACTTGAGAATGAGAATTCGACGAAGATTCTCACGTGCATCCTATTCGCGCACGTGAACAATCTCACCAACCCGGGGACGTTCGCGAAAATCCTCAATCTCATGCTAAAGAAAAACGGCATGGCTGAGATGTGGTTTCCGGACGACCCCCCATCGGGTGACGTGCTGCAGCTCCAATTTCAGTCAAAGGAGACTACCGAGGCACCGGCGCCCTTATTTCCCCAGGAAAGAGAAGTCGATCGTCCGGCAAAGGAGGCAAAAACCCCAGCGGCAAAAGCCAATCCCACCAGGACTGACCCTATGCTGGAGGCACAGAAGCGTCGAGAGAAGAGGGAGGTAAGGGCAGCCAGAAAATTGAAAGAAGCTGAAGGCAACCTGACGAGCCAATTATCTTCGGAGTCTGAAGCTGAGGAAGTCGAAGACAGGGCAACCAAAAGCCCTGTAAGCTCAAGAAGTAGGTCAAAAACCTTGAAGCATACCTACAAGTACGACGGAGAGGAGATTGACCTCAAGATCATAACGAGCGAGGCGAACCAATACCCACAGAAACTCTCCCCCAAGGAGAGATTTCAGGGTATTCACCAGAAATTATACAAATGGACTTACTCAGCAACAGACAAAGAAAAGGACGTCGAAGAAGCAATGCTAGAGGGCGCCGTTAAACTACACAAAGAATCCTGCATTACCCTAAGAGATGCAGAATTCAAAAAAGTTAGAAACGGCAAAACACTTTACACTTAAACACAACAAACTCCAACACACAAATACAAGAAAAACATGGAGAACAGAAACAACGCGCTAAAAATACTCAAACTGAATGTGAATGGATGGAAGGGAAAATCTCTTCTCTACGGGAACATCTTCCGGAAAGAAGACCCAGACATCATTCTCATCTCAGAACACGGAATCAACACAAACACTGACACAATAAAAATTCATAACTACACAATCATACGAAAGAACCACACACAAACAAGATACGATGGCTGCGCCATCGCTATCAAGAAGAACCTAAAATTCAAAACACTTCCGGACTTAGATGAATCATTCGTGGCCTTTGAAATCCCTACCCTGGTTGGGGGTCTTACGGTGGCGGCAGCCTATCAGCCGCCCAGGAGACAATACCTGCCGATTAACAACTTTTATACTCTCTTCGGGCACAAAAGGCTAGCATTGTTGGGCGGAGATCTAAACGCCTGTTGCCGAGCTTCTGGCTACAGGCGGGTCGATCCAAGAGGACGAAACCTGGAGCTACTTCTTGATAGGAAGAAGCTCCAGAGAGTTGGACCAGACTTTCCAACTTTCGTGACACATAATTCGGTGTCAAAACCGGACATCGTGTTAGCAAGTCCAGAATTCCCCTTTAATATAGCCAATGCCCCAGGACCTGTGGTCTCGAGCGATCATATCCCGATCGTCACCACCATTTCGCTTGCGCCTATACTCAAGCCCGTCACACTTAGGAAAAGTTACGAGAAAGCTAACTGGGAGATGTACCGAGAAATGCTCAGCACCTATCAACCAGCTGACCTGGGCGACGCTAATCTCGAGGAAATTGATGAGGAGATCGACAAGATCACTGGTCTCCTCACTCAAGCCGACGAAAGATGCGTGCCCAGAATCTCGTACAAAATGCTCCCCCAACCTAGGTGGACGGATGAAATGAGGGATATCGCCAGGGAACACAGGGACATTTATGAGGAAGTCGGCAGGACAGGCCCGAACAGGGAAAGGGCAGCCCGAATGAGACAATTAAGCGAGGAAATGAAGAACACAATCCTCGAAAAGCAGAAAGAAATCTGGGACAATATCATAGGCAAACTAGACCGGGAGACTAATCCTGTAAGTTTTTGGAACAGCGTCCGAAGACTTAGGGGATTGCCTCCCAGGCCAGGAATAAAGATCAAGGATGGCGATATTATCATAGAAGATCCGGACATTCTGGAAGAAAAATTCAGAAATCATTGGAAACAGGTCTTTGCAATCTCACCTGAGGAAAACGACGACTTCGACCAGGACTTCGAAGACCGACTGCTCGACGAACTCAGACCGATGTTACATAGGACCCACCCACAACCTCAAGTTTCTAGAGAGAGAGAGATGGTTGACCACGGGCGCCCGATCACTGTTGAAGAGACTATTAACACCATAAAGTTCTTCAAACAGAGGGCACCAGGATGGTCTGGGCTCACTAAGAACAACCTAGTGAATGCGCTAAGGCAAATTATTCAGGGCATGGTGAACACCATGAATGCATCCCTGAATAGAGGCTACTTCCCCGACGGATATAAGGTGGCAAAAATCATCTTTATTCCGAAGGGGAACAAGCCCCCAGACCAAGTGGCCAACTATCGCCCTATCTCTCTCCTAGAATTCTCCGGCAAGATCTTCGAGAAGATTTTAGCTAATAGGCTACAAAATCAACTCGACGAGTTGGAAGCGCATGACCCCCAACAACATGGGTTTAGACCTAAAAGGGGCACGGAAACGGCCCTGGCGCTCCTAACCGAAAAGATCGCTCACTGCCGAGCAAAGGGTCAATATGTAGACATCGTGATGAGGGACGTGCAGAAGTTCTTCGATAAGGTTTGGCTGAGCGGACTACAGTACAAAATACTCGGTCTCCAGCTAAACCCGGTCCTGGAACGGATCCTTTGTGACTTCATCATGGACAGAAGGGCGCGTATCATGATTGAAGAGCACAAAGGACCTGAATTCGAACTCACAGCGGGCGTTCCCCAGGGAAGCTGCCTGAGTCCCCTGCTTTACCTGGTCTTTACCATCGACCTCCCTACTCCTATACACCGGGACACGATGTATCTGCAATATGCAGATGACGTCACCCAGATCGTCCCGAGTAGGGTCAGGAAAGCAAGGAATCAGGCAATCAACACAATTGCAGAGATCTGTAACATCAACCAATACGAACAGAAATGGAAGATCCGGACAAACCGGAAGAAATTTAAGATTCTCCCGTTGAGCCGAGAGTCTACGTGGCCCATCATAATAGATGAGAGGATATACGGCTACTCCGCCGAAGGCACCATCCTGGGCCTAAAGATCTCCGACCGCGGATACTCGAGTCACTACAAGGAGAGGCAGACTATGGCGAGGAGAGAAATCCCCAAGCTATATAGGTTCCGTGATCTTAGCTCGGCGAACATCAGGAAGTTATACCTGATGTTCATCCGAGCTAAGCTCATCTACCCTGCAGTAGTGACTCAAATGGCCAACAAGACCACCATGAAGAGACTCCAGCGAGTGCAGAACTCAGCAACCCTCTGCATCAACAAGACGAGAAGAAGGGAGCAGATTCGGCAGAGGGTACTGCACCAAAGACGAAGACTGGAGCCCATTAATATCACCACCCCAAAACTGGCTAAAAAGGTCTGGTCTACAATGGCCAATGATATCATCCCAGAAATAAGAAGAACTGGCGGCAGGATCAACATCCCGGCCAGATTGCGCGGGAAGGTCGCCCGAAATCGACGCTTCCCAAGCACTAAACACTGCTCCGAGGAAAACATAGAACACATGTACACATAAACACAAAACAAAACTATCATACAAACACCAATCATACAAAAATACAAGCCAAATTGCGTAAACAATTCACAAAAGCGAAGTGCATTAACAACATCGAGCACTAACAAAGGCTCGAATGCTCGAAATCGCGACAAAAATCAGTACACAACACAATAAAGACAAACAATTAGAAGAACACTAAAGAGACACGATCACAGAGACACAAGACAAATAAAACAAACCAACTGTAACATAAAAGACAACAAACAAAAACAAGAACGCCTGCGATGCCCCTAAAACCAGAGCAACCCTACCCTATTTTTCACCATATTTTTTACCTTCTACTACCCTTTTCAAAAAGAGTGATTATACCATCCGCCATTCTGCGAGAAATATCGCGTCGAACAGGAAAGACCAAAAACTAATCAAATTACATGAAATCGCATGTGCCCATATTTCTAATACCTCGGCATGCATATAATCATAAGTATTGATGCGTTTGTAATTAAGGGTGTAGCATCCCCCTCTGGTCTGAACTTTGTTTTGATTCTAATTAAATGATAAATTAACATATATCCAATACACAATTAACATAATACAGCTTCTCAACTCAAATCTTTAGAGTTAACTAGTTTTGCCACTGCATGTTTTATCATAACATTTTTCATCATTCCTGTTCTATCTATTTATCTATTTTTTTTCGTTTATCTGCGTCCCCTTCCACCCACATCTTGGATTTACGAGTTTCCATTATTTTTTTAACTTAAAAACAATTATACTTATAGATAAAGGAGTAAAATTCTTCCTCCTTCTCGGTCTTGCATTGACTGAATTCGTGGGTATTTGCTAGTTTCCGTTCTATAGTTTTATCTTTAATTATCGTTTCTCTTAAGATAACTTATGATTATGTTGGTAAACTTCCCTCCCCGCCCCCTCACAGTTTCAAAAACAATTGTTATATAACATTTTACTTCCCTACAGGTTTCCCTGGACAAAGCGGAAGCACGCCGAATTGTCGAGGAAACAGGCGAAGACGACCTGAATGTCAAGGACAAGGAAATGGAGGTAGGCCAAACGTAGATAACTGAAACTTGTGTATTAAACAAGAAATTTATTTCATTATACAAGGTGTCCCAGAAAAAGTTAACCGTAATTTGAATTATTATAACTCAAAACCTATTAGAGATTTTTGAGTTCTGCAAAACAAATCAAATTTAACAACTATTTATCTGTCGATTCTAGAAATTTCATTAAATTCCCTTTTACGATATTGATACACTAATGGGTTTAGTGGAGGCTATCAAAATTATGTTTGCGCAAGGAAGTAAAATAATGAAACTTCGAAGTTTAAAATCAACAAATATATTTAAATCCGTTTTAACAAAAACACCTCTTCATATGGGTAATACAAATTCATTTTTTAATTTTCTAAGCACCATTTCCTTACACATGTCCTCCAGTTCTTTCCAAGCACAGTTGCGCCTTTGATCGCATTGATTGAACAACTTTTTTGGTTAACTTGTGATTTTCCTTAAGTCTATTAACTTCACGTGTGATACTATCTCTTAATTGGTTAACGCTTTGTGGTGGAGTAGAATATACTTAATTCTTTAGATATCCCCATCAGAAATAATCGTACGGTGTTAAGTCAGGGAATCTTGGAGCCATTCAATTGCATGGGGTTATCAAACGTTTCTCTTAGTTTTGTTCGTACAGCAAGCTGTCTATGAGCTGGTGCGCCGTCCTGAATCCACCCAAGTATCTTGAATTGATTGCCGTAAATCTGGTGGAGTCCCAGGAAGATCCTTTCGTTGGTCATGCTCAGTTAGGCAGCACCATTCAAGTTATTCTCGAAAAACAATGGGCCGACAAGACTTTCTGCTAACAAAGACGTGTGTCAAAGTAGAATGCTGAGGGGGGGGGGGGGGGGGAGGTCAGCGGCGCATATTGCCGAATGTTATGGCTATTTACCTTTCCATTCTTGAAAAAGGCTGCCTCGTCACCAATCAAAATGTTTTCCAAGAAACGAGCAGGTTTTTGGAGAAGCCATTCGACAAATTGTCTACGACGAGGAAAATCAGTTTCAAGAAGCTGGTGTCTTGCATGCATCTTATAGGGATGCCATTTTAAGTCATGTTTAATAATGCGGTTAAATGATGACTTTGACAATTGTAACCCATTCTTTCTGACTGATACATGTGAATTTTGAAGAAGTGTCATCTGAACATTTTCGATATTTTCTGTTGTTCTTATGGTTCTCATACGACCCGAACGACCTTTATTTAGATTTAAGCATATTCCTTCATGTTGGTATTTGCGAACATTTTTTCCAAATTGTGGCTTGCTTGGTGGGTGCCTGGAAAACGTTGTTCAAATGAATCTTGTACTTTTTTAACACTGCTAGTCTTAATAAAGTTTGTGACTACAAATACGCGTTGATCTTTTGTTAACTGCATGATTAAACAGGTTCTATGGAAGTAAACCTTTACACAGAAACGCTTTGATTTTCTTAGTAAGCAATAAGGACGAGACCATACCACAGTGTGGCTGAAAAACCACTGTAAAATGGCCTAGGCTTTGCTTGAAGAATCGCACAGTGACCTAGGCTACCTAGGCTCCCTACGCTTCTCTTGAAAGTGCACGGTGGCCTAGCCTTCCTAGGCTTCGTTTCATTATTTTACTTCCTTGCGCAAACATATTTTTGATAGCCTCCACTAAACCCATTAGTGTATCAATATCATAAAAGGCAATTTAATGAAATTCACAGAATCGACAGATAAATAGTTGTTAAATAAAACACCCTTTGCAAGATCCAAAAATCTCCAATGGTTTTGTAGTTATGCTAATTCAAAGTACGGTTAACTTTTTTCTGGGACACCCGGTATAGAGCCGCTCTTATTTTATTTGGTTGCTGCTCAAATGCAAATATGATCATTTAGAGTCAACCTCTTCGGAAAAGTGACCCTAAAGTTTTTGTGCAATTCAAATATACATATTTGAATTACACAAGGACTTTAAGACCACATTGTGCATTTGAATTGCACAGAGTTCAGTACCACCGTGTATACCGAGTATTGCAAAATTCTTGTTAAACTCGTTACGACGCTCTGACCAAGGGATCCAATGATAGTTTTGATGCAGTTTGACATGTTTTATTGTTTTAACATATAAATGTGTTAAAATTGTAATATTAATCAATGTGGCCGCCCTCGGCAGCAAACAAGCGCTCCAGGCGAGACCTAAAGGTCGCGCACACGTTGCGGACGAAGTCCTTCCTCATTTGGCCCACCCGCAGTTGACGGAGGAGTTCAGCTCGTCGACGTTGCTGTGGCGGACCTTGCAGACCTTGCCCTCGACATTCGTGCACATGCGGTAGTCGAGGGGATTGAGGTCTGGTGATTGCGGCGGTCAAAACTCCTTCGACCAGAAGTTCATGTTCGACCCCAACTACTTTTGCACTGCCTTGGCCGTGTGGGGTGAGGCACCGTCCTGGTAAAAGATGTAGTCCGCCTTTTTCGGGATCTTTCTCAGCCAGGGCAGGACTTTCGTAGGCAAGAGATCCCTTTAATCAGTCGCGTTGAGCCTGTAATCGGTCTCAAACCACACCATCGACATCTTCTCGCCATTCGAAGCCACGACGCCGAGCATCTTCACGGAGGCAAGTTGCTTGGTCGTGGATATGCAGCAGACCGAAGAGACATCCTGGTTGAAGCTAACCACGCTGTCGTTCAGCTTTTTTTGTGACCGGATCAACCGCGAAGGTTTTTACATAAAAAAAATGAGAATTCGATTGCTATGACTCTTCAAGAGGTTGAGAAGGCGATGACAGTGCTCCCGACGTTATTCTCGCTTACGTTCAATGAGCAAAGGCCTTTCCACGCACCTCAAGCTCCTGCCGCCCTCCTCCTAGCCGTCATGCATACTGTGGCGACCGAAATGTTTTTCATCTTCGCGAGCGCTCTCATTTTGAGCTTCGGAGCACTTTCGAAGGCCTTTTTCACATCCAAACGGTTGTCAACTTGAGGTCTGCCTGAAGGAGGTCGCTTTTTGAGGTGTTGCCCGTTCTTGAGCCTCTCCGCGACTCTATAGACGGTCAATCGGCTGACGTTGAGCTTTTGGCGATGTCGGACTTGTTGTGGCCCGCGAGCAGGAGAGCAAAGATCTTGATTCTTTTCATTTCCATCTCGACACAAAATGGAAAAGACGTTTTAATGACACATGCTGGAAAAGTATATCTTTAAGTTTGTTGGACGGAACTTTTTCTATCACACACGAAAACCTCTCGAAAGATAAAAAAAAAACGAACTTTTGCAAAATCCGCTATCTGAATTATACAGGGACTTCATGGCCACCCTACATATTTGAATTGCGTTAGGACTTAAGGACCACCTTGAATCTTTGAAATGCCCACTGACTGTAGGACTAACCTGGAGAGTTGTTATTTTAAGGTAACTTTGAGACTTTTGTGAATAATCTTCTTAACTGCAGGGTGTAAGGAAGATCGTTTGTCTTAACACTTTGAAACAATCAGAAAGCTTCTACATTATCTAAACAATTTTTTTTGTTGTTTTCTTCTTTTTTTTATCCGTTGAACTTTTTTATTGTCACTATAAAACATTTTAGAATTATTTGAAAAATATCGCCCTAACTTTTATTTTCCAAATGGACAAATAGTCATATACCAAGCGACAAAATTGTTCCCTACCAATACACTATTCCTAAGATCTTTCTTTTTTCACGTTTTTAATGAAATTGGTTGTAGGGTAACATTGCAAATAGTAGTGTGAAGTCATATAACTGGTAGGGCAAGAAAATAGCCAAAATGAAAGATGTATAAACAAACCTCTAAGGAGTCTTCAGTGGAGGTAACCTTTAATAGTAGTTTAGCGCCATATGATACAAATGTATTCCATGTCCTTGGAAGGAAATCGGCGCCCGGTGAACTGCAATCGAAGAAGAAACAGACAGAGACCAGAGTGTCAAGGTCAGACAGAAGGTAAGAGGAAGCTTGACGAAAAAAATAGTGCACTGCAAGATTAATCTTTTATGCTTATTATTTCTTATACGAAAAAGAATGAAGGGGCAAAATATTTTTTCTGTCTAGTACTTACCCGATTGCATGCAATTTGAACTCATTTGAAAAAGGTCTTATTAACCAGGTTTAATAGAAAAATTACTTGTGATTGTTAATGTAACGTTTCGATTAATGGGCTGGTATAAAAAAATCAGTTGGTTAATATACCTCCCCTTTCTTTGAAAAGTAAACTTCATGGAGGGTTTAAGTTTTTTTTTATTCCAATGTATATTCTTTTCCGGGTTTTATTTCCATAAGGTTTTGAAATATCACCTTTGAACTTCAAAACATCCCTTGATATTTGATACAATTTACTTTGGCATTATTATAAAGTATTCCAATCCTTGGTCCATTTTTTCCTCTATTTCCATTCTGATTTGTTCGATTTATTTTTTTTCTTTACTACCATTTTTTTTTCTAGAATGATTAACAATTTAGGAGGTGAATTACGAATTACTAATTCGTAATTCACCTCCATAATTGAGGTGAATGTTTGTGAAGCTTTGTCCTTTATATCAACGGTTTATGTATTATATTCTCTTGTATCTTTCGTGTTATGTGGGGTTTATTTTTCTGTTGTTTGTATCCTGTTGCGTTCTCTTCTTTCACTTATATCCTGTATTATTATATTTTTTTATTTAAATAACAATGGTCATAGTGGTATTTCAGTTTCGGATAATGCAATAATATGGTGAATTTGGCAGAACAGAATTTGTGGTTCATAACCAGGTGTTAATAAGAACAGAACCTCCGACTCATCTCTTAGAAGGATTTTGTCCATATATTTTACAGCTAACAGCTTGTTTCTCTTCAATGGTATGACTAGTAAAATAATTAATGAGGGGAATAACTCAATCATTTTATATCTATAAAACAGCAAGTATGATACTTTTCTTCGTACCGTTCATTTTCAATCGTAGACATTCTCCGACTAATGAAATTTATGTGATTTTCATTATCCGGTCTGGAAATCTTGTCCACAATTGTAATTAACTAATTTGACTAACTTTAATCGGAATTATTCGGCCATGAGGGAGTTAAAATTAAATAAATGAATTTCATGGTTTATCTACGAAGGTTAGATAAGTATTTATCTGAATTAATAATGTTTACTTAACACAAGAGAAAGAATATTATCTTGAAGAAAAATATGTAGAGGTCCCCTTAGGTCAACCATAATTACTTATTTCCCTCACGACTTTCGATACATTTTATCTGATTCTTGGTAACATATGTGACTTGCAATTGTTTCTGCGTCAATCAAAAAGTAAATGAAAGTTGTTCACCATACGGTTACCATCATGTATTAGTTAAATGAGGCTTAAGAAAGTGTTAAGGGATTAAATTTACATAGAGCTATTGCGAGAATCGTTAGGATTGTCTTACGGAGTCCATTTCTCATCAAAGATCACTATTCTTTCAGGAAATGCTTCATTTTAATTCTTCAAGAGCAGTATAAAAGGGGTTTCATACAGTCTAGAACATGTGGAGACCACTTAATATTTCCCATTGCCTGCAAATGGCCGTCAATTCCGGATTTGTTTACGTTTAAGTTTTCTACCAACACGCAAACTATTCTGCGATGGTCTTTCAAACCATCCTCTTTACTCCGCTTGCATCTAAGGATAGGTTCGTTCTAGGACCTATTAATCTTTAATGTTTTGGCCGCCAGGTCGAAACCAATAGAGCTCGAGTTCTGCTGTATGTTCAATAATAAGCGAAACCCATGGCCATACGAACGCCTAGTTAATGGTGAATTCATTTTCGAAACATTCTCTAACAAGTTTACAATTATACAAGAAAAACATCCCCAACTCCATGTTGTCTTGAGGGGACAAAATCCTTTCTCCATTTAGAAACAAACAGCACATTACTCACTTGTGGTAGTAGATAAGTGAGTCATCTTACATACGAGTATTTAAAGTTACAGTTTTTCAACCCCAAATTAATATTATGGACAACCTAATACTCCCTTCTCCACTCATTCCTCTGACAAACATTCATTTTTTCTTATCCTTAAAAACAAACTCAACGCCTCCTATCTAAAATGGTGTCCAAACCAACACACATTTAGAACTTACCGTTTTCGATAGCCCTTCTACAATTCGCATTCATACCATCACTCCATTCTCGCCTCGACTAGCGACTTGCCCCATAGTTTGGTCCACAGCATTATTTAGGACCTCATTCTAACACGGATACCTCACAATACGCACCACTCCGCTCCTCTATCTCTATCGTCTTGTTGCGTTCAGGTACCGAAGCAGTGGACTGCCAAAGGAGGAGAAACCGAAACAGACCCGAGTGCCAGAATGCAGGAAATACAGGAGGCGTTCCGGATGAAGGTATTTATTTATTTATTACTTATTTATTTACATTTATTTATTTATTTTTAGTAAGTTGCGCCATCTGCACCTCGCTCGTGGATGAATACCCCGAGCGGATAATGGAATTAGCATAAAGATCAGAATCACAATCGCTGGTAGCCTCGAAGGCACCAGGTAAGGATCGGACTTAGGTGGAAGGGGGGGGACACCAACCAGCGATCGGAGACACCTTCTTGACCTTGGAGAGGTGGGGGGGGGCGCTCCCCATCAGGCGTGTGTGGATATAAGCAGCCTATTGGTAGGTATAAAAAGGCAGACACCAACAGAGGCATCTGCGCCACAAATGTTTGAAAAGAAATTCGTGCTAAGAGTACTGAAGTTAGGGGAGATGAAAATGTGTGGAAAGCATATTACTCGAGCACCCCAAAGAAGTAACTACTTAGCGCATTTCGTTTGCTGTAGCGACCCTCGTCGTGACGAGCGGATTATTTGAGACCACGAAACACGTTCGTAAAATTGAAAACAAACACTCAAGAGTACAAACGTGAGACCCACTCGTACAAACAGTTCCGAGACCCCAAAATAGGAACGAGTTCGATGCGCCACCCCAAGAACAAGTTCGATACCCCAGATTACGAACAACTTGGAAACCCAGGAGTAGACACCAGCAGCTACTTTCTTTTGTTGCTGGTAATTTACACCCTTTTGAATCTCAGGCGACTATGTCGGTCCGTAGGTCGGTCGGTCGGATGGTGACCGTTTTACTTTTTAATGTTATTTGGGGGCAATAACATCCTAACTATTCGGTGGATTCGAACGAAATTTGAAACCCTTATGTTGTTTTACATTCTCTTTCGAATGATACAATTCACAAAGTCATCCCAAGGTTAGTGCGGGAATTACTTGACAATAACATCGTAACTATTCAGGCGATTTTAACGAAATTTGAAACCCTTATGTCGTTTTACATTCCTTTTTGAATGATATAATTGGCAAAGTCCTTCCAAGGTTAGTCTTGGAATTATTTTTAAAAACTGACTATGGGTCGGAGGTTAATGTGGGGTTTATGCCCACCCTGGAATTTTGGGGGCACTTTGTTATAAATAGCTCTATTTTAAAAAAGAAATACGCAAATGCTACATAGAGTATATTGTAGATATACTCTATGTAGCACTTTCACTATTTAAAATGGGCAAATTTGTAATTATGATGTTATGGCGAAAAATAGATGGCCGCCATCTTGAGAGACACATTTGGAATTTTGGATCATATTTTATTATACATCATTTTGAGGTGGATTTTTTTTCTGAATAAAAATATGATATGGATATTTCATATTAATCAATGTTAAAGAAACTAGGATTGGTTTAAATAGCATTCGAGGGTGTGGCTTATATGTCTGAAATCAAGGAAGGCGGTAGAAAAACTAGAAGCCTAACGACATTTAGCAATCGCCTTTTGCATTCGAATGTTCAGCTTTCGAATTAGGAATATTACGAGGGTTTTTTTTAATCACTGATGGATTTGGCCTAATTTTGAAATTACATTAAAAATGATATATAATACAATAGGATGCGATTGTAATAGTCTAACAAAAAATCAGAACAAAAAAAATAGCACTTTTTAAAAAAATTGACCAAGAAAACACATTGTCTATATTAAAGAACAATTGTTCATATATATATATATATATATATATATATATATATATATATATATATATATATATATATATATATATATATATATATATATATATATATATATATAAAATTATCCAGAAATTCGATGGTGAGCATAGACCCAACTTTAACCGGTCATAAGATCATAATAATTGAGAGCACACGACTTAGATCTCTTGACCTTGTTTTACCAACAATCTTTTTTCCGGCAGCCATCAAGGATGCGTTCGACCAGATCCCGTGGCTGCAAACTCTCACGAACCGCGAGCTCATCTCGCTGCCCGGTCTGCCCAAAGCACCTACCAGCAACTCCCAAACCAGATTCTATCAACTCGCTTTCGGCGCGGTGGGTATCTCGATGGACTGGGTTGGGGGTCTGGCCTACCGGCAAAAGGGCACTTTAAGACGTGGGTTCCTCACTTTCCGCCCGTTATACCCAAAGTGGACTAATTTGGAGTAGTGGGCATTTAACTGAATTTTTAAGAAACGATAAAACGAAGTCCCCGCCCCCCTCCCCACAAGCATCGGTATAAATAGGAAGGACCAGAGAGGCAGGAGTAAAGATAAGAATCGGCTTAAGGGCTGGGGCCAAGGGGGTAGTTTTTAGCCCCCCCCCCCCCGAGAGCCTGGATTGTTCGAACTTAGTTTACTTTACTCGCCCCCGGATCACCAATCACCAATGTGGGTTTATGTTCCTTTCTATCTTGCAAGCACCCACCCCATTCTGACCTGATGACACGTGAGACTAGGGGGAAGGGGTCATAGATGCCCATTACTGCCAAATCGTGAGCGATAGATCCATTTATCCCCTACCGACTGGAACAGAACGTGAAGTTCGGAATTAATTCCGGTTTCCTCAAAGTCGGTTAATTATTAATTGAACAAATTGGTTTAATTATCATTGAACCATTATTATCAGTCATAGTATCCCCCTTTAACACCATTAATAGGTCCCTGAGAGTTATTAAATAATCTCTACCATTAGTGGTTATTTAACTAGTCCCTCATCAATGACCTCATCCTGTTTCGGACAGAGAGATGTCGCTTTCCAAGAATGCATCACGCCCAGATTTGAACGAGGTCATTGCCGATTCCTGCAACATTGCATCCTGCCCGATTTCGTCCAAAGTTTCACCGTATTTTTGAGATACGTCTGCATCATCGAAGGGGTGTATGTAAAGCGTCCGTTTGGCACATTTCATGGCTATGTAAAGCGTCTGTTTGGCACATTTCATGGCCATTTGAAGCGTCTGTTTGGCACATTTCATGGCCATTTAAAGCGTCCGTTTGGCAGATTTCATGGCCATTTAAAGCGTCTGTTTGGCACATTTCATGGCCATTTGAAGCGTCTGTTTGGCACATTTCATGGTTATGTAAAGCGTCCGTTTGGCACATTTCATGGCCATTTAAAACATCTGTTTGGCACATTTCATGGCCATTTGAAGCGTCTGTTTGGCACATTTCATGGCCATTTAAAGCGTCCGTTTGGCACATTTCATGGCCATTTAAAGCGTCCGTTTGGCACATTTCATAGCCATTTGAAGCGTCTGTTTGGCACATTTTATGGCCATTTAAAGCGTCCATTTAGCACATTTCATGGCCATTTGAAGCGTCTGTTTGGCGCATTTCATGGCCATTTAAAGCGTCTGTTTGGTACATTTCATAGCTATGTAAAGCGTCCGTTTGGCACATTTCATGACCATTTAAAGCATCTGTTTGGCACATTTCATGGCCATTTGAAGCGTCTGTTTGGCACATTTCATGGCTATTTAAAGCGACGGTTTGGCACATTTCATGGCCATTTAAAGCGTCCGTTTGGCACATTTCATGACCATTTAAAGCATCTGTTTGGCACATTTCATGGCCATTTGAAGCGTCTGTTTGACACATTTCATGGCCATTTAAAGCGTCCGTTTGGCACATGCCATGGCCATGTAAAACAACCGTTTGGCACATTTCATAGCCATGCAAAACATCCGTTTGGCACATTTCATGGCCATGTAAAGCACCGTTTGGCAATTTCATGGCCACCTAAAGCGTCTGTTTCTCATGTTTCATGGACATATACTCTAAAGTCGCAGTTAATGTTAATTATATATATATATATATATATATATATATATATATATATATATATATATATATATATATATATATATATATATATATATGTATATATATATATATGTATATATATATATATATATATATATATATATATATATATATATATATATATATATATATATATATATATATTATATATAAATATATATATATATAAATATATATATATATATATATATATATATATATATATATATATATATATATATATATATATATATATATATATATATAAGGACTGCTACCAATACGTAACTAGTTTACAGCTTATTTAGTCCCCCTGAGCTGATAAAGTGAAAATGCCAGCACCATGGTGTCATCTGTGTGTCGTAGGAGACCGTAAATATGGCTGTAGCATGAAATAGGCTGAAACGTTGGTCTGGCAATCGGCCCTTAGTTAATAATCCTATGAGTATGTCCGTCACCATTGGATCACTGGATCATTTTCAAGGGAAAATCGACTCGTCTGTTGCAGGTATGTTGGAGTATGTTGCCCGGACAGTCGGTACCCCACCACTCCGCACATCACTCCGCCCCCTGTCACCCCCCGCCCGACTCCTCGACCGACCACACCACCAAGTGCCAGTGGTAAGAGATTAAAGTGGCAATAATGCCACTGGCAGGTCCGGGAGAGTTACGCGGCCTCTTGTTCTTAAGCATAACCCCCCCCCCCACACACACACACACACCACTACCACTAAGGACTCTCCTCCTCTACCGCACATTTTCACTTCCTCTAATTCCACCTATTTTCGAAACCTTTCTGATGGTTATTGCCCCCGTCGGTCTTCTCTTTTTTATTTAACTTTAACAAGTCATTGAAATACAAATTGGAAACTCAAGCTTTTCATTTGGATTCGAGGGTTTTAACTTGAGGTCGAGGTTTACCTATGCTCGAGGTTGACCTAAGTTCGAGGTTTATTAAAGTTTGAGGTTTACTTAAGTTCGGGGTTGGCCTAAGTGCTCATTCGAGGTGCCAAGAGCACTTGTGCTCCCAATGAGTGTCGTGAATTGATCGCAGTATTATTATTATTACTCTTATTATTATTATATCTGAATGAGTGTTTTGAATTAATATCATTATTGTTATCAATTGTTATTGATATTATTACTATTATAATATCTAAATAAGTGTTTGAAATTATTATTAATCATCGTTATTAATAGCATTATCGTTATTGATGTTATTAAGATAATAATAATATTTAAATTCATTGTGAAATGACAAAAGGCCCACGCAATTCCTGAATATGTGACCCCCATTTCCCTTCCGCCATCTTTATTTCCTATTGCTATCCCCCGCATGAGGGTGTCAGCTGGAGCCTGGGAACCATGCTGCAGCTGGCATCTGGAGGATTGTGTGCCCTCCCGACCTCAACACCACAGGTAGGATCTGCAGCTATACATACAGGTTCTCTCTTCCCCGCATTTTCTCCTGCGGGCGATGCCCTCGTTGAGATTTGCTTTCTTTTTCCTGCGGGTAAAAGACCCAAATGAATACTTTGGTGATGACATGCCCTTAATGAAGACCCCCTACCCCCCACCCGCAGGTCAGTGCGGGATAAGTAACCAGCAGCAGACGAAAATTGTGGGCGGGAAAAACACGGAACCCAACAAATTCCCGTGGACGGTGGCGCTGTTGCTCAACGGGGCCACCCAGTACTGCGGGGGCGTCCTCATAACCTTCCAGCACGTCCTTACCGCCGCCCATTGCGTTAACGAGTAGGTGGTTGCACGTTTTTCAGGGCTTAGCCCCCTCTTTTCCCCGTGGTCGGTCTTTCCAGGCGTGGGAGAGAATGAAAAGAAGATAAACGACTGAAGAGAAAAAGATAAGCGCTGGGGCAGAAAAGCCCCATCTAAAACCGTCAAAAACAAGTCCGGAGAGAGAGGACAAGGACTCGAAATTGCTCTTGCAGATGATTGCATTTTTTATGAATAAAAAAGGCGACAACTAATAGGAGCATCGACCCAAGAATGGCGAAGTGGTAATTGTGAAGATTCGCGGCCCCTGATTTCCCGCGCGATATTTGGGCTATTTTGCTATTGTTTTTAGTTTTTCTTTCAGCTATCCCACTGGCCAATCAGCGCCCTGTATTTATACACTGCCATTGACCAATCATAACCGTTTATTTTCCCAACTTTCTTTTGTGTTTCTAAAGACGGGTAAAAAGTAGGGGTTTTGGGGGGTATTTTCTATGGTTTTTTCGTAAGTTTATTATTGATTTCACCTAAATAATATAGGCCTGCCACTATTTTGTCTTTTGACGTAGTTTTCTTTGTGTTTTTTTTATTAAACAAGGAATTGTGTTCGCCGAATCGAAGTATGAAAAGCGTTAACCGTTTATTTTCCCAGCTTCCCTTCGTGTTTGGCGTCAGTTGTTTCGAAATCGAAAGTGTGTGCGCTGTCTCTCATTATCTTTGCTTCTAACTGACCACAATAAAACAAACGAATTTTTAATTAACCATCAGTTAAAACAAGATCGAGTGTAACTCTGAACTTACAGTTAACAAAGATGTTTTTTTCCGTTGCCGTAAATATTTTGTTGCACTGGGGCCAAGCGCGAAGGGTGCAAATTCAAAATTTCCGCTCGACCTTTACATTCAAATTTCATGTTTGGCTTTCGAATTAGAACTATTACGAGTTTTTTTTATAGTTCCGGGAGGTGGGAGTGCAACCCCCACAATTAGCCCCCCCCCCAAAAAAAAAATCGCGCGGGAAATCAGGGGCCGCGAATCTTCCCAATTACCGGTGAAGTTAGTAAGGTGAATATGTGTGGAAGCTACATAGCCAACGTACTCGATTTTCGAAAGACCGGGGTCGTTCACAACTCTCCTGCTCCTGTTCTACAATATAGAACACAAATCGGAAGTTCAGAGAAAGACACCCTGGCCTAACCCCCCCCCCCCCACACACACACATCCAAGACGTTTCTACTGCCATGCAAATTTCTTATGTACTAAAGGATTTCTGCCATATGTTGTCTATGCTACACCGAAATGGTGTTTGACAAACCTACTTTTGGTCACTTGTCCTCTCCGAAAAGCAGTTTTCGGATGCTGGAAACTACCTTGGTCCTCAACTTTCCTCAATTATTACTAGATAGGGCGTGGCTAATGTAAAACATCTTTGTATGATACAAAGTTAAGTCTTTTATTCTTCGTACCTATTGCAACCAATGTTGTCGATTTGGGTGTTGTCTTGCTCTCTAACCTAAAGTCATCCTTCAGAGTGAAGGTAACCATAAAAATACAGCCTTGAGAGTTAAATATCTATGGATAAAGAATTCGTTATTCCAAAATTGAAACCTCTTAATAAATCTGAAAACTGTTATTGCTTCCTTTAGCTTTGGACTCATTAGCGATCTTTAGCTCGTTAGTAATAAGAACATCTGCGTTCTTTTCAAATCTGTACCAACTCACTCTGCCTCACGTAGACATCTCTAGAGAGATTAGTCCGAACCAGTGGGAATGAATGCCCTATGAGTCCCCCAAAGGTGTCATCGGTTGAAAAATGCTACCGATGTCGCTAAATAAAAGATGACAATCCGTTTGTAAGGGCTCATGAAAATCCCATCTGACCCCCGATAAAACCATAGATCGCCAGGAGTGAATGAATATCGACGGTTAAAAACAGACAACAGGGGAAGGGGAAAAACTTGCTTCGTTTCAAGTTGTGAATAATATCGATGAAGAAATTGTTCCTTTTTCTCTGTTGTGGTAAACGGGAGAAATCTATTTCATCAGCGTAGAACCTGATTGGGTAAGGCAGGCCCGATAACGTGAAGCAGAGATGAAATAGCTGTGAAACAGTCCCAGACGCGCTGCCGCTGCCTGTAGCAATGTGCGGGTGCCTGATTTGAAGATAAATTCGTCTAGGAACGACGGTGTGTGCTCGTTTATTTTCAAAAGAGGCGTTAATAAGACACATCGATGAGGGATGTCATCGCAGAAGCCAAATTTTGAGAAGAAATCCCTCAGCTCGTTGATAAACCAGACGCGAACTGGATTTCCTTTGTTTCTCTAATCTGGTTATAAACTTCAACTCAGTCGGTTGTTACGGGGCTGAATTCCAGCAATAGTGTTCAGGAGATTGTGAACTAAAACAATTGTTAAGGTGAATTGAAGCTCGGCTGTGGTATCATGGTGTTATCACTACAAGCATATTCTTGATGGTTATTATCATTTATTTTTTCCTTGTTTCTACATTTAGATTCCAAGGGTTATCATATTATCAAATCTTTAAAATATTGCAGATGAAACTAGCACTTATACCATCCCGTAGGCCATTGTCATTAAAACACAAACAATTATGAAATAGTGTCCAAACCAACCAAAACAAAAGCTTATTATAGTGTTCATTAGTGACTTAAATAACTAATAAAGTTAATGAATGTCCTGGTTTCCATGTTTTTGCATTTTTCTGAATTCAAGATATTATTATTATTATAATTAGTGAAGTTCACAAAATTTACAAAAATTTAACCATGGTTGCTTTTTTATTTTATTTTTTGAGTATATTCGAAATTATTTCTGAAATAGATTTTAAGTTATGGCCGTATGCTAAGAAAAATGTGAAATCCACTTTTATGAGATTTAGTGTAGCTTCACAATTATTTATAAATTTATTATATGGAAAAAGGCTAAAATGTAAAATATAAAAAAAAAATTAGGTTTATGCTCAAATGTGCATTTCACATTTGTTTGAGCATACGGCCGTTAATCCATGGATATAACCCTATATTTTAAGAAAGAGATTTTTTGAAGGTTTGAATAAGATTTTTTGTTTTAGTTCGGTTGTAACCTAAGTAGATTTAATTTTTTTACCAAAGTTATTTCTAATAATTCCTTTATAAGAAGAAGAAGAAGTAGAAGAAAAAGAAGAAGAAGATGATGATGATGATGAAGATGAAGAATAAGATGAATAAGAAGATAAAGATGAATAAAAGGGTGTTCAGGGTGTTAAAATAAAGAGTCTATAAAGGGGATGAAAAAAGGTGGTTAAGATTAGCAAATAAGGTTTTAGGCCACACCCCGCAGGGGTGCCTGTGTAACCAAGCTCTTCCTGTTAAGGAAGAGAGCAGCGGCTTGTCTTTATTAGGATGAAATAGCTAATGGCACCTAAAACCCAATAGAGCCAACTGAGGAGTGGAGAAGCCGCTCCTTATGTCCCTAACAATGTATTTTAACAACGAGAACTTTGGGATGGGTTAAATATATGAGGAGAAGAATAATAATAAAAGTAGGAGAATAATAAGGGAAGGAATGTGAGGATGAGGAGAGGAAGAAAGAATGAGAAGAGAAGAAAGAAGTGGAAAAAAAGAGGAGGAGGAGTAGAAGAAGTTTAAGAAAATTAAAAGAATAGGAAGAGTAGGAGAAGAAGTAGAGCAGGGGGGGAGGGGAGAAGTAGAGGAGAGAAGCATAGAATAAATAGGAGAAAGAAAAGAAAAAGAAGAGGGAGACAAAAGAAAGAGCGAAATTGAATATACGCAAGAGAATGAATAGGAGCAGGAGGAGAAGAAGAGATAAAAAAGGAGAAGAGAAGAAGATGGAGAGGAGAATAATAATAATAATAAGAAAAAATGAATAGTTCCCTCTTGTTAAAAGAAAGAAATTCAGAATTAAGTAATTTTGTAGGGTGTGGGTTAATAATTAGTAAATAAAGTATTTACTATATTTTTCCTCTTTTACTTTAAAAGGGATTCGATTGGAGTTTAAATAAAGAGAAATACAAAGCGTAATGAAATGGAGTTGAAAAAGAGATTTCAAAAGCCAAATAGGCCGGAGGCCCGCAGCCCGAAGGAGTGTTAGCGAGCGCGAGCTGTCCTCGTAGGGAAGGAGGGACGAAGCCATGGCTTGTTTGCATTTTAAATAAATATTCACATGAAAAACAAGAATTTATACAAAAAGTAGTAATACAGTTTGAAAGAACAACCATTAAATTCAGCTGTGTAAACATATTTGCATTTAAATATTTCCTAATAATTTGCCTTAAATACCGAAAAATACAAATCAAATTTAAAAACAATTAATATACTTGGAATATCACCTTTTGATAGTTTAGAACTCATATACAGGTTATTTGAAGAATTCATTAACATACTCCCAGTTAATTTCTCTATCTCTCTCTCTCTCTCTCTCTCTCTCTCTCTCTCTCTCTCTCTCTCTCTCTCTCTCTCTCTCTCTCTCTCTCTCTTTCTCTTTCTCTTCTCTCTCTCTCTCTCTCTCTCTCTCTCTCTCTCTCTCTCTCTCTCTCTCTCTCGACATGGGCCACAAGGCCTTTGAGGTACTTCTTTTCCTTGTAACTCCTTATAACATTTTTTTTTTCTCTCTCTCTCTCTCTCTCTCTCTCTTCTCTTATAAACCTCCCGATCGACCTAGCGAAGCAAGTCTTAAAATTAAAAGCCAGTCTATTGGTGAGATTTTTTTTCTCACGCGTTAGCCAAGTGGTCTAGGGGATTGCTTAACTGAGATCAAAGCGGTGCTCGCTGCTTTACTGTGCCTGGTTCGATCTTCACCCCTGCATGGATTATTTCGCAATTAGGAAAAAATCCTATTAAGTAAATACCCATATGGTAACACTGAATTTCACTAATATTAAGAAATTTACTAAGTACAAGATACTTAAATAAAATTTCAGATGCTCAGAGTGACACATAGCAAAAATATGTATGAATCATACTAAATTTACATCATCCTAGCTTCCTATTGGTCCCAGTCACATATTTCCTACAACTCTCGATTTTTCCAGTGACTAGGCAAAGATTCCTCCACCAAATCTATATTTTGATTTTAGAAATCCGAATCAAATTGGATTTGTTGGTAGAACGTCATAAGTTGTCAATTTCTGGGTATTTTCAATTTAACTACCCATTATTTGTTATTGGTCAAAATGCCCCTAAATTCCCTATTTCACAGCGTTAAAGAAGGTGAATAAGTGACCCAAAATCCGCATTCAGATCTCGATCAGCCCCCAAATCTAACCCACTCCTCCTTGTCACAAGCTCCAAACCCCTCCACAAAATTTAATCAAAATCTATCAATAAATTTTTTAGATTTCTTGCACACAAACAAACAGAGAGACAAAAAAAAAACACGGGCAATCTCATAACCACCGCTCAGCTCTGTTGGTGAATGAAATACATTCTTATCTTAGCTTTCTTCCTAAATAATTAACTAGTTTTATTATTTACATATATTTGATTCAACAGTTGAAATATAGCTGTATTTATCCATATAGGCGAGACAGGAGTACTGTAACAGCTCGGATTGGAGAGTATACATTCGGGCGTACAGATGATACATTTCATCAAGATCTTCCCGTGGCCCAAATAAAGATGCACGGAAGATATGACACCTCCACTCAGGAGAATGACATAGCGATCCTTACCTTGAGCGGCGTTGTTGAAGGGAATAAGCAAATCTGGCCTATTTGCTTGCCTCCTCCGGGTGATCTTTACGTCGGTCAAATGGCCACTGTTGTCGGTAAGTAAAGCCTACCTCGAAATCATTGAAAATAACAAGGAAAGAGGAGCCTAGAGGAACAGCAGTAATATTAGGGAAATAAAAAACATTTAATTTCCTTCTCTGGACATATATAGAAAATATGAGTCAAATAACCTTTGCTTTAGTGTCATTTTTATGATAACGAAAAGAGACACCGTTTTAAAACTCCAGGGGTAGATCGATTACGCAATGTTCAAAAATTATTTTCAAAGCTTCCGAACTTTCCTAATCTAACCTTACTTTTGGATCACAAATATTACTAAATGGCAAATCCCTGTTTCAAGAATTACCATACCTTAAAAGATCCAATTCAGCACAAATCACACACACTTCAGCCACCCTTTTTTGGCTAGCAGGAAACCGAAACTATTATATTTAATGTGATTTTCTTATCTAAGGATGGGGAACAATTTACCACGGAGGTCCAGTGTCTAGAGTCCTACAAGAGGTCACGATCCCGGTGTGGGATAACACCGAGTGTGATAGTGCCTACAGAGATAACACAATATTCCCCGTTAATCTGTGCGCGGGGGATAGAAAAGGAGGCAAGGATTCGTGCCAGGTGAGCTTCTTCTCTCTCGTATTATCATAACTCTCATACCTAGATTTTTAGGCATTGGAAAATGTAGAAAACAAATAGATTGGGTCGCATTATATAGATTAAGTAAGGTCAGGGCTGGTGAATCCCCCGATCAGAGCTCTTTAAACCCACACATAGGATTATTATGCAAAGAAATTGGTTCCTATCTTGATGTCCCTGTCCATTTTGTGTATGAGACACATATAGCTTCCTTCCAAGCAGAATGGCTAACATGATAATGGCATTCCTAATCCATCACTAAAAGAAGGGAGCTAGTTTTCTTCCCTATTTAATTTACTTGTGATTGAAAATAGAGTCCAAAACAAAAACCTTCCCCAACATGAAAATCCCATGGTGTGACCCATCCATTTTTTGTTAGACTTGCTACGATGAGTTACACGATCCTTCTTCAGCATAGTTCTTCTAGTCTGTAGAGCGTACTGTACACCATAAGTCAAGAGAAAAACAGCAAAATGTGAACAAAATTCTGTTTTAAATACAGGACTATTTTCCATGACACACTAAAAAAAATCAACTCCTAAAAACTCTCAAGGCAATCTAAAGGTGTCAACCAAATGCCGCGCAAACATTGAAACCAATCTAGCATTGGACAAACCAGCATAAACTTAGACAAAAGTATATACGAATACTAATATAATATAGACAACGAAAACACTTTCAATACCCTCTTTAATTACATCTCATTAAAAAAAACCATCAAATTAACTGAGATTAAATTAACTTTTATATTCCCAAATGAAAATTTTAGGCGACAGATTTTCAAGTTGGCTCTGAATGATTCCTTCTCTACCTTACTTTTATCTCCAGGAAGCTTCAACCTCAGCCAAAGCAGATTAATTAATATCCTCAAACACAAGTATCATGTATTTCACGCCAACCTGATCTCTTTTCTGTCCAAAAGAATGAAGTATTTTAGTATTTGTCTTCCCTTTTCCATTTTGATATTGTTATTATTGGTCCCTTCACTTTGCTTCAGTGATTCGCAATGTTCTTATACATCTGAAAGATGAGATGTGATAGAACGTGTTAAAGCTGCGTTTAATTTCAACTCCTACCCCGTATTATTTAAAACCACGATGCTGCCCACGTGCATCTTCGATTCGAGGCTTGGAGTCTTACCTCAGCTACCGGATGCCAATGTTTAAACAAGGAGGTTATCGTCCCCCCGTTCGCCCCATACGCCGACCTCGCTAGATCGAGTTAGGCTTATGAACAGATAAGGCATTGTTCCCCGGCCCGGCTGTGCGTTCCCTCCAAGCTTCCACTCCATTTTCCCCCACGCCAAGGAGATGTCCTGGCTATTTATATGGAAACTTTACCACTAAGATCAGATTGGAGATCCAGATTTTCGTCGCGAAACATCACCACGACCCTCTCTCCCTTTGTGCGCCAAGGGACCTCGACCTCGAGATTCACCATCACTTGTCCAGAAGGAGGACAATATTCCTTGAGTGCCAAAGGTTCGAGCCTTTCCGACGCCAAGTCCCCAAGGCCCCCCATCCTGTTGTTCAAGGAGAACAGCATTAGAACAGCCATTGTTCGTTTTGAGCCCTTCGCCAAGAAACGGTTCTCATCCCCCCCCCCTGTTGTTCAAGGAGAACAGCATTAGAACAGCCATTGTTCGTTTTGAACCCTTCGCCAAGAAACGGTTCTCATCCCCCCCCCCTGTTGTTCAAGGAGAACAGCATTAGAACAGCCATTGTTCGTTTTGAGCCCTTCGCCAAGAAACGGTTCTCATCTCCCCCTGTTGTTCAAGGAGAACAGCATTAGAACAGCCATTGTTCGTTTTGAGCCCTTCGCCAAGAAACGGTTCTCTTCCCCCCCCCCTGTTGTTCAAGGGAGAACAGCATTAGAACAGCCATTGTTCGTTTTGAGCCCTTCGCCAAGAAACGGTTCTCTTCCCCCCCTGTTGTTCAAGGGAGAACAGCATTAGAACAGCCATTGTTCGTTTTGAGCCCTTCGCCAAGAAACGGTTCTCATCCCCCCCCCCTGTTGTTCAAAGGAGAACAACATTAGAACAGCCATTGTTCTTGAGCCCGTAGACAAGAGACGGTTCGCATTCCCCCCTTTGTTCAGAAGAGAACAAAGTAGAACAGCCATTGTTCTTCAAGCCGTTCGTCGAGTAACGGTTCTCCTTTCCAAGACGCCTCGTCAGGATCCTTTTATCCCCCCCTTCGGCTGGAACTCGCCAGCGGACCGAATATTCCTTCAAGTACCTTCCACTGCACCCTAATGAAAAGTTACGTAAGCCAAACTTCACCTTTGAGTATTGATCCCTTTTGTCAATTCTATCCTGTGCTTTAAATTGTTTATCGAACCATCCCATCTCTTTAACTCTATATTTGTTTTACCTTTTTTTAATGCTTTAAATCCTCGGATTAGCCCGAGTCTCCACGACCCTTTCCATTCTGTTTATGTCAATATTTTCCGTTTTTGTGTATTGTTTATAGTTATTATTAATAAAACTCTATTTTATTAATGATAGCAATATTATTATCCTTGAGCTCAGTTCCACTTCTTAAGCATATCGAAGATACATAATATCGGCCGCCAGACAGTAACGCACTCTAAAGATAATTAAGGAAGTTCCCTCAACGAATAGTGTAATATATGGTATCGTCGGGAGTCATTCTACGACATGAGATAAGAAGTCTCCAAATTAGTCTTGTACTTAGAATATATTTGTATTCTCATATTGCTCTTTCCTCTTGATAGTTCTTCCAAATAATTGTAAAAGAGTGATTTTATCCTTCATATATAATTACTCAAAAAGAAGAATATTTCAAACAAAACCATCCAATCTAAGTGATATAAGAAACACTTTGACATTCTGCCAGTTAGAACTTGTCATATGATGAGATAATATTCCATGAATGTGGATTTCCAAGCTCCTAGTTTTCGGATAGCCATGACCGCTTTTACCAACTCGTAAACTACCCTAGTGTAGAATTCTAACTTAAACCCTACGGGGACAATAATTCTCCAACCTCAAAAATTACAATAACCATCATTATTATTATCTCATTAATCATTCTTAAATTATGTAGGCGTGTATCAATGCTTGCTTAAACACATTTTCATTGGTCATCATAACCGAGACCTTTGCCATTAACATCAGTGTTCATTAATTCGTATGAGTCCATTCGTTCGGCAAGCATATATCTCAAAAAATCCCATTAATCGTTTATCAATGTCGTTCCCACACACTTCTCTCACATAAATGTTCCTCTATTCATTCCTGTCCAATCTAACAAACTCCATAAGTTAATAATTTGAACCACTCATTTAAACTCTTCCATTCCCAATTGTCTATAGAGTATCTTAGTTTTCTAGCCTTCCCGTAATACATTCATACTCCGCTTCGATTGGTCCATCTAATTAAGTACGCTTCTTAAATAACGAAATACATCCTCTCCGTTTATATTATAGTTTACATACACCCTAGAGGAAAACGCCTGCCCATTGATTAATAATATTCTTCCCTCAGAAACAATAGAATACAATGACTAAAAAAGAGAAAGTCAAATTACCTAGCCTTATTTTGCAGGGTGACAGTGGTGGTCCGCTGATGATTCAGAATGGCCGGCAATGGACTGTTATAGGAATTGTATCGTGGGGACTTCGCTGTGCTGAACCCGAGATTCCAGGAGTCTACGCCAGAGTTAACACATTTTTGGATTGGATTCATCAGCAAACATCATAAACCTGCAAATTACTCATCCTTTCACTTTCCACAGTCCCCTTCCCCCAGATTCCGGCTTGTACTCATGTTCGTTTGTCTGTTTGTTTAACCTTGGAAATGTGCCTTCCTGTTGAGTCATTTGATTCAAGTCGTCTATTCATGTGTGTTGATCCTCTTCATAATATCTGAATTAATAAATAACAATAAATAGTGATTCATTATCAATGGGATTTGGGGGGATTACGTAGGAAACTCATTCAATTGTAATTTATCGAGGTAGATGTTTATCAAGTTTTATTGTTTCTCCTTATTACCGAAGAAAATTAATCAAGAAATTGATATGATATGAAATAAATAAATCCTATTTGTAACTATAAAATAAAAATAGTATCGTAGAGAAAACATTACTATTTAATTTGTTGCTTTACTTTCAACTCTAATCTCGAAAATTAATCTAAAACACAATAAAGGAGTTTGAAATTTAAAATGTACTGTGGCTATTACAGCAATACTATGCCTTTATATATATATATATATATATATATATATATATATATATATATATATAGATATATATATGTATGTGTGTGTGTGTTCAATAAAAATATATTAAATATGTAAATTCTCTCTACCTTGTATTCGATCATTCAAATTATATTTACTACTATTAAAACAGGAAGATGCGATGGTAAAAAAAGACAACAAAATAGATGATAAATGCGACTAGAACCTAGTAGTGTTAGAGTGGTATTGATTGGGTTGTTCTAGCCTTAAGAGATAGTGCAGTCTTGTTGGAAGATGCAAGGTATTCCGTTGCGTACTCTGTCTATCCAGAGCTTTACAACCTTCTCCAAAAACCACTGTGTAGGCAGCCGCATTGACTCTTAAGCCCTGTAGAAAAAACAAGAGGGCGCATGACATCTCCTTCACTGCTAACGACTCCCAGAACCATCACAAAAACTTGGTATGTATTAAGTTAGAATCTCGCTTGGCACTCTGCATAAACATCTGTCATTCCTCGGGTTTGCCTTTTGGTCCTTGTCGAAGGTTTTCTCATCAGGGAAAAACAACGCATTCCAGCTTATTGATGTTTCAACAAGGAAAGCAAGCGCTCAACGCGGATCAAACCATTCTCTGTCATCTTACCTGATATGAACTGACTTCTCCGCATCACAAACGACTTGTAACGGATATCTTTATTACAACTCTTCCGATGGTGCATTATGAAACCTTGAAGTTTTTTGCAAGGGCTATGATCGTCTTCCCCGGGTTTTAAAAAAATCCTGTATTTTCTGCACGAATTCTTGGGTTCTGATAGGATTAGATCCCTTGCATGTGTTTTCGTTTTGCTGCTAATGTTGGATCCCTATCAGCAGCTTCCAGATCATTATATTGATCTTTAATGACAACGATTACAGCATGCATTTTCATTTTCTTCGTCACTTTAATGTTATTCATTATTAATCTGAAAAAAAAGAAATAGAAAAAAAATATTTATAAGGAAGTTAGAATTATTCATAGTGATGTCCTCAAAATACTCACACACCCTATATATATATATATATATATATATATATATATATATATATATATATATATATATATATATGAGATAAATTCTTGAGTCCAATAACGGGTCACATATATATTAATAAAACCACTGTTTAGGAGCGTAGTATTTTATTCACGAAACCAGTTTCGGCATGGAGTTTGTCATGCCATCTTCAGTCGTATATATATATATATATATATATATATATATATATATATATATATATATATATATATATATATATATATATATATATATATATATATATATATATATTGTCGTGGTATAGCAAGGATCGAGTAATGGTGTTCGTATGTATAGGTTCTAAGAGTGCTATATTTGATTATGATTATTATTATGTTATTTTTTTGTCTTTGAGGGTTTCTAGTGCCTTGTCAGCGCTTCGAGGATTGAGTTAAATGCTTCTAAGAAAATAGACTTTAATTGCAACATGAACCAAAATTGAAATTTAACAAACTACACAGTAATCAATTAAAAATTTCTAAGTGAGGCTTACTAAATTACACAATTGAATATCCAGCAATGGTTGACCCAAAGCTCACTTTAATATTGAACACAAATTGACCTTCAACGAAACAGATAATGGGATTTAAATACCTTTCAAGATTCCCACGAGAATCGGGTTTGAGCCTGACCTTGGTCTCAATTTTTATGTCGCTTCAAGAATGTTTTTTCCGGGCAGGGGTGTGGACCTGCCGTTCCAGATGTTGTCTGGAGTGGGAATACTTTAAAGCCGCAGAGGAATTCGGAGCGTGTGGCGGATGGAGTTAAGCACGTATTCTTGGAGAGATGATTTCAGCAACGGGACGGGGAAAGTAAGCTTCTACCACTCTTCGAGTTAATCTGGGAATAAATTCGCACTGACGAGCGATGAGCAAACGAGTGAATCCTTTGACGCAGGTGAGTGCTTGTGGGAGTTCACTTTGGGGTATTCCTCAATGGCGATGACTATCTCTGGGTTTTGGGATACACTAGGATAGGGGGCTTCTCTGACGAGAGTTAGTTGAACTTGCTTCTTAATCCAATTTAACTAAAAGTTCGGTGTGACCACCAGGAACTGGCTGGAGGGTGAGCTTCTTCTAAGTTCCTTTCGTAGGTTTGCCGGGCACTCGTCGGACTTCACTGTCTCGATGACTCTTACGCTCTACTCGTGACAGGATGCTAAATTCGGTGTGACCACCAGGAACTGGCTCAGGATTAGCTTCTTCTGTGTCCCTTTCATTGGTTGCTGGGCCTCTAGCCGGATTTAGTTGTCTCGAGGACTAACACGATCTACCACGTTCTTCTGCAGTCATTTGATTACATACTTCGCCACCTCACTGGGGGTAGGGGAAGGAGGATGGGTATGAGGACGGCTGCATTAAGTCTCCTCCTCTAATGGTTTTTCTAAGAACGTCTTTCAGCTAGCCCTAAAGGGGACTTTCTGGCTTTAGGCTGACGCTCCTCTAATTTCGCATATGAGGTAAAATTACATATGAACTCTTAGGGAAAATCTTGCTGTTTTAACCAATATTAAGCTCACTGGGACAGACATGTGATGACTAGAGCATTATGTGGTTTTGGGCGGCCTTTCTTGTTCCTTGATCTCCTCGAGGCAAGGGGAGAGATGGGGGAGGTTATGTGGTCGGGCTACGCCGCCAAAAATGTCAGGACGTTGTGGTTAAGTAACAGGGCCTCAGTTGTGTTGGTGGGATATCGATTCCCATATATATATATATATATATATATATATATATATATATATATATATATATATATATATATATATATATATATATATATATATATATATATATATATATATATATACATATATATATATATATATATATATATATATATATATATATATATATATATATGTGTGTGTGTGTGTGTGTTTGTGTGTGTTATAAATACCAGGTTATATTTTTGTCTTTAGAAATTTTATTTTAGAACGTATAAGTGGCGACTGCAGTTTTTTATATCAGGTTGGAGATTAAAAATCAACTTACCTTAGTGATTTATAAAAGGCTAAGCAGCTAGTGCTCATAAGGGTTGCCTCTTCTCAATGAAACGCTTATGTAGTTATTTGGTTGAATTTAAAACTAATTCAGATTTTGAGCGTGAGCTTTCGCCTTTCTTCAGACATCTTCAGACGGAAGTTTTCGTCTTTGTTGAGGCAGCATTGATGTAATATTTTTCCCATTCGTGTTGCCTCCTTTAGCGGCAAGGTTTGGTGGTCGTGAGCAGCAAAGAATGAAGTTTGGTTCAAATGAATGTGTGTGTGTGTGTGTGTGTGTGTGTGTGTGTGTGAAGCGAGTCAAAAGCATGTATGGAATAGACAGAACGAAATAAAAGTGGTGAGATTTGTAGTGTAGGAGATTTGTAAAGGGATGCAAGGCACCTGGTGATCAGGCTTATCGCTTTCATTATATATATTTTTTTAGTATCTTTTGTTGATGTTCTTTTTTTAGTTATACTAACGGCATTCAAGCCGTTTGTCTTAAAAGCTTTAATGGTTTTGGTATTTTTAGTGAGCATTTGCTGTTGTTTTATGATATAATTATTACTTAGTATTCGATATCTAATTTATTATGTGGTGTATTTTGGTTGTTTTTATGTGTTTTTTTGTAATCTTCTTTCTCCTTTTCTTTTATCTTCTTTCTTATTTGTCTTAATCGGTATTATTGAGTCATAGTTGGTAGGTTTCTTTTGTCATAATTGGTTAAATTTCCTTAATTCAATGAATTTCATGAACGGTATAAGTCATTTTTCTTTTCCGGTGTTTAACACTTTTTATCATGCATATAACGGCGCTTCGTCTCTGTCAGCTGGAAGGCTAAGGGAGCTTGGCTATCTAGCGTGGCTTCTGGCTCTTCTGTTCTGGTTAATCATTTGAATGATTGCCTCATTCATCTCTTGATTAACCATTTACTGTATATTCCTAGTCCTCTTTTCGATTATTATGTTAATGGGACTTATCCTCGCCTCCCTGTGCAGCTCTTCTTTTCGTCTTCCCTCTCGCCTGTGTGTAATCGTAATTAGTTACATGCATTTGTTCTTCACAACCTGTATTCTCCTCTTTTGCTTCCACGAGGCGCAAGATACGGCGTAAGCGGTGTATATCGAGTAAATAGTGGTGGACAGACACCCCACTTGCGAGAGGCCTGCATTAAGCATGAACTTAGGTCCGTCGAAGCTGCCCAAAATGATATTTGCTGCTCTCTCTCTCTCTCTCTCTCTCTCTCTCTCTCTCTCTCTCTCTCTCTCTCTCTCTCTCTTTCTCTCTCTCTCTCTCTCTCTCTCTCTTCATGACAGTCATAGATAATTCTTTCTAATTTTCACTTAGTCCTAGTCGCAGGATCTTGTAGTGCATTTCCTTTTACCACACCTTATCAAATGCTTTTGATACGTCCTGCAGTAGAATGTCCACGTAACTTCCCTTCCTTTTGGCTTGGGCGAGCTTTTTCGCGATGACATTTATCGCCATCTTCATATTAGACACGAGTCTTCGGTTGACGATTTTCTCGAAGAGCTTCCCGCCAAATTCCAAGAGTAAAATTGGCCGGTAGTTCTCCCTCCTCATTGGATCCTTCCCGTGCTTAGCTAAAGAAAAAAAATCATTTTAGCAGTCTTGAAAACATCGGGCAAGTATTTTGTTTTTAGACAGGCTTCAAAAATTCTTCTCACTCCTTCGATGACATTTACTGGTGCCATTTCAAAGTGTAACTTTGTTAGCTCCGATTGCCCTAGGGCTTTCTCTCGGAATGAGCGGAGCGCGCCGAGTAGTTCCTGTTCGGTTATCTTGGTGCCTCCGTCGCGCTATCTCTCCACCTGGTGTTGCGAGTGCAAGTGTTTTCCTTGTTTATATTTTCGCTTTCAAACTCTATATCGTTTTCCCTCTTCAGTTACGCTGAATATTTTTTCCCAATAACTTCGAAATATTCCTTCGATATTTGCTTCTTCTGTTTCGATGTTTCCATCTGGGTTTCTTATTTCTATCTTCTTCGTTCTCTCAATCGATCCTTTGAGATGCTTGATTTTTTTTTACCAAAAAATCCTTGGGAGATACATCATGATCAAGGCTTTCGATTGCATCGTCCCAACGGCTCCACTGTTGTTCGATATTTTACTTCGTTGTATCAAGTAAATTGATACGTTTCTGATATTTATCCTGTGTAGTAACTTCAGTTCACAGTATAACTTTTCATGTATTCGGTTTATCTACATGCTGAGATGGACCTATACTAGGATTTCTGGATACAAGCTCTATCTGCGTTGATTAGGTGGTGGTTAAGGCCATCGAGGGCCTCTTCAATTTCCGCGAGAATTGCCTCATCCAAAGTGGGAGGATGATAGTTCTCGAGAAGGTGTGCGTACGCACCCAGTCTGCTTTTTTGCTCCTCTAACATAGTTGGGGAAGTTGCGGCCAATTCGCTGAATGATGTTTCTGTCCAGCAAAGTATCGAGGCTCCTACCGATCGAATTGAAAGTTCTATAGCCGGACTCCTGACACCTGGCATTAAGGTCGCCCATTAGTATGGTAGGGGTCCTTCTGCTAAATAAGCCAATGAGAGACTGTAAAGGTAAAAAGTTTCTCCTTTGCGGCTGGTATGCAGTTGGTATGACTATCTTTCCTATGTCGAGTTCAACCTCTATCGCGAGATAGGATTCTTCGAGATTTCTGACTTGCTTGTATTTTATCCTTTTTTTTTATTGAAATAGCGGCTCCGTCGAATCGCTCTTACGAATAGTTTGTGATCAACACGTCATAATTCCAAACTTTCCTTTGTTCATTACGCGTGTTGATTATGTGTTCCGAAATCAAGATGACATCTGAATTAATCCTCTGAAATATTTCCGTAGAGAACTTTTTGTAGTTCTGTCATTTGTGTTAATTCCTCAGTACGCTTTGTTACATGATGTATTATTATTTACTGGTGTTTCCTCTTGTTTTTCTCCTTCGCCTGTGGAACATCTTACGAGTGGCCAGGCTTTTCACTCTTCGGAAGGGGACTAGGAGTCTTTGACTTACTCTTGGTCAATATTGCACGAATACACGGGCCCTCATCACTTTCCGAAGAGATATTATCTTCTTCATCTTCTTCCTCTGATTCTTCCGAAGAGGGCGCTTTCATCGTAGCTACATGTCAAGATTGCATGTGTGTGTTGTTCTGTATTACTGAGTCATTGAATGCCTTAGAGCACTCGGGGTTTGTCGGCATGATTACTGTTCAGTACTCCGTTTAAAACCTCGTTGTCACAACCAAGCTTTACTGCATTTGCTACATTAGCATGTGTGATACAAATGAGAATGCGTACACTCAGATCACTTGAAATTTTTATTTCTGACGGAGATACCCTCGTTGGTTGCATCTCGTCACTTTTTTAAGGCACTCTCGTAAGAGATATGTTTCGTTGTTTTTTTTGTTTTTTTTCGGGCAATTTATGGCCATGGTCCTGTGGTGGCCCTTACAATTAAGACACCTCTTGGTGCTTTTGCCCTTGTCGATCTGTTTCCTTCTTTGGCACATTCGCTACGCCACAGTTTCTCTTCCTCGGGAGGGGTCCCTCCATTATTGATTTTTTCATATTTAAACTTTCGTGCCTTAGTCTACTCGTATTCATTTAATGTTCAATCACTTAAAATTTAACTTTATTGAATTACTTGCTTCGCTCCATCTATTAATATCCGCTTCGATTACATACCCCCTGATCTAACTTATTTTGGATTGTTCGCCCTCCCTTTATAATTCTTTCTTGCTGTGGTTTATAGTTATTTTTTTTGTATTCCGCTTAAGAATTCACTGATGATGGTCATCGTTAATGGCCGAAACGTCCGGAAAATTAAATGTTCGTAACCATCGCATATGTCTTCATATTCCTGCTACGAATAAGGTTCCCAAGGAACGACTCCATCACCCCCCCAAATATATATATATATATATATATATATATATATATATATATATATATATATATATATATATATATATATATATATACATATATATATATATATATATATATATATATATATATATATATATATATATATATATGTATATATATATATATATATATATATATATATATATATATATATATATATATATATATATATATATATATATATATATATATATATATATATATATAAATATATATATATATATATATATATATATATATATATATATATATATATATATATATATATATATATATATATATATATATATATAATTTAGCCGTGAGTTTTCGCCCTCCTTGTGCATCTTCAAACGGGCTTCTTTCTCACTTGTTTTTGAGGCAGTGGTATAGTATGTAGGTATAGTTTGCATACCAATTAACAACACCCTATAGATGATGTGACATGTCAGATGTGGTAATAAGTGTCACGATAAAAGTCTTGTAAATAGAGTATAATATATAGATTTTAGTTATGAGAGGATTCAGTAGGTTAGAGTTATTGTGTCTATAGTTTTGTCTCAAGTAGGCCATTGTTTAGCTTCACAGAGTGGGTGAAGGGAGTATAAAGGGAGTCGAAACATTCTCAACTTACACCTAATCGGTGATCCCCTAACACCGCTGAGGCAAAGTGGGAGGTTATGTCTTTGAATGGAAGTGGTCGGCGTTGGGCCCGGCATTGCCAAATACTAGAAGATCAAAAACTGGGGTGATTCCTAAAGTACCTGATCGAAACACAAGGTGGAGGAATAAATCAGCAGGTCTTCAGTTCCGGCGATCTTCATCCAACGGGTTTGCTTCACCAGTGAGTGTGCTAGCTATGGTTGCAAAAGAGAATTCTGTAAAATTCATTGGACTGTGATAGATGTAACAATCGGTTTTGCCCCCAAATTAAGAGCATGGGAATTGCACCATCTTTGATGCAATTATTGAACATGTATGAGATGCGTTATTGTACAAGTGTACAGAGTGCATGTGTCGTCCGTCTTAATTTAGTCCTAACAGTAATGTCGCATCTACGTTGGCTGGTTTGAATCAACTAATGACCACTGTAAAGAGCTTAGCTAGGACTGTTCAGGTACTTTCTGACAATGTTGCCTCTCTTATAGCTAGCAGGGACAATGTCACATATGCAGCAACCACTTATGCTGGTATGGGGACCCCTCTAGTTGTGGAGGACAATAGATTGTTAATACGAAAAGAAGTGCGGGAAATGCAGGAGAGAAAGAAAAGAGCAAATTCTATTTTTGTTAGAGTAATTAGAGCAGAAACAAACCATATATTTGTTTACAAATTCAACAGTATTGCAGCATCTTGTGGGCTCCACGGCCGAACTCTCCAATGTCTCTTGTGTGAATCAGGAGCGAAACCTCTATAGGATAAATGTCTCTGATCTTACTTAGAAATCTCAAATTCTTGAAAAGGCAAGACAACTTTCAAATACTGTTGAATTCAAAGGGGTATTCATCAACAGAGACCTGACATACAAGCAAAGGCAAGAATTGTCCCGTCGTAGGCAGCAGTCTAAACCACGTACTCACACAGACTCAGGCCTTACTGCCTTGCTTCCGCCCTCAGTGGAACTCCACCATGGACAGGTTAATATCCCAAGGAAAGCACTTGACCCTTTAGAGTAACAAGATCAAAGGCAGAGGAAGATGTTGTAAATAATGTAAATATTGTTTCATGTTCTGAGTTAACTAGGCTAAGGATCTGCACTTTGAATTTAAATTGTATCACAAATAAAGTTAATATGCTAAATACTTTGGCATTGGATAATAATTTTGACACCATAGCAATGACAGAAACATGGCTATCAGAGAGAGAGAGAGAGAGAGAGAGAGAGAGAGAGAGAGAGAGAGAGAGAGAGAGAGAGAGTCACGCAGACGCAGAACCCTAGGAAGTATATCACAGACGAGAAAACCTTCAATCGGCGTCTTTGGGTAAACTTCTGAGGCGATAAGACAAGCTGAGACGAGCTAAAAACTGGATGTAAGGGAAAGGATCACCAAGAAGAATACCCCCTTCATTTGTTTCTTGAATTCCTTCCATCTCTTTCTCTCCTAAGTATAACTCCACGTGGAGTAATCTCCGAATCCAAAGATAAAAAAAGATACAGTTAATTAAGTTGGGCGTGGTAAAAGCTTTTACCTCGCCGAGGAAGCGCCAATCTACGTAGTTGGAAAACTGCAAGCCGAAAGTTTCCCGCCTACATCATAAAGGCCATTAAGACTTGGGTCAGGCAACAAACGCTAATCCATCTGGCCGCCGGAAGTGGTCAGCCAGTCGTCTGAGTCTGCCAACGAGGAGAAACCAAAAAATTGGCCGTCATATAAATACCTTGGGTTTTCGAATATCGGTTCAGATCGTGTGTCTGTTTCCCCAAGTCCCTGGTATTCGCTTATACCATCGAGGTTAAATCTCATCAGGCAGATCCATCTCTTTTTAGAAGGCTTGCTCTGTTCAGGGCAAGCCTCGAATCGTTTCGCCCTCGAAGGATTCGCCTGGATTCCTCTCGTCTCATCTGGACCCCTCTCCCTCTCATCAAGGATCTCCAGTTTCCCGTGTGATACTTCGCGCCGAGCCGCGTCAGAGTCTCGATTTTTGGAGGTTGCACTTCTCTGGTGCAGAGGTACCTTCATCCGTATTCAAGGAGAATCGTGAACTCGTCTCTTGGTCTCCCTCGCCTTCATCCTCGTTACCATCAGGATAGCTGGCCGACTGGCCAAGAGTCACGTCCATTGTCCGTCCCCATTTTCCCGTGCCAACTCGCTAAAGGATTCCCCTTCCTCGAGGCGACCCCTTTAAGGTAAAACGACCCTTACTTGTATCTCCCGTTTTAATCGACCCACTTTCCGACATATGAGTATTCCCTTTGTATAACCGATTTATAGTATAGCAATGCCTCTGGGCATTCCTCTAATAAAAACCTCCTGGGAAACTTAAATATATATATCATCATTTATTATGTATAAAATTCATTTAATTATTTTACTTTAACTTTGCTAATTTAATCATTTAATTATTTTCCCTCAATTTTGTTAATTTAATCATTCAATTATTTTACTTTAACTTTGTCAATTTAATCCTTCAATTAATTTACTTCAACTTTTGTAAATTAAATCATTTTATGTTAAACTTAATAATTAATTCATTCATTTATGTTACTTATCAATTCAATTAACGTATACTGTTCCAAACAACATCTCTTAAATTTCACACACAACAAAAAAACACACATTCCTAGCTCGATCAAAATAGCACGCTATCTGCCCACTCCACTCTCTGTTCTCTTCGTATAAAGGTCGCTTACCATTTCTTTTACAATTATTCATTTACTAAGTTAATTCCATTTTCTCACAATTTTTTTTTGCAAACGACAATACGAGAGTAAGTCCTAATTATATTTGCTTCTCATTGCAGCCCCCAATTCACAGTCCATTATAGATACTTAAAAATACTCTAAATTACTACACTATATTACTTACAACTCAATATTATTTACTATATCAAAGATGCTCTATATTACTATATTATTATTTAATCTATTATTCACTCTATATTGTTTCACCATATTATTCACCATATTTACTTAACCTACTTATATCTGTACATTCGTTAATTTTATGAATATATTTATATTTGTGTAATTTTCTTTCTTAACGCCCAAGTCATTATTCAAAAATTGATTTCGCTGTCGCCTTTAGGCATAAACTAACGGCAGACATCTTCGATCAAACCACATTTATGGGCATGGTTTTCGAAACGCTATCTAGGCTGATTTATTAACCGAAGATAAATCACATTGATAACCATACACTATAATAGTACCCCATTTAAAAGCTAATTAACGAGTAATTAACGTTACCCGATTGACAATTAATCTATATTCTGTCAGAATTGTCCTTATTTACATTACCTATATTCCCTGTATGTATACTCGTATATATGTTAACTAGTGACTTATTAAAATTATATTTTGGGTTTTTACTCTTTAAATATACCCTTGAAGTGCAACTTGGTAAACTGATTAAACGCTATCGGCTTCTGTAGTATATCGCACTCTTATGCCTCGTAATCAACGGATTACTCTTACGAAGTGAACGTACTTGTACGTAGCGAAGGAGCCGTACGTACATTAGATGATATATGTATATATAACTGTATATATATGTACATATTCTCGTGGCTTATATCTCTTTCCTCCCAATCAATAGATACATATATGTATATAGACATATTGGCTAGGGAGGTGACTTATTCCTCGACACTGGATCCCAGGAAAAGATCAGCCAGAGGGCGCGAAGTTCACGTCCTACGCACCCCTTGAGATGGAGTGGAACCCGGTTCCATCGACCAGAAAAATCGCTTCCTGCGACCCCGTATATAATTCCCAGCACGGGCATGAAAAAATAAGTATTCGCCAGGATCAGCCAAGGACACGATGCCCAACTTCTCAAGCGACTCCCGCACCCCAAGGGTTCACGAGCAAAAAACATTTATTCAGAATTAATGACAGTCAAGCAACGTGAAGATTCGTCCTTTGCAATAACCAGCTTAGCTCCTTCCGGCGAGAATATTCCCTCGATATAGACCCTCGAGGCTTACCACGGAAATTGTAAGACAATTATGTTTTCTCTATATCAACTTCGAAGAGGCGCGACGCTATTCGACCTCGAAGATTCACCCATGATCCTCTCCTCCGGTTAGTCATTTGTGCATGCTCGCAGCGCGTGCTGAAGCATCCATTTAAATCAATTTTTGCTTTCCAATTAGTCTGGTGTATTTCTCATAGTGCCTCCTTTGATCTTATATTTTATCGTTTGTATAGTAGTAAAGCTTATTTTTGTTTCCCCTGTGTGATTCCCAGAACCACATAGCCATTTGACTGAAATCGGCCAAATGTCGAATAAGCACTGGTGTATAATTTCGTTGTGACCCACGCCAAAAAGGGGCATCTCCCCACGCCTGCATGTCGCCTCATTTCCCCGCATCCCTTGAGGCAAACGAAGGTCAAGGAGCGCATACCTGACGTACGACGCTGGCTTACATCAGATAATCCCGAGTCCTTTATCTTTTTACCTGCCTACCATCCAATAGTAAGAACAGATACAGTGGACAATACAAGAAAGCATGAAGTAGGTATGTACGTCAAGAAGGATATACCTTTTCTATGAGTGGATAAATCTTGCCCTAACCTTATGTCATCTTACTAGCAAACTATAACTGTTATGTTGTGGTGGTATATCGTCCCCTAACCAACTCATTAGCTGCAAACATTGAACTTTTTACTTACCTTCTGTAGAAACAAAGAAATACTAATACTAGGGGATTTATATTTATCTGCAGTGGATTGGTCTAACGACAACTCAATAAATCTTACCTATAACCCTATAACAATGGAGCTTTGGAATTGTTTTAATCAATTGGGCTTAACGCAATGGGTTGTTTTCGTAACATTCTTGAGGTCAAACAATATCCTGGACTTAATATTTACCTCTGAGGCTGATAGAACGGAAATGTAAGTGCGCTGCCCTCCTTACCTGGTTGTTCTCATGTACCGGTTATTTGTGAATACATCTTTATGAAAATACCTAATGAACTTGGGGGTATAATCAGTAAGAAATCATGGAAAAGGGGTAACTATGGAAGAATGAACACTCACATGGAAAATAGAGACTAGGATTATGAATTGGGAAATTTGAGTATTAATGAGCAGTATGAGAGGTTCTTGCAGATCCTGCTCCCACTCATAGATGTATGTGTTCCAAGTATTCGTGCTAACTTTCCACCAAACAGATATAAACCCCCAACCTACCTGAAGAGGAAGAGAATCTCTGCCTGGAAACTGTATAAAACGATAAGGGCTGACTATGGTCGGAATTCTGATGAAGCCAAAACAATATAGGTTATTTTAACTCAATTAATAGTGAATTCAGGAACTATTATATCCGGACGCAAGCTCATTTCGAGGAGTCACTGGTGGATTGTCTCAAAGAAAATCCGAAGGTATTTCATTAGTACATTAGAAGGAAGAAGGTTGGGGCTCCTGGAGTAGGGACTTTGAAACAAATCAACATTATTTGTGATAATAGGCTTATGGCTGAGTATCTTGCTGATAGTTACTCTACTGTTTACACGGATTACCCCTTAAATCCCTTTCTGTATCAGCTAAATGGTAATGTCATGGACCCAATAGATATTACTCTTGGTGATGTTTCATTGGCGGTGGAATTCATCCTATACTAATAAAATCTTGCCCGGCATTAATACGTATTTTACACAGGCTGTTTATTGCAAGTTTGAAGAGTAGCGGGCTTCCGGAAAAGTGGAAGGTATCGGAAGTGATACCTATTTTCAAGAAAGGTTTGAGGTATTATCCTCTGAACTATAGGCCAGTGTGCCTTACATCAGTATGTTGTAAGACAATAGAGAGGATTATCGCAGAAAAATTAACATCCTACCTGGAAGAGAATGGTATGCTCTCTGATAAGCAATATGGGTTTCGAAAGGGAACAACTGTCGAGGATCAGAAATAATCACATATAATATCGTCACCTCTTGGTTATCGGAGGGTGATGCTGTGGATGTGGTTCTTTATGACTCATCCAAAGCCTTTGACGTCTTTAGTCATTCTGTGCTACTAGAAAAACTGAGATTGCTGGGAATGGAGAACACCCTACTGGACTGGCTTGGGTCCTTCTTGATAGGGCGCAAGATGAGTGTTGCAGTGTCTGGAGTGAATAGTAGCGATAAGGAAGTAAAGAGCATGGGACCCCAGGGGTCGGTACTGGGTCTGCTCCTATTTTTGGTATATGTCAACCATTTGCTGCATTACATCAGTAATCTGTACAAGATTTTGTAGATGATTTGAAAATGTATGTACGAATCTCAGTACTTACCTTCTCACCCCTTGCTATTGCCACATCTTCTTGTCAAAGAGATATTGACATTATTGCTGATGTTGCTCGGTATTGGGGATTATACCTGAAATGGTTTAAGTGTGTCGTCATTAGATACTACAGAGGGACAGTGCCATGGTACAAATTGGGACCGCTGAGTCAGTACTACCTATATAGACGTCTACTAAGTATTATTTACCGCACAAAGATTTGGGCATCATCGTTGACTTATCTCTAAGACTTTACCAACATATCCGCTCTAAACAAACTTTTGTCATAAGCTCGAAGTTCCTTAAATCAACCATCTACCGGTCTCCTAAATTCATGCTAGGCCTGTTCATAGCGCACATCAGACCACTGCTAGACTTTGGTTCTACTCTATGGAATACAGGTTTCAGGGATGACAACAAACTATCGAAATCGGTTCAAAGAACTTGGATGCGCCGTGTGGATGGTATGGCTGGTTTAAATTATAACGAGAGACTTCGCATACTAAATTTTTACTCAATTATAGGCCGTATACTCCGTGTTGAGCTGATAAAATGCTTGAAAATATCTCACAGTGAGAGTAGTATTTAGCCTGGAGATCTATTAATCCTTGTCTCACGTCAGGCTAATTGCGGTCATATCTTTAAGGTTGCACACCAATATTCTAACTTGGAGCTTAGAAGAATTTTTAGCAACAGGATAGTGGAGAAATGGAATAATCTACCAGAGGAACTAGTCACTAAATCTACAGTTAACTCATTTAAATCAATATTACATCCTTACCTAGAAGAAAATCTATTCTCATATGATGAATAACCTGAAAATAACCTGGGTTTAAATAGTTACTGCAAAGGTATACTATCAGCTGTGTACATTAATTATTCTTACCTGGCTCAACTTATCACAGCTAGCGTACCTGCAGAATATGTGCTGTCCCTTATAAAAAAGAAAAAAAGTTTACCTCTCCAAATAATAAGACATGACTCATTTCTAGGGTAGCCGATTAGGTGAGTAAATACTAGCTGTGTATTTTTACAGGACCTTGAGAGGTTACTTAGTATCAAAGTATCGACAACAAGACTATAGATCACCTCCAAGGTAGTGCAACCGACAAACTTATTTATTTGTTTATTTTGTTTTTTTGTAATCCCATAACGGAAATGGGCGGATGAGACTATGAAGTTGACGGAAGCATAGTTTAAAGATGAACTGAACTTGTTCTACAAGAAAATACCGCGGTTTTTAACAATATAAAAGTATTTGAAAGTAACGACAGCCTAGATCCGTGAAATGTAAAAAAAGTTTGGTTTAAAGCACGTTTTAATTGAGTCTTTCAAGAGAACGACGTCGCCCTTCCCTCCCAGCCCCCACTACCGCCTCGAAAAGAGGGTAAATATGTAGATTAGCGGCCCGGCCGAAAAAAAAATTTGTGTGTAAATATTATCGTTCACTTGTGTTGCAATATTCATGCGTGTTTGAGTCCTTTTCAAATTATTATTCTATAAACAATTAGGATTATATACTGGGGGCTGTGCCCCCCAGACCCCCCCAATTTAATGAAACTCAGGATCATCGTAGTGTAGTCCCCCCATTGTGTTTACCCCCACACGAGCCGTCAACTTAAATGTACTCCAAAAACGTGAAACATTTTCGAACATGGACAAAATAGTACGTCCCATCGTTTGCCCCGATAATCTACATATTTACTGAAAAGAGTACCCTCCTCAATCCACTGCCCAATGGGAAAGCCTAAAGGACCAATGATGAGCCCCCACAACAGGCAAAAGAACTGAGGATGATCTCCTTCCTCCTCCCAGTCAAAAACGGCGCCCGAGTTTTCGCTAACCACCCCCGTATGTCCTCCGCCCTACATGATTTCCCCCTGGACAAGTATGTAATCCAAGACGAGACTCGCTGTCTCGGCAATGGCTTGTCCCTAGTTGTAGCAGTGTGGGAACACACACTAAATAAAGTACCACTCCTGCTACAACCAGCCTTCACCCTTGGGGAACGGGAAGTCACCTGCCGCCGAGCAGAGAGGAAGGGCACTTCCCATCATCAATATGCCAAGGTCGGACCCCTCTCTGAAGATACCAGCCTAGAAGAAATCAAAGGAACCTTTAGGACTCTCGATGGAGACCAAATCATAGATCTTGAGTGGATCCACCCCCGCTATACCACTGGAAAATGGCTTCGCCTCAAGGCGACTGGCATGATCCCAACAAAAGTGTATATAGGCCATATGGTCTATACAACACGGAGCTACCTCCTCCCCATCCTCCGGTGCCCTGTGTGCCAGCGTATTGGCCACTCACTCAACACCTGGCACTCCTCCGTACACTGCTCCCACTGCAGCAGCCCTCACCTTCACAAGGATGTTGATACCGGCAACCCTTGCACAAAACCCTACCACTGCTTCCAGTGCGATGGCCCCCACAGCCCCAGATCAGCAAACTGCCCCCATAACAACCGGGCCCATGACCTATACATACGGCTGACAGAGGAAAAACAAGGCCTCCCTCAGATCAATAAGCAACTCCGTTGCCCTACCTTTCCCTAAGCCCTCCCAAACACGCCCTGCTTTTCCCCCTACGGCCCCAGCACCCTCCAACCCTCGCTCACCTATGCAAATGTTGTCACCCACAACAGCTTCACAACTCTACAGGACCCAGAAGAGGAGGAGACTCCCTCCCAAGAGGCAGCACCACCCCCTATCCCTCCTGTCCACCCTGATCCTCCACGTCCAGGCCATCATCGCCACCGCTCCTCCAATCTTCCTTCCCCAAATGTCCCACCCAAGGACCGCTCTCCCCCAACACACCAGGAGGAACCAAACACCAATGTAGCCACAGCAGAGATCAACCACCCTCCTCCTTCCCTACCTATCACCAATAATCGCCCCATCCCTCAGACCCCCCCATACCCACCCTCCCCCTCCGAGCACACCCAATCATCAACCCTCATCACAGCCCCTGCCATCCCCCCCACCTAAGGAACAAGTGATCGGACAGATTCTCTCCATCATCATGGACACATACACCCTCCACCAACAAGGCAAATCAATAATCAAAATAATCTCCTTCCCGTGGCCAACCTTCCCCAATGTCCTCACCACACTCCTCGCATAATGGCTCTCACTCTCTTGCTGTGGAATGTCAGGTCCATTTTAAGGAAAACCCCGGAATTCAAGCACTACCTTACCACCTCCTCCCCCTCTATAATTCGCCTCACAGAAACCTTGGTAACACTTCAGTTTCGGGGAGCACGATAGGTGGCGCTGTTTATAGGCTACAATTTTGGGCTACAATATATGTTTTATGATGTCAGACGGTAGCGTCAGATGTGAACAATTACGGCGTTATATTTTTTTAAACATAAGACATAAGAAAAGAAGGAGACTGCAAAAGACCATTCATGGCCTACACTTGGCAGCTCCTGTTTCAGTCAACACACAAAAGATTTCTTACCAGAGAAAGGTCATCAACATTGTCACCCTTTACAGGAGTTTGTCAGATCTAATCTACAATATATATAAAATGCATCCAGAGGATTATGTCCATTCATGCAACCGCAAAATATAATCTCCCCACTCCTTAGAAAAATATATACATATGAACATAAAAAAAAGTCAGTCCCATCTAGCAGCTTCATCCATATATTTATCTAATCTATTCTTAAAACTACCCAGAGAGGAGGCATCTATCACATGTCTAGTGAGCCTATTCCATTCATCTACCACACGATTTGTAAACCAATCTCCTTCCTAAACCTATACTTATCAAGCTTAAACCCATTGCTACGTGTCCTGTCATGTTCACTAAGTATAAGAACCTTACCCAGATCCCCTTTATTATATCCTTTTACCCATTTGAAGACTTCAATCAATTTCCCTCTGACTCTTCTCCTTTCCAATGTATGTAGATTTAGTTTTCTGAGCTTTTCACCATAAGGTAAGTTCCTTAGCCCACCAATCATCTTTGTCATCCTTCTCTGCACAGACTCAAGCAAATCAATATCCTTCCTATAATATGGTGACCAAAATTGTACTGCATAGTCTAGATGAGGCCTAACTAGCGCCAGATGCAGTTTTAGAATGACTTCAGCACTCTTATTGCTTACACTCCTCCTAATGAATCCCAATATCCTATTAGCTTTATTCTTAGCATTTAGGCATTGCTTTCTAGGACGAAGGTCTGAACTTACCAAAATACCCAAGTCCCTCTCACAATCGGTCCTCCATAAAATTCTCTCATTTAATTTATAACTATTCAATGGATTATTTCTACCTATACTAAGTACACTACATTTTTCTATGTTAAACTTCATTTGCCATTTCTCAGTCCAATTGGACAGAATGGTCAATTCCTCCTGTATTACAACAACATCAGAATCAGCCCTAATGGCCCTACCTAGCTTAGTATCATCAGCAAATTTACTCAGGTCACTACTTATACCTATGTCAAGATCATTAATATAAATTAAGAATAGTAAGGGACCCAAAACAGATCCTTGCGGAACTCCACTGCTAACACACCCCCACTCAGATTTAACTCCATCTATACTAACTCTTTGCTGTCTGTCACCAAGCCATGACTGAATCCACCTAAATATACTGCCATCGATCCTGTGCGCTTTAACTTTGCTCAGAAGCCGTAAGTGTGGCACTCGATCAAAAGCCTTACTAAAGTCCAAGTATAAAATATCATAGTTTTCATCATTATCTGCTGCTTCATACACCTTACTATAAAAAGACAGCAAATTAGTCAGACAGGATTTACCCTTACTAAAGCCATGCTGTGAATCTTTTATCAACTTATGCTTATCCAAGTGATCTCTAATATTCCTTGCTATAATAGATTCCATCATTTTCCCTACCACTGATGTCAAACTTACTGGTCTGTAATTAGACATATTTATTTTATCCCCTTTCTTAAATATAGGTATCACATTGGCTTTCTTCCATGCCACTGGCACAATGCCACTCTCCAATGATTTTCTAAAGATGCATGCTAGGGCTCACTTAACACATCCTTACATTCTTTCAAAATTCTAGGAAAGACCTCATCAGGACTGGGTGCTTTACTACTTTTGATTTTATCAATTTCCTTTGTCACTATCTCCTTTGTGATCAAGATATCCTTTAATTTCTCTTCATTATTACCCTGAAAGATCATTGACACCTCAGGTATATTTAGAGTATCCTCCTGTGTAAATACTGAGAGAAAAAAGTCATTTAGCATTCCAGCCATTGAGTCCCTATCACTCACTAATTCTCCATTTGAATCTATAAGTGGGCCTATTTTATCTCTAACCTTAACATAACATAACATAACATAACATAATTTAACGGATGACAAAAGCCACAAGGGCCTATCAAAGGTCATCCGTATCCATCAAATCCCACCCATATAATGCATCCATAGGATTTTGTCAGATCATGCAGCTACAATATACAATTTAACAATCCATAGGAATGTCCAACCATGCATCTACAATATATAATTTAAAGCCTCCATAGGAGTCTGTCAAAAACAAAATCAAAATCCCCCAAAATATACAATAAAAAGAAACTGCATCCACAGGAATGAGTCAAGAAACATATCCACATACCAAAAAGTAAGAAATTAACCCTCCATCCCCATATAATCATCCAATCTGCGCTTGAAAACATTCAAGTTTGGGCTGTCTACAGTCTCAGGTGGCAAACTATTCCAATAATCCACCACTCTGTTAGTGAAAAAATATTTTCTAACATCCAGTCTGCACCTCTGTTTTTTAATCTTTAAGTGGTGGCCTCTAGTTCTATTACTACCTTCTAACTCAAATAAATTGGATGTTAGCAAGTTTTTTGAGTTAGATGATGGAAATCGGACTAGAGGTCACCACTTGAAAATTAAAAAGCAAGGGTGTAGGTTGGATTTAAGAAAATATTTTTTCACCAATAGAGTGGTAGACTTCTGGAACAAATTGCCGCAGAGGGTAGTAGGTAGTCCAAATCTAAATGTATTTAAGAGTAGGTTGGATGAGTTTATGGGAAGGGAAGGTTGTGATGGTTCCTAAGTTTTGTATATATTAATATTGTTTGTATATATCTATAGCTGCATGATTTAGTTCTTGACAAGCCTTGATTGGTGATACCCTTGTTTCTGGATGCAATCCTTCCTCTGGATGTAGTCTTCCTGGGAGTTTGGGTGCCTTGAAAAAGAGGCCGCTTGACTCGGATGACCTATGATGAGCCCTTGTGGCTTTTGTCATCCGTTATATTATATTGTGGGGGACTTTGATTTTGTCTTCCCCTGGTGATGGTGCTTTTTGTGGGTGGGTTTTGACGGAGGCGGATGACCTTTGATAGGCCCTTGTGGCTTTTGTCATCCGTGTAATTATGTTATGTTATGTTATCCATCCCAGAAAAGATTTTAAAAAGCTCAATCATATCTCCCCTCACACACCTTCTTTCAAATGAAAACATATTTAATACCCTCAGTCTATCTTCATATTGAAGGTGCTTCAGGGATGGTATTATTTTTGTTGCCCTCCTTTGTACTGACTCTAATAAGTTTATATCATGTCTAAAATGTGGTGACCATGCCTGTATACAGTACTCTAAATGTGGCCTGACATAAGAGTTGTATAGTTTAAGGATGACCTCCTTACTCTTGTAGCTAACGTTTCTTTTAATGTAACCTAGCACCCTATTTGCTCTATTTTTTGCCTCAATACACTGCTTTGAAAATTTCAGTGACCTATCTACTACCACTCCTAAGTCTTTCTCATCTTCAACTGAATTAAGCCAATATCCATCCATCTCATAGCTAAATTCCCTATTATCTCTCCCCATGTTAATAACTTTGCATTTATTAAGGTTAAAAGTCATCTGCCACTTCTGAGCCCAAGCTAACAGCTTATCTAAGTCACCCTGCACTTTAAAGCTACCCTCAACCTCTTTGACTACAGCTGCCAATTTAGTGTCATCAGCAAAAATTGACACTTTGCTATTTACACCTTGCCTAAGATCATTTACATAGATTATAAATAATAAAGGGCCTAAAACTGATCCCTGAGGTACGCCACTAATAACATTCCTCCACTCTGACCTCACTCCATTCAGTACAACTCTCTGTTTCCTATTTTTCAGCCATTCAGTTATCCAATTTAAAACGTTCCCACATATCCCATGCAGCTTTAATTTATGAACTAGTCTTCTATGTGGAACCTTATCAAAAGCTTTGCTGAAATCTAAGTAGATCACATCAACTTTCTCACCCCTATCTAATTCTTTAGTTACATAATCCATAAAATCCAGTAAATTAGTTAAACACGATCTATCTTTTCTAAAACCATGCTGAGCATCATTAATTAACCTGCTACTCTCTAGATGATCAGAAATTCCCTTCTTAACCATCTTCTCAAGAATTTTACAGACTATAGAAGTTAAGCTTACTGGTCTAAAGTTATTTGGGTCCTCTTTGCTTCCCTTTTTAAAAATTGGCACTACATTTGCCAATTTCCAATCATTTGGTATTTCTCCAGACTCTAGTGATCTAATAAATATCTTCTCGAGAGCTACTGCAATACTTTCTACACCTTCTTTGAGTATCCTAGAATGAATGTTGTCAGGGCCAGATGCCTTACTAGTATTTAACTGAATTATAAGCCCTTTAATTTCTTCTCTGTCTATATTAATAGAATTTATCACTACTTCCCTTGACCTAGAATTATCATCAATTAATCTAACTGGTTTCTCTTCTGTGAATACTGAAGCAAAATGATCATTAAGGACCTCTACTATTTCCTCATCAGATTCTTTCAAAACCCCTTCATATTTAATAGGCCCTATTTTATCACTGTTAGATTGATTATTGATTCTATAATAGCTAAAGAATTTTTTAGGATCTTTATTATTATTTTTAGCTAAATTAATTTCTGCTGTCCTTTTGGTCTTCTTAATAATCTTATTTAGTTCATTTCTGGTTGACCTATAATGGTTTAAATTATCTAAACTACTCTCACTTTGTAATCTCTGGTATGCCCTTTTTTTCTCTGAAACTTTATTAGCTATTTCTTGGTTCCACCATAATGGTTTCCTACATTTCTTCCTAATAGACTTCACCGGAATACACTGTTCCTGAACCATGTTTAATATAGTCTTAAAAATATCCCACATCTCATAAGTATTCTTTCCATGGAATTCTATATCCCACCTAATCTGATTTAGCATGCTGCGTAATTTATCGTAATCTCCCCTATAAAAATTTGGAATTTTCGTGGAGTTTGTCGTTGTTCTACCCTTAACTATTTGCAAATTAAACCGAACCATCTGATGATCACTGTTTCCCAATGATTCCCCTACACTCAATCCTTGAACTAAGTGATCATCATTTGAAAGAATTAGATCTAATATATTGGCACCCCTTGTTGGCTTATTAACAAATTGGATCAAAAAGTTATCCTCAAAACACTCCATAAACTTACAACTTGCTCTATCTCTTCCTATCATATTTTCCCAGTCTACAGAAGTTAAATTAAAGTCACCAAGAATAACTGTATCTTCTTTGCATCCTTTACTTATTTCCCTAATCATTAACTCATCGATACAATCAGTCTGTCCTGGTGGTCTATAAAAAGCTCCCAAGTGTATTTTCCTATTTTTACCAACCTTAATATCTATCCATAATGATTCACCTTCTCCTTGCTTTATAGAGTTATTTAGATTTGAAGAAATGCTATTTCTGATATAAATAATCAACCCACCACCAGTCCTATCTCTCCTTTGACTAATGTACATAGTATAACCCTCTAGTTCAAATTCACTGACATTATCATTAAATATATTTTCATTAACCCATGATTCAACTATACATATTATATCTATATCTTCATGAATGATATAACTAAATAATTCATCCTTCTTATTTCTAAGACTACGAGCATTTGTGTAAAGACAACTCAGCCCACCTATCCCTGAAGCACCTGAGGGCCTATCTCCTCTGCATCTCCTTTCTCTCTTTCCCCGACCCTGTACTCTTGTATTTCCCTGACCACTTTCACTACTCAAGTAGTTTAACCCTAAAGCACTTCCATTAGCCTGCCTACCTTCTACAAATCTGTGTTTGCTTCCTTTCCCTGCCTCACTTTGAGCCATTAAATTTCCCTGACCACTATCAAAACCTAGTTTCCCGCCTCTAAAGACCTAATAACACTATCTAATTCCCGCCACAAAACCTCAACCCCATCTCGGCTCAGATGGAGTCCATCCATCGCATACAAACCCTTATTCCCATAAAACCCACTCCAAACATCTACAAATACCAATCCTGACTCCTCGCACAAACCTTTCACATATTCATTCAACCCCATTGCACGAGACAACCATTCCATCCCCACATCCATTCTGGGAAGCACACCTGAAACAACGCCTTTTACTCTACTTTCACACATCCTTTCAATCAGCCTTTTATACCGCTGTCGTAACTCACAAGTACCCACCTTCTTTACATCGTTTACTCCGACATGTGTAATCACAACTGCTTCCCTCTCACACCCAGACACCAACCTATCATACCTCTCACACACATCATTTACACCAGCACCTGGCAGACAAACTCTCACTCCCTTCCATTTACTTTCATTCAACTTCCTATCTAAATACCTAATCTGAGAGTCACCCATCACAATCACCTCAGTCATTCTCCTATTCTCTCTAGGCCTAGTATTACCCTCCCTCCTGCTCTCACTCATTCGACCTCCTATTCTACTTTCAGGCACGGCCACACCAGGCAAATCTCTTTCAAATTCTTTCTCTCTCAGGGCATCAAATCTGTTAGTTAGCCTAACAGGTTCCATGTCCCTCTCATTCACACACCTAACCTGTCCTAACTTATCTATTCTGTTCACTTTCACCCACCACTCATCATCACTTACTTCACTTACTGCTTTCTCTCCAGTCCCTGTTCTAGGCCTAACTTCCTCCCTCCTGGTCCCAATCTGACTCTTCAAACGTACACTTGCATCTCTTCTCACTTCAGACACTAAATCATTCAGTCTCAAGCATTCCGCACGTAATCGACTCACCTCCTCAGTCAAAGCACATACACGGCACTCAGACACATTCACTCTCCTCTCTACACCACAGACATCGCACACTACATACACACTACTTTCAAAAGGCATACTCTCTACATCCAAACAGTCAGCCATACTTAAACAAGAACAATAATAGAAACAAAAACTTACAAACAACAAGAATTTGACCCCAATTTGTGCGCGCAAGTTTAAAACCTGCTAATCAAGATGGCCCCGAAGTAAACAAAAGTCACTTTCTCACCAAAACAAAATAACCACAATTTATACAAAATAACCACAATTTAACTTTGTTATATTAACCAAATATATGATTTTATAACTTAATATTTATGTTTATGTCACACACCAAAGTATATCAAATAATCAAAATATTCTGAGAGCTCTACGAAACACGTGCTACCTGTTTGAAGGTCAGTCGAAGACCTTAGTTTTGTATAATTGATAAAAACTTTTAGGATCTTCCTCTGCCCTATTTGCCACTTTAATTTCATAATTTCTCCTTGCTACTCTAACTTTTTAACATCTCTTGCTAGTTAAGAACATAAGAAAAGAAGGAGACTGCAAAAGACCATTCATGGCCTACACTTGGCAGCTCCTGTTCCATTCAACACACAAAAGATTTCTTACCAGAGAAAAGTCATCAACATTGTCACCCTTAACAGGAGTTCGTCAGATCTAATCTACAATATACATAAAATGCATCCAGAGGATTATGTCCATTCATGCAACCGCAAAATATAATCTTCCCACTCCTTAGAAAAATATATACATATGTACATAAAAAAAAAGTCAGTCCCATCTAGCAGCTTCATCCATATATTTATCTAATCTATTCTTAAAACTACCCAGAGAGGAGGCTTCTATCACATGCCTAGTGAGCCTATTCCATTCATCTACCACACGATTTGTAAACCAATTCCTCCCAATCTCCTTCCTAAACCTATACTTATCAAGCTTAAACCCATTGCTACGTGTCCTGTCATGTTCACTAAGTATAAGAACCTTACCCAGATCCCCTTTATTATATCCTTTTACCCATTTGAAGACTTCAATCAATTCCCCTCTGACTCTTCTCCTTTCCAATGTATGTAGATTTAGTTTTCTGAGCCTTTCACCATAGGGTAAGTTCCTTAGCCCACCAATCATCTTTGTCATCCTTCTCTGCACAGACTCAAGCAAATCAATATCCTTCCTATAATATGGTGACCAAAATTGTACTGCATAGTCTAGATGAGGCCTAACTAGCGCCAGATACAGTTTTAGAATGACTTTAGCACTCTTATTGCTTACACTCCTCCTAATGAATCCCAATATCCTATTAGCTTTATTCTTAGCATTTAGACATTGCTTTCTAGGACGAAGGTCTGAACTTACCAAAATACCCAAGTCTCTCTCACAATCAGTCCTCCCTAAAATTCTGCCATTTAATTTATAACTATTCAATGGATTATTTCTACCTATACTAAGTACACTACATTTGTCTATGTTAAACTTCATTTGCCATTTCTCGGCCCAATTGGACAGAATGGTCAATTCCTCCTGCATTACAACAGCATCAGAATCAGCCCTAATGGCCCTACCTAGCTTAGTATCATCAGCAAATTTACTCAGGTCACTACTTATACCTATGTCAAGATCATTAATATAAATTAAGAATAGCAAGGCACCCAAAACAGATCCTTGAGGAACTCCACTGCTAACACACCCCCACTCAGATTTAACTCCATCTATACTAACTCTTTGCTGTCTGTCACCAAGCCATGACTGAATCCACCTAAATATACTGCCATCGATCCCGTGTGCTTTAACTTTGCTCAGAAGTCGTAAGTGTGGCACTCGATCAAAAGCCTTACTAAAGTCCAAGTATAAAATATCATAGTTTTCATCATTATCTGCTGCTTCATACACCTTACTATAAAAAGACAGCAAATTAGTCAGACAGGATTTACCCTTACTAAAGCCATGCTGTGATTCTTTTATCAACTTATGCTTATCCAAGTGATCTCTAATATTCCTTGCTATAATAGATTCCATCATTTTCCCTACCACTGATGTCAAACTTACTGGTCTGTAATTAGACATATTTGTTTTATCCCCTTTCTTAAATATAGGTATCACATTGGCTTTCTTCCATGCCACTGGCACAATGCCACTCTCCAATGATTTTCTAAAGATGCATGCTAGGGGCTCACTTAACACATCCTTACATTCTTTCAAAATTCTAGGAAAGAGCTCATCAGGACCGGGTGCTTTACTACTTTTGATTTTATCAATTTCCTTTGTCACTATCTCCTTTGTGATCAATATATCCTTTAATTTCTCTTCATCATTACCCCGAAAGATCATTGACACCTCAGGTATATTTAGAGTATCCTCCTGTGTAAATACTGAGAGAAAAAAGTCATTTAGCATTCCAGCCATTGAGTCCCTATCACTCACTAATTCTCCATTGGAATCTATAAGTGGGCCTATTTTATCTCTAACCTTAGTTTTGTATAATTGATAAAAACTTTTAGGATCTTCCTTTGCCCTATTTGCCACTTTAATTTCATAATTTCTCCTTGCTACTCTAACTAACTTTTTAACATCTCTTGCTAGTTCATTATATCTCTCCCTTAAGTGATCCTCCCCATTTTTTATTTTCCTATAAATGCCCTTTTTAATGCCAATATAATGCTTAATTTTATCTGTCATCCATTTTGGGTCATTATTTTTAGTCCTAATCTCCTTATATGGAATGTTAATCATCTGACCTGTAATTAATTGCTCAATTATTCTTTCATACTCCTCTTCAATTGTAATCTCTTCCTCCTGGTGATTATTGTCTCCACTAACTGATATCATTGAATCTATTCCTGAATTAATTTCATTGCCTGGTTTCTGTACAACTGCCTCCAGGTAAGTCCTGAGCCCATTATAATTTGCTCTTCTAAAGTCAGGAATTTTAACATTGTTCATGCTACTATAACATAACATAACATAACATAATTACACGGATGACAAAAGCCACAAGGGCCTATCAAAGGTCATCCACCTCCGTCAAAACCCACCCACAAAAAGCACCATCACCAGGGGAAGACAAAAGCAAAGTCCCCCACAATATAATATAACGGATGACAAAAGCCACAAGGGCTCATCATAGGTCATCCGAGTCAAGCGGCCTCTTTTTCAAGCCACCCAAACTCCCAGGAAAACTACATCCAGAGGATTGCATCCAGAAACAAGGGTATCACCAATCAAGGCTTGTCAAGAACTAAATCATGCAGCTATAGATATATACAAACAATATTAATATATACAAAACTTAGGAACCATCACAACCTTCCCTTCCCATAAACTCATCCAACCTACTCTTAAATACATTTAGATTTGGACTACCTACTACCCTCTGCGGCAATTTGTTCCAGAAGTCTACCACTCTATTGGTGAAAAAATACTTTCTTAAATCCAACCTACACCCTTGCTTTTTAATTTTCAAGTGGTGACCTCTAGTCCGATTTCCATCATCTAACTCAAAAAACTTGCTAACATCCAATTTATCTATCCCGGAAAAAATTTTAAAGAGCTCAATCATATCCCCTCTCACACACCTCCTTTCGAACGAGAACATATTTAATACCCTCAGTCTATCTTCATATTCAAGGTGCCTCAGGGAAGGAATAATCTTTGTTGCCCTCCATTGCACTGACTCAAGAAGGTTAATATCGTGTCTAAAATGTGGGGACCATGCCTGTATACAGTACTCTAGATGTGGCCTAACATAAGAGTTATAGAGTTTAAGAATAACCTCCTTACTTTTGTAACTGACATTTCTCTTAATAAAACCCAGCACTCTATTTGCCCTATTTCTTGCTTCAATACACTGCTTAGAAAACCTTAATGACTTATCTATTACTACTCCTAGATCTTTCTCATCCTCTACTGAGCTCAGCCAATGCCCATCCATTTCATAGTTAAATTCTCTATTATCTTTTCCCATGTTAATAACTTTGCACTTATCAAGGTTGAAAGTCATTTGCCACTTATGTGCCCAGGATAACAATTTATTTAAGTCCCCCTGCACTTTAAAATTATCATCAATATCTTTAACTACAGCTGCTAATTTGGTATCATCCGCAAAAATTGACACTTTATTATTAACTGCCTCCCCAAGATCATTTATATAGATGACAAATAATAATGGACCGAGAACTGATCCCTGAGGAACCCCAATGATAACATCCCTCCACTCTGACTTTACACCATTTAGCACTACCCTTTGCTTCCTGTCTTTCAGCCACTCAGCTATCCAATTTGAAACACCCCCACATATCCCAATCATTTTTAATTTATGAACTAGTCTCCTGTGTGGTACCTTATCAAATGCTTTACTAAAATCTAAGTAAATTATATCTACATTCTCTCCCTTATCTACTTGATCTGTTACAAACTCCAGAAAGTCTAGTAAGTTAGTCAAACATGATCTACCTGATCTAAACCCATGCTGAGCATCGCTGATTAACCCCTCCCTCTCTAGATGTTGGCAAATCCCTTTTTTAACTATTTTCTCAAGAATTTTACAGACTACAGGAGTTAGGCTAACCGGTCTAAAGTTATTTGGATCCTCTTTACTACCCTTCTTGAAAATGGGGACTACATTCGCTCTCTTCCAATCATCGGGTATTTCTCCATATTCCAATGACCTAGTATATAACTTGTCCAGAGCTATTGAGATACTTTCTACCCCTTCCTTAAGTATCCTAGAATGAATATTATCAGGGCCGGAGGCCTTGGTAGTATCTAAATCACCTATTAGTCCTTTTATCATCCTCCGATCCACACAAATGTTAGTAAACACCTCTTTTCCTGACCTATGAGTACTATACATAGGACTATTTAGTTTCTCTTTTGTAAATACTGATGCAAAATGACCATTTAGTACCTCAACTATTTCCTCATCAGTTTCTCTCACAAACCCTTCATATTTGATAGGTCCTATTTTAACTCTGCCACACTTGTTATTAGTTTTATAGTAACTAAAGAACTTTCTAGGATCTTTGTTGCTATCCTGAGCTAATTTAATTTCTGACACCCTTTTGTTCTTCTTTATAATCTTATTTAACTCATTCCTAGCCATTCTATAATCACTTAAATTTTGAATATTATTTTCTACCTGTAATTTTTTATATGCCCTTTTCTTCTCTGAAATTTTTCTAGCTATCTCCTGATTCCACCATAATGGTTTCCTACTTTTGTTCCTAATGGCCTTCATTGGGATACATTGTTCTTGGACTACATTTATTATATGCTTGAAAGTATCCCACATCCCATAAGCATTTTTACCTCTGAATTCTATATCCCAGTCTACCAAATTTAGCAAGCTTCGAAGTTTTACATAATCTCCCTTATGAAAATTTGGAACTTTTTCAGCATTCTCAGTTATTTTACCCTTCTCAATTCCCAAGTTAAAACGAACTATCTGATGGTCACTATTTCCCAATGCTTCCCCAACAGTCAATTCTTGAACTAAATGATCACTGTTAGAAAGTACTAAATCTAATATATTGTCCCCCCTCGTTGGCTCATTAACAAATTGATTCAAAAAATTATCCTCAAAGCATTCTATGAACCTGCCACTTGTTCTATCCCTACCTATCATATTTTCCCAGTCCACAGAGTTTAAGTTGAAGTCCCCAATAATAACTGCATCTGTTTCACATCCCTTACTTATTTCCCTTATCATTAGTTCATCTATATCATCAGTCTGCCCAGGTGGCCTGTAAAAAGCTCCCAAATGGACCATTCTATTTTTACTGAACCTAATATCTATCCAAAGTGACTCAACTCCATCCTGCTTTATTGAAGTATTTAAACTTGAAACAATGTTGTTTTTTATATAGATAATTATTCCTCCACCAATCCTACCTGTCCTTTGACTAATGTACATATTATAGCCCTGAAAATCAAATTCACTTATAGTGTCACTAAATTCTATTTCATTAACCCATGATTCAGTAACGCATAATATATCTATCCTCATTGCTAATATAACTAAATAGCTCATCCTTCTTGTTTCTAAGACTACGAGCATTTGTATAGAAACAATTTAACCCCCCTATCCCTGAAGCACCTCTTGAAACTTGAATGACCTCACCTCTATCGCCTTGGAACCTATTTCTGTTATGTGCCAAGTCCATTCTACTTTCAGTACTATAATGTCCTCTCATAATTCCCTGACCACTATTAGTATCTAGTTTCCCGCCCGCAAAGACCTAATAACACGATCATACTCCTCCCACAACACATCTACCCCCCTCAATGCAGTCCATCCATCGCATACATTTCTTTCATTCCAACAAACCTATCCCACACATCCACAAACATGACACCTTCCATCTCACACATCCTCCTCACATAATCATTCAGACCAATTGCACGAGACATCCATTCTACCCCAACATCCATTCTTGGAAGCACACCTGTCACAACACCTTTCATTCTACTTTCTTTCACCTTTTCAATCAACCTCTTGTACCTCTCACGTAACTCACATGCACCCACTTTCTTCACATCATTCACTCCTACATGTGTAATCACAACCGCATCCCTTGCACAGCCAGACACCAGTTCCTCATACCTATCAGACAGATCTCTCACTCCAGCACCCGGCAAACACACCCTCAAACCATTCAATCTACTTGCATTCAACTTCCTATCTAAATATCTAACTCGCGAATCACCCATCACAAGCACTTCAGTCAGACTCCTATTCCTAACCCCCACAGACCTAACTCCATCCCCACTCCTATTCTCATTCAAACTACCAGTCACTCGAACTCCACCCCCACCCCCATCAGTCATATCACTTCCAGTTACTTCCTCTCTTAGGGCACTGAATCTATTAGTCAAGCTAATAGGTTCTGTGTCCCTCTGACTCACACACCTATTCTCCCCCTGGCTAACCACCTCAACAGAGGCAACCCTATTCTCACAAAGAACAGGAGAAGCCTCCCTAGCTTCATGTTTCCTAACCACTCTCCACTGTCCCCCATCCTCACTAGGCCTATTTCTAACTAATCTAAGGGGGCTAACTTCACTATCACTAGAACTATCATATCCTACCTCCTCCACCGGCCCTCTACCTTCACCTGAAACATCTAACTGGCCTACCTCACCACCTAACCTATTCCCAAATCTAGGCCTAACACTAAGTTCCCTCCTGAGCTCAGCAACTAACCCCTCCAGCCTACATATCCTGTCTAAATCCTGCCTTCTCATCCCCTCTAAATCTACAATGCATTCACGCAGCCCACATACAACACATGTATACCCCTCACCTAATACACCACAACCAATGCATACATTCCGACACTCATGCTCACTTTCATCCCCAAACTCCATCACTTATTCAAACAAAGAAAGAATTTAAGTAGCAATAAGAAAAAAAAGAAGAGCAACTTAGCTTTGGCTGATTGTGGTGAGAAAAAAAACAAAAAACAAACAAACTATAGAAAAATCTGAAAAATAGATCAACAGACTGAGAGCTCTATAAAACACGTGCTACCTGTTCGAAGGTCAGTCGAAGACTGACCATTCCATTTCATCTTGAATCTAATTTCACAATGGTCACTATTACCCAAATTTCCTCCAATCTCAGTATCCTTAATAACTTCTTCCCTATTTGTCAGAACTAAATCCAGTATATTATTACCTCTAGTGGGTTCGTTAATAATCTGCCTCAGAAAATTATCTTGGACAACATTCAAAAATTCCTCAGCCTCCTGATCACCCACAAGAGCTTCCCAGTCTATATTTCTGTAATTAAAATCGCCCATTATACACACATGCTTACTTCTACATGCCCGTTCAATCTCCTGCCACAGAAGATTTGAAGCTTCCTTACTAAGATTTGGTGGTCTGTATAATAATCCTAAGACAAGCTTGTTTTTACCTTCCTTTACATTTAGCCATAATGACTCTGTGTTATCATCTAATTTAATTGTACTGTTTACACAACACTGGAGATTATCTTTAATATAAATAATAACCCCTCCTCCTCTCTTCCTATTCCTATCTGTATGGAACATGTTAAAGCCCTCAATCTCAACCTCAGGTTTAAAGTGATTACCTGCCAAATCAAGCCATGACTCTATTATCGCAATTATATCAAAATTCTCTTCACTTGCTAACGCTCTTAAGAGATCTATCTTATTCCTTATACTCCGACCATTTGTGTAGTATATTTTTTAGTTTTTTTTATTATTCCCATCTTCATTGCATTGTGCTTTTTTATTCCTAGTTATCTGCTGATTCACTTGTGCATTAGTCCCCCTATAACGCATCAGTATGCCCTCTCCCCTAGCTATTCCTCTATCACTGCATCCCTTCCATTTCCTACACCTGCCCTCTATTCCTGTTATTCCCTTACCTCTAACAGCTTCTAGTTTCCCACCCGTAAGGACCTAATCACACTATCCAGCTCCCCCCATAGAACCTCAACACCTGCCCGACTAAGATGGAGCCCATCCATCGCATACAACCTCCTATTCCCATAAAACCCTCCCCAGACATCTACAAACACCAATCCTAGCTCCTCACACAGTCCTTTCACAAATTCATTCAAACCAATTGCACGCGACAACCATTCTACCCCCACATCCAATCTCGGAAGCACACCGGAAACAACACCTTTTACCCTGCTTTTGCTCATCCTTTCAACTAACCTTTTATACTGCTCACGTAACTCACATGTACCCACCTTCTTTACATCATTCACTCCCACATGCGTAATCACAACTGCATCTCTCTCACACCCAGAAACCAGCCTATCATACCTCTCACAAACATCACTTACACCAGCACCTGGCAGACAAACTCTCATTCCCTTCCACTTGCTATCACTCAACTTCCTATCTAAATACCTAATCTGAGAGTCACCCATCACTAGCACCTCAGTCATTCTCCTATTCTGTCTTGGCCTAACATTACCCTCCCTCCTGCTCTCAGTCACGCTACCACCCATCCTGCTTTCATCCACAATCACACCAGGCAAATCACTTTCACACTCTTCCTCTCTCAGGACATTGAATCTGTTAGTCAACCTAACAGGTTCTATGTCCCTCTCATTCACACACCTAACCTGTCCTAACTTATCTATCCTATCCATTTTCACCCACCATTCATCATCACTCACAACTTCCACACTGTTCCCAGTCCTAGCCCTATCTTCCACCCTCTTAGCACTAATCTCACCCTTCAATCGCACACTTGCATCTCTTCTCACCTCAAACACCAAATCATTCAACCTCTTACATTCCCCACTCAACCTCTTAACCTCCCCTTCCAGAAAACACACACGGCATTCAGTTACATTCACTCTCCTTTCAACTCCACATGCATCACACACCACATACACACTACTTTCAAACGGCATGCTCTCACCATCTATACAAAAAGCCATACTCTCAGAAATTTACTAATGAAAAAGTTAACACTCACCAAAAAAAAAATTCTTGCTCAGGATTGCTGCTAGTTATCTTCCCCAAAAGTATTAATCACTAATGTATTTATTATACAGTGATTGATGTATTAAATAAATACAAGAAAAATTACACACCCAAATCAGTATTATATCCCAATCTTACAATGAGAATCAGGAGCTCCTGTAAGACAACCTTCCAGAACAAAGCCAGACAGCCAACTGACAAAGCCAGACAGCCAACACAAAGCCAGACAGCCAACTGGCTTAAGGGATCCTCTCCATTTTTTATTTTCCTATAAATTCCCTTTTTAATGCCAATATAATGCTTAATTTTATCTGTCATCCATTTTGGGTCATTATTTTTAGTCCTAATCTCCTTATATGGAATGTTAATCATCTGACCTGTAATTAACTGCTCAATTATTCTTTCATACTCCTCTTCAATTGTAATCTCTTCCTCCTGGTGATTATTGTCTCCACTAACTGATATCATTGAATCTATTCCTGATTTGATTTCATTGCCTGGTTTCTTTACAACTGCCTCCAGGTAAGTCCTTAGCCCATTATAATTTGCTCTTCTAAAGTCAGGAATTTTAACATTGTTCATGCTACTATCAATACCATTCCATTTCATCTTGAATCTAATTTCACAATGGTCACTATTACCCAAATTTCTTCCAATCTTAGTATCCTTAATAACTTCTTCCCTATTTGTCAGAACTAAATCCAGTATATTATTCCCTCTAGTGGGTTCGTTAATAATCTTCCTCAGAAAATTATCTTGGACAACATTCAAAAATTCCTCAGCCTCCTGATCACCCACAAGAGCTTCCCAGTCTATATTTCTGTAATTAAAATCGCCCATTATACACACATGCTTACTTCTACATGCCCGTTCTATCTCCTGCCACAGAAGATTTGAAGCTTCCTTACTAAGATTTGGTGGTCTGTATAATAATCCTATGACAAGCTTGTTTTTACCTTCCTTTACATTTAGCTATAATGACTCTGTGTTATCATCTAATTTAATTGTACTGTTTACACAACACTGGAGATTATCTTTAATATAAATAATAACCCCTCCTCCTCTCTTCCTATTCCTATCTGTATGGAACATGTTAAAGCCCTCAATCTCAACCTCAGGTTTAAAGTGATTACCTGCCAAATCAACCCATGACTCTGTTATCGCAATTATATCAAAATTCTCTTCACTCGCTAACGCTCTTAAGAGATCTATCTTATTCCTTATACTCCGACCATTTGTGTAGTATATTTTAAAGTTTTTTTATTATTCCCATCTTCATTGCATCGTGCTTTTCTATTCCTAGTTATCTGCTCATTCACTTGTGCAGTAGTCTCCCTATAATGCATCAGTATGCCCTCCCCCCTAGCTATTCCTCTATCTCTGCATCCCTTCCATTTCCTACACTTGCCCTCTATTCCTGTTATTCCCTTACTTCTAACAGCTTCTAGTTTCCCACCCGTAAGGACCTAATCACACTATCCAGCTCCCCCCATAGAACCTCAACACCTGCCCGACTAAGATGGAGCCCATCCATCGCATACAACCTCCTATTCCCGTAAAACCCACCCCAGACATCTACAAACACCAATCCTAACTCCTCACACAGTCCTTTCACAAATTCATTCAAACCAATTGCACGCGACAACCATTCTACCCCCACTATAATCTCGGAAGCACACCGGAAACAACACCTTTTACCCTGCTTTTACTCATCCTTTCAACTAACCTTTTATACTGCTCACGTAACTCACATGTACCCACTATCTTTACATCATTCACTCCCACATGCGTAATCACAACTGCATCCCTCTCACACCCAGAAACCAGCCTATCATACCTCTCACAAACATCACTTACACCAGCACCCGGCAGACAAACTCTCATTCCCTTCCATTTGCTATCACTCAACTTCCTATCTAAATACCTAATCTGAGAGTCAAACATCACTAGCACCTCAGTCATTCTCCTATACTGTCTTGGCCTAACATTACCCTCCCTCCTGCTCTCAGTCACACTACCACCCATCCTGCTTTCATCCACAATCACACTAGGCAAATCACTTTCACACTCTTCCTCTCTCAGGACATTGAATCTGTTAGTCAACCTAACAGGTTCTATGTCCTTCCTTTTCAAACACCTAATCTGTCCTAACTTATCTATCCTATCCATTTTCACCCACTATTCATCATCACTCACAACTTCCACACTGTTCCCAGTCCTAGATCTATCTTCCACCCTCTTAGCACTAATCTCACTCTTCAATCACACACTTGCATCGCTTCTCACCTCAAACACCAAATCATTCTACCTCTTACATTCCCCACTCAACCTCCTAACCTCCCCTTCCAGAAAACACACACAGCATTCAGTTACATTCACTCTCCTTTCAACTCCACATGCATCACACACCACATACACACTACTTTTAACCGGCATGCTCTCACCATCTATACAAACAGCCATACTCTCAGAAATTTACTAAGGACAAAGTTAACACTCACCCCAAAAATTCTTGCTCAGGATTGCTGCCAGTTATCTTCCCCAAAAGTATTAATCACTAATGTATTTATTATACAGTGATTGATGTATTAAATAAATACAAGAAAAATTACACACCCAAATCAGTATTATATCCCAATCTTACAATGAGAATCAGGAGCTCCTGTAAGACAACCTTCCAGAACAAAGCCAGACAGCCAACTGACAAAGCCAGACAGCCAACACAAAGCCAGACAGCCAACTGGCTTAAGGGATCCTCTCCATTTTTTATTTTCCTATAAATTCCCTTTTTAATGCCAATATAATGCTTAATTTTATCTGTCATCCATTTTGGGTCATTATTTTTAGTCCTAATCTCCTTATATGGAATGTTAATCATCTGACCTGTAATTAACTGCTCAATTATTCTTTCATACTCCTCTTCAATTGTAATCTCTTCCTCCTGGTGATTATTGTCTCCACTAACTGATATCATTGAATCTATTCCTGATTTGATTTCATTGCCTGGTTTCTTTACAACTGCCTCCAGGTAAGTCCTTAGCCCATTATAATTTGCTCTTCTAAAGTCAGGAATTTTAACATTGTTCATGCTACTATCAATACCATTCCATTTCATCTTGAATCTAATTTCACAATGGTCACTATTACCCAAATTTCTTCCAATCTTAGTATCCTTAATAACTTCTTCCCTATTTGTCAGAACTAAATCCAGTATATTATTCCCTCTAGTGGGTTCGTTAATAATCTGCCTCAGAAAATTATCTTGGACAACATTCAAAAATTCCTCAGCCTCCTGATCACCCACAAGAACTTCCCAGTCTATATTTCTGTAATTAAAATCGCCCATTATACACACATGCTTACTTCTACATATATACACACATGCTTACTTCTACCCTCAAGAGGGTCACAACCCCACCCAGCATCACTATCAGTGGACACCCTGTTCCATATATCAGGTCCCATCGCCTCTTTGGCCTCTGGTTCGATGGCCCCTGCCTCACCTGGTCCCCCCACATCGAACACCTCTGGATCTCCTGCAATAAGCATCTCAATGTCATGAAAAGGGTGGCAGGAGTCCGATGGGGGGGGCCAGCCGTGACCTTCTCCTCCACTATTACCAGGTAGCCATCTGATCTAAACTATCTTATGGGAGCAGCCTCTATGGCTCTGCAACCCACACAGTGCTCCGCAAACTGGACATCATCCAGCACTCGGCCCTGAGGATAGCCATGGGTGCAATGAGATCCTCCCCCATCTCAGCCCTCCATGCAGAATGTGGCCTCCTTCCCCTACACCTCCAGAGACGAGAGGCCTTGTGCCTACCAGTTCCATCACATCCAGACCTTACCACCTCCCTACCCCCTTGCAGCCATCTACTCCACATCTGGAGTAGACCCACAGGCTTCCTGGTGCACGACAGCCTCTACTTGTCTGAGCACTGCTCGCCTACAGCATGCTATGCCTGCCCCGACCCCTGCCGGCAAAAATATACTCCCACCCCCCAGTGCCCCCCTAGACAGACCTCACCTCCATATTTGCTCACCATACCCAACCTCCCTCCCAAGCACTCAGCTGGCCCTATGGCTGCAGCTCTGTTCGCCCACCTCCAACACTCCCGCTACCATCACCACCTCCAGGTATACACTGATGGTTTCCGCTCTCCATCCTTCCCATTCCACAGCTGCCATTTATGTCCCCCGCTCCACTATCTGCCAAACCTGGCGGCTGCCCCCAGAGGTAAACATAGTGACCGCGGAGCTATTTGCAATCGGGCAGGCCCTGAGCCACCTCAATACCAACCACGCCCCAACAGTCATTTTCACACATTCGCAGTCGTCTCTGCAACTCCTACTCTCCCGACGCCCACGGTCATCCACCACCCTCGTTCACACCCTGCTGAACCTACTACTGTCCCTCAGATCGGCCGGATGGGCACTCACCCTCCAGTGGGTGCCATCCCACTCAAACATCAGGGGGAACAATATACAGATGCTGCTGCCAAGATGGGCCTGACTCAGGAAGACATAACTCCCCTTCCGCTCCCACCCTCCACTGCTAAAAGAACACTCTCCGCTGCCTAATATTCAACATGGGATGCCAGCCTCCACGACTCCCTCGCTACACCTCCATGGGCAGCTACCGCACAGACTCCTCACCACAACCTTGGATCAGACAACAGTCACGGATCCTGGATGTTGTCCTCGCCCAGTTATGGCTGGGCCACACATCCCTCAACGCTCACCTCCACCGGATGAACCTCTCCCCTGACCCATTCTGTCCTTGGTGCCGGAACATAGAGGAAACAGTGGGGCACTTCCTACTCCACTGCCCCCCTTCTACTCCCACCGCCAAGCCCTGGCACATAGACTCCATGCCCTGAACGTCCCCACCTTTGATCTACCCACACTACTGGCTGCTGCCTCCCCTGTCTCTCCTCACAACCGATCCACTTTCATCCGCCTCACCTGCGAATACCTGAGGAAATCCCAACAACTCCCACGACTATAAAGCGGGACTCGAGCAACAGGGCACATACGCCACAAGGCATCAAAGCCCTCAACAACAACAACAACAACATTTATTGGACTTTTATTTATTAGAAAAGGTATAGATATAGTCCAGGCCAACACCATGAGCGACTCGGACCCCATTCACTATACTAATTGCATTGCCCTGCTGAACAGCAATACTTAGTCTCTGCTTGAACCATCCAGCCTCCCTAGTGTCACCAAACTCGTGCACTTGAAGGCCCAAAGACCCCACTAGTTTCGCTGGCTATTGGCTCAAACAGAACCCTCTCAGTCAGGGCAAAATACTCTACTTATTCTAACTATAATAATATGCTCAGAATAAGTTTGACAGATGTCATATCCCAACACAGACTCTTTCCATTACTAAAAGGAAACATCGTTAGCCCATCTGGATGCTTACCATCTCCTCGATCAACTCCAACTAGGAAAAATGTAAAAAAACCCAGCTGATGCCCTGAGGAGGAGAATATCTACAAAGTTTGCAGAATTTGACATTCAGGGAGCCATTTGGGAGCTCTCTTCAGATGAAGGTAAATATGTAGATTAGCAACACGAACGATGGGACGTACTATTTCATCCATGTTCCAAAATGATTCACATTTTTGGAGTACATTTAAGGGGACGGCTTGTGTGGGGGTAAACACAATGGGGGGACCACACTACCATGATCCTGAGTTTCATTAAATAGGGGAAGTCTGGGGGGCATAGCCCCCCAATATATAATCCTAATTGTTTATAAACTAATGTGCTAACGTTTACAGAGGTGAATGATTTAACCAAATCATGTCAGCGCCTTTAATCGTTTTGCGAATTATAATGGGGGTGGGGTCTGACGTCAGACGACTCAAACGCGCATGAATATTCCGGTAGGGGTGAACGAAAATATTTACCAAAATAACACTTTTTTGGCCGAGTCGCTAATCTACATATTTACCCAGATGAAGGCTTGGTGACCTTTACTGGGGAGACCCTGACCAAGCTTAGGGACAAATATCTACCAGACCCAGATAACATCAATTTTCCTGAATTACTTGTAAACGTTGTACCTCCCATAGCAACTTGTGATGTAAAAAAAAAAAAAAAAAATTTCCTTTTCCTCTGGGCTTATTTTGGGACCTGATGGGTTAACGCCCGGGCATCTTAAATCTTTGTTGGATTGTGTATGACTCATCTAATTTGACAAATTTTGTGAGTTTGGTGTTGCAGGGTGGGGTGCCTGATGGCCTGGCATATATTTTGTATGGAGTACACTTTGTGCATACTTTCTGTCGCCTTGATGCCAAGGTAGGTGTGCAACATGTGTCTCAGGTTTTGGGTACTCACCTTAGACCAGTCCAGTTGGGAATTGCTACCAAGGGAAGTTGTGAGGCGGCTGCCCATTCAACCTGGGAATATTTGACTAGATGATGCCCCAGGGTGGGTCTTTTTGAAGGTTGAATTGAAGAATGCTTTTAATTGCATTCATAGGGATGTTTTCCTTGGGGTTGCATATGAGCAGATGCCTTATTTAAGCAAAATTTTAAATCAAGGATACTCCCAGCCAACCTCACTTACCTGGATGGGTTCCACCAAAGGGCAACCCCATAAGTGCCAACACACCAGCAGAATGAAAGTTAAGAATTTGCTTATTGTATTAAAACTTATGAACATCTGCTGGAAGGTGTGTTCATTGCACTAAGTAATGACTAGATTATAGTATTACAATAGGATAGTTAATTATGCATATTATATGTGAATACATTGTTATTACAACTAGTTTACTCTTAAATACAGTTAAGGGTGGTGACAAGATAACGGCATCTGTCAAGCTATTCCACAAGACATTCTCATTTACTGAGAAATATTGCCTGTGTAATTCTGTGGGGCAGTAATATTATGTGCGAATTACCTTGGGTCCTAGAGGACGTCTGGAGGGAGAACAATTCAGAGGGTTTCACAGGGGGGATAAGTCATTGAAAATCTTCCAGACTTTGATTATGTCAGCTCTGAGCAGCCTGCCATGCACAGAGAAGAGACTCAAGGCATCAAGATGGGAGCCCTAATCAGGATGCAAAAGTCCAACAATTTCTTTAGTCCATCATCATTGTACTCTCTCGAGCATGTCAGTGGTGCCAAACAACTGAACTAAATTCTAACACAGGAGGGATATGGGAGGTGAGAAGAGATTTCATAAACTCAGACTCACAGTTAACTGTGCTCTTAAGTAAATTCAATGTAATGGCTGCAGCTTTATTTGCAAGAGAGCGTATGTGGAGATAAAATTTTAGCGAAATATCCACTTGAACCCCAAAATCAGATGTAGATTGTACAAACTGTAGAGGATTACCTCTAATGTAACAGTCAGAGTATAGGTCAAGATTAGGAGCAGATCCCTGGCAGAACCTAAGAACACAAGTCTTTTCTGAGTTGAGCCTGAGACCCCATGACTCTGCACGTGACACCATAAGTCTACATCTCTGCATGGAAATAATATATAACTGTAAGAGAAGGTATAAGTATATTAATCTTTTGATATATTTTCAGATCATCTGCGAAAATTTTGTATTTAAAGGTCAAACCATGAGCCACAAAGTTAATATAAATGAGAAATAGGGTTCGTTCAAGGACAGACCCCTGGGGAACTTCACAAGTTACATGAGTAGAATCACTTTCAGAACCCCCAACCATAACCCTCATTACTCTACAACTCAGAAATTCATATATCCAAGAGAATAAGGGATCTCCTATACCGAGTTGGGAGAGCTTGCTGATCATGAGGCTATGATTGACAAGGTTGAACGCCTTACTAAAGTCAAACAATATGTCAACCATGTGCCATTGGTCAAGCCAGCATGTGATGTCATTGTATGTTGCAAGGAGCTGATCATCAACCGAGTGGTCCTTGCAGAAGCCAAGCTGGTTAGAATTGAATAGGTTGCTATCCACAAGGAAAGATGTCAAATTGTTTACACTAATACGCTTGAGACATTTACAGGACACTGAAGTGAGACCTATCGGTCTGTAATTTAGGGGGAAGTACGCACACCTTTCTTGATGATAGGGACTACTAGGGAAGACTTCCAGACTGATGAGAGTTCTCCAGTTTGGACTGATTTATGGAAGAGCCAGAGAAGGGGGTATGAAAGGGAGGAGGAGCAGTGTTTGAGCAAACAGGGGTGGATTCCATCAGGCCCCATACTGCTAGAGAGGTTGAGATCACGCAGGGCATTATCAATATCACAGATTTATAACTTAAATTAGGTACTCAGGTTACCTTCCAATCTCTGGTGCTCCACTGGATTTTCAGGGGTATTCGTAAAATATACAGAAGAGAGCACCTTGGTAAACAGATAAGCCATATCTTGGTTGGAAGAACAAATTTCACCTGAGGGTTGCTTAAGGGTCCTATAGAGGGTCGTCCCACTTTCTTGTTGTAGATATAAGCATGGAACAGCTTAAGCTTAGCCTTTAGGTCAGAAATTAGGTGGGATTACTAAGCTTTCTGTGACTGATAAGAATAATTTCTGTACTCAAAATGTGCATCCAGAAAGGAGGCAACATCTGACTTCCTGCCCCATGACTGTCACATTGCCCTATAATGAACCCAGGCATCGTGACGATTCCTAACCTGATCAGCTGGTTGTTTAGATTTCCAGGGGACTAGGGTGGCCCCAGGTTACTTTACTAGGGATGTACAGAGAAATCATTGCTTGTAGTATTTCTAAAAATCTACTGTATGCAGCCTCTACAGACCTGCTTGAGAACTCATAGTCAAAGTCCAACTCCAGGAGTGTATTATTCATGGCTCCTTAATTACCCATATGCCATAATGTAATTGTCTTGGGAGTCTAGGCTGGAGTGAGACCATGAAAGGTATAGGTAAAGGATACAGGTAGGTGAGGTGATCACAATTGGGTAAGAGAGGATGGAGTTTTACCTGAGCGACTATGCTGTGTTCAGTAGTGAAGACTAAGTTGAGAGTGTTGTCTCCTCTTATGTTAGTAGGTTCAGTCACATTGTTGAAAACTCAGAGACATAAAGCAGTCAAGGAAGGATGTGTCATGGGCAGTGGAGGCAATGGGTACATCACCAGGCCAGTTGATGCTTGGCAGATTGAAATCTCCCATAAGGATTAGTTCCTTACCAGGAGCAAAGTCCACTAGGAATGACATAAGCTCACCATCATGAAGGTGGGAGTTAGAGGGAGGGCGATAAGCTACTAGGATGTGAACTCTAAAGGGGTGCAGGTGGACTTCTACCAAATTACTTACTGGTGGGTCAATTGCAATATATGCCATAGTGTTATGGAAGTAAAGGCAGGTACCATGCTTAGCAGTGCCCTCTGAAGTATCTTTACACACTATGCTATAGTTAGAAATGGTAACAAAAGAATCAGGGACAGAAGGAAGGAGCCATGTTTCAGTAATAACTAAAATATCAATCTTATTGTGTGACACTGTGGTGGAGCAAATGTGAGTGTGTATGAAGGGCCATTCTCCCACCACTTTTCCCAATACCCTCTCCCTCCTTCTGTAAGAATGTGTGAATGGGAATGGGTTTGTTTGTTTTTTGTTTATTTTATGTATAAAATAAATTACTATGTTTTTTTTCTTTCCAGGCGCCATATTCTGGAAAGGACTTTGTTTCATATATCCTTATATTACAAACAAAGCACCATATTCTGGAAAGGACTTAGTGTCATATATCTTTATATAGCAAACAAGATATTACTTTGTACTAAGTAAATTTAATGAAAGATTATATTTTGAAACAGAATAGTTTTAAAGATAAATATTTAAAGAATTATTAATGCTGAAAATTGTTTGGATATGCATTTAGAGAGTGGAAGCTTGGACGGACTGCAAGAAGTGTTCTCTAGACGAGTGCTCCACCCAGCCCTCAGACGGAGGGCTTTCATACCTCGCTAGACACCTGAACTGCCCACCTGCATTGGCTGACGAGCCTGCCTCCTTTTGTATTAGCCTACTACCACCCACCTCCAGCGCACAAGTGATAGCGCGTGCCCCTTTTCGTTCGGTTGTTGTTGTTTTTCATTTTGTTGTGTAGATATATTTACGTAAATTTGTTCTATTCGCCCGCTATAAAATTCTTTTGGTATCTTGTTTGGATTGGGGAATTTTGCCTCATTTTGAATTGTGCACACTTCCCTTGTAAATATAAATTATAATTATATTATTGTAATTATCATTGTACATTTTTTTTTGTAAGTAAAGGGACTGTATATACAATCCGTTTCATTCTCCTTTGATTTCTCATGTCCAGATTAGTGTATGAAGCAGGTTGGATCGATTGGGGGTTAGTCTAGATTTTTAGCCCGCTACAACACGTAGTAAGAAACTAACGCCAACTTATTACTTATACTATTTACAGCAATCTGGGAAAAATTTTCTGTACTAAAGGGGCAGAGTGAGGCACAGCACCAGCAGATGGCAGGCTGTGCTGGGCACCACCACCAACATCACAAGAGGCTAGGTCACTGGTGTCAGGCCCAGCCCCCCCGCTGGGTACTGGGAGCACCCTGTAAGGGGCATAGCAATTTGCTCTCCTGGAGGCCGTGCTAATGGGACTCAGTGCCCCTTCTGGCCCCAGCTTAGGATTCTTTTTCTCCTGCTGACCCCTACTTCATTTTCTGTACTAATTCTCTTTCACCCTGAACCCCATAAGGGGTGCAGCGATTTGCCTTTCCGGCTGCTGTGCTGATGGGACTCAACGCCCCGTCCAGTCCCAGCTTAGCTTCTTCTTTCTTTCAGCACACTGAGCTGAAATAAGGACTGTGTGTAAAAACTATTTAAAAAAAATACAGAGGGAGGGAGAGGTTTGCTAGAAAAAGGGTGGAAGAATGGCCCTACAAACACTCACATTTGCTTCACAACATCTTGAGGCACACACCCTGAAAAAGAAGAAAGTGATTAGAGACAGGGAAGGGGAGGCGGACAACAATACACTATTACAACCTCAGGAAGAAAATTGAAGTTTAAGTAGATCCAAAAGGGCATGGTTACAGCACTTGCCCCGAATACTGGCAGGTGCTCCTCTCAGCATTCTGAACAAACCCACCTTGACATCTCTCTAGCCTGAGCCTGTGTCAAGTTGACAGTTGTGCATGTCAGGTGAAACCACCTAGCACATCCAGAATACTCATTTCGCCTTTTCTGGGGATTAATCAGTTGGAAAACTGATTAATGATGGCTGAGTCATCATCATCCATTTTTTTTTGTCAGCTTCTTACAAAAACAATTAAAAATGGACCTATAGGACTTCCCAACTCAATTGAGTTATGGAAGTGACCCACTGACTTTGTCTGTCAATTGCCTTTAAATTTGAATTTTAGTTAACTTTTTTTTTCTGTGGCACAGCTAAGGTGGGCCTCTGCTGTATGCAGGCAGTTCCGCTCTGCTACTGTTGCTTCTCTTGACCAAGGAGCTATCATTCAAGTTTGGATATCCTGGTGTTGGTGGCTCATCTGGTATTGTTTTCAGCTACTTATCCAGTTGTCGTTTAAAGCAGTCACTTGTGACTCCTGTCAGTTGTCTTATTCCCCCCCCCCCCTTGGTGAAGAGTTGAATAATCTTGTTCCAGTTGCAATGAAACTATTGTGGGCTATGTGTATACTTTCAGGGTGGTAGCTTTGATTCTTTTTATGTAGTATTTACCTTGGTAAGATTCGTTTCTACACAAATACAATTTTGCAATTTTCAAAGACAAACATTTTTAATTCTGAAAATGATGCTCACTGATGTTATTTTTAGCTTCCCGAACTTAATACTAACCTAGTTATTCACTTTCTGAAAATATAATTTTATTTTGCTAAATTTGAATTTTTCTGCATCATTTTTGCCCTTGTTCGTTCCATATTTGGCCTGACTAGTTCACCCAGACCTCGCCTTTTAGATCTTGAGGCGATCTACGCATGTGTATTTTTGAGATATCCAACCAATACCAAGTGTTTTTAGATCTGCAGGTGATCTGCGCATGTGTCTTTTGCCAATTATCCAATTGTATTTTCTTTTAGATTGCCTGACTAGTTCACCAATACCAACTTTTTTTAGATCTTCAGGATTAAAAGATTCAGAAAGGTGAAAAACCCAATGTAAATTTTCCATTAGTGCATTTAAAGGGACATTGCTTTCTAATGCTTGCATTTGAACAAGTGCTAGCCTTTTATTTATAAATTGTTTTTTGCGCAGATATGGGGTAAAGCCCCATATTTGTGCAGAAAACAGAAAGTACCTAAAAAAATGTTAATTTTTGGTGGACTAAAATTACCAAGTTAGGTCTGGTCTGGTGCTTGATCTTTTAAATGATTTTGATAGTGTTTTTCTTATGCAGTTTTATGTGTGGTTTTCAGATCTGAAACTCATTTTCGCTGGAAATGTACATTTGTATTAAAACAAATCTTTACCTTTAGCAGAGGTCATTTGATACCCTTGCGAGTAATAAGACCTTAACAATTCTTGGTAGTCTGACTTTGTATATGACAATCCTTTGGCTTGCGGACAGTGGCTCAATATGAAAAGTTATACTGATACAGGTTTGGCCTGTTCTCCCACTCCTTGGCAAGTCTCTTGTTAAAAATCCCCAGTGAGGTGGCATCTACAGTATGTTGAGTTAACTTGTTCCAAACTTCCGAGACTTATGCAGGAAGATAATTTTTTCTTGGTTCTGGTAGATGATGAATTTGGACTTTTAAGTTGTCTCTCCTTGTGGCAGTACTCTTAGTTGGTTGAAACATTTCCTTTCCACATATTTCACATTCTCTTGTATAGTTGACTTGATCAATATTCTTGAGTATCTTGAAAGTTTAGATGACATCCATTTGGGGGTAAGGGAACTGCAGAGTTGGAAGCTGAAGACTTGCCAGTCTTTCGGAGTAGGAGAGATGCGACAATCTTTGTACCAGTCACATTGCTCTGCACTGAACCCGTTACAATGCATCCTTGTCCAGCTTAGGCATATTCTAATTGTCATCTAATTAGGCTCATGTAGAGGGAAAGGAAGGGAGTCTTGGCACTTGTATTTGCCAAGAGAATTTTAGTCTGGAATCTATAATAACTCCCAGGTCTTTTTCTTCATCAGCCACTAGCAGGGAGTGTGGTGTGTCATTGTTTGTTGCCATGGTGTAGTTCTTCCAAGGATTATTCGTACCTAAGTGCATAACTTTGCATTTTTCATCAGGATTGAAATGCATCTGCATCTTATGTGCCCAAGTCTGTAGGTTATCTATGTCACCTTGTAAAGAGTGCTGGATGTCTTGTTGCTCTAATACTTGATAAATCTTTGTATCATCGGCGAACATAGATATGTAGTTTTTCAAAAGGTCCGGCACATTTGACACAAATATGGTGAAGAGCAAGGGTCCTAATACAAAGCCTTGAGGGACACTGCTGCTAACATTGTACCGATCCGAGTGTTCCATTGACAGCCCTGTTGTTCTCTGCCTGAGAGAAAACCTTGGATCCAAGATAGTATGCTACCTTTAATGCCAAGGGTGGACAGTTGTGCAAGGAAGCGTTTGTGTGGGATGGTGTCAAATGCCTTGGCCATAGTCTGAATATTATGTCCACAGGTTTTTCTTAGATTATGGCTTAATGCTTCAGTCCAAACCTCCATGGCATCGAGAAGATTAGTTGTAGTGGATTTTCATGAGGTGAACCTGTGTTTTTGATTGCAGAGGAGAGTGTTGCTTTGAAGTGTTATAATGTCTTCTGCAAAAATGCGTTACAAGGTTTTACAAACAATTGAGGAAAGAAGCTGGTCTATAGTTTGCAGGGTTTGATTTGTCACTTTTTTTTCTATATTGGCATCACTGTCACTATTTTCCACTGCTTCAGTACCTCTACTCCCTCTAGACTGGCATCTAACAGGATTGCAAATGGTGCTGCTAAGATATCTGCCATTTTGTTAAGTATACAAGGATGCATGTGGTCTGGTCCTGGTGATTTATAAATATTTAGTTTCTTGAATATTTCTAGAACTCTCTCCTTGGTGATAGTTATTCTTAATTCTGATTATAGCTGCTTATTAATAAGCCTTGGGAAAGCTGTCATGCCTTCTCTAGTAAAAATACTTGAATATTTCCTATTCACCCTAGGCAGAACTGACCTAGTGGTGACAGTAGTGTATAACTATGTGAAAGGTACCAACTAGAGGAAGAGTGAATGGCTAATACAAGAACCAAGGAGCCTGACACAAGAAATAGAGAGTGAAAAATGGATAGTGATGGGAGATTTTAATGCGCATGTGGGCCTACTGGGGGAAGAAATGAATGGCAAAGGAAGAAGGGTGTATTAATGGATAATTGAAAGTGATGTAATTTTGAAGAATCTATAAGTATAAGGAATCCTAACCTAGCAACAAGGAGAGAGTAGTAGTGTAAGAGATTTTGTATAATGAACAGAAAGTGTGGTGAAATAGATGAAGACATATGAATTGATGTTGATCAGGAAATAGGAATCCAATCTGATCATAAAGCTATAATAGTGAAAGTGAAATGGGACCCTGTATGGGAAAAGAAAAAGGGAAAGCAGAGAAATATATGGAAGAGAAAAGGGATGGATTGGGGAGAAGCATTGGCGGGATTAACAATCTCTGAGGATATGAGGGAAAATTATGTCTTTGGAAGGGAAAATTAAAGAGCTGGTGAGGCAAAAGATTGGGGAAAAATGGATCAGAACAGGAGGGAAAAGGTCTATCAAGGGGTGGTGGAACACAGAAGAGGAGAAAGAATAACTAACTAGGAGAAGGATAAATAAAGAACTAAGGAAACTAAGGCAAAGTAGAGAAAGAGAGGAGGGTTTGAGGTAGAGCAAGTAGAAATGATGGAACTGGAATATAGGAAGCAAAAGGAGAAAGTTACACAAGTAATCTGGGATGTAAAGATCAAGGAGGAGGAGGAGGAAAAACCAAAACAGTGGAGCAAGCTGGGTGTAAGTGATCAAGAAAGGAGCAGTGGAGATATCTGAGAAGGGCCTTGGAACGGGACAAAAGAGAGGACAAAATAAAGAAACAAATTGAAAAATATTGGGGGAAAATCCTTTGGGAAGGGAGGGATTGGAAGAAATTGGAGCTAATGAGGAACTTCATTATGCAAAACAGGAATTAGAGGATGACCGAATAGGAATCAACAGGAAAGACATAGAGCATGGGCTGAAAAGGCTAAAAAAATCATAAGACAATGGATGAAGAAAGGATAGTTGGTGAATTGATGAAATATGGAAGAGCAAGGATGAAGGAATTACTGACAATCCTATTTAATGATATGCTAGTGAATGGATGGGTGCCTGAGACTTGGCAGAAAAGTAGGATCAATTTGTTGCACAAAAGTGGTAATAAAGACAAAAAACTGGTAGACAGCTACAGGCCAGTAGCCATAATTAGTGTGATAGGAAAGATATTTGGCAGCATCATGACAAAGAAGCTGAAAGAGTGAGATGATCATGAAAGGATACTTGGCAATGAGCAAAATGGATTTAGGATTGGAAGAAGAGCTATAAACAATCTGTATATTCTATGGAATGTAATAGAGAGGGTAAGGAAGCAAGCTGGTGAGCTATATGTCAGCTTTCTCGATATAGAGAAAGCCTTTGATTGAGATGATAGAATGAAATAGTAAAGATTTGTTTTAACACATATTTTCAAATGAATTTTTCTTATGCAGTTTTGTGTACTTTTCAGATCTGACACCCAGTTTCCCTGGAAATGCATACTTTTCCCATAATGAACTGAAAGTCCATAATAGGAAAAGTATTTATTTCAAGCAAAAACTAGTTTCAGATCTGAAAATTACACACAAAACTGCATAGGAAAAACATATTCAAAATCATTTAAAAGATCCAGAACTTAACCTAACCTAATAAAATCAGACAGAAATTTTGGAAAAAAACTTGCATCATTTGTCTTTAAATTCATACTGATACTTGGTCGATTGTGGGCATTAGAAAACCACATGCCTTTAAACGCACTAACAGATAATATGCATAGGGTTTTACAACCTATTCAAATCCTTTGCAATTTTAACACAGTAAAATAAATTCTTATTCTGTCTAAATCTACACATACTGCGGCATGTAGGGCATGTAATATTTCACAGGATTACACTGTGAACCTTATTTATTTTTAATGCCTGACAATCGCCATCAAAAACTTCTTGTATTAGTTGGTATTGTGACCTAGCACAGCCACTGCATGCCATTATACCATATGAACTGAAAACACGGACATCCGCAGTCCCAAGAAGCCTGTATGGGTATGAAGTCTGTAAAGTGACAAAGGTAGAATTGGAGAGAATGGAAAAAATCCAAAATAAAGTAGCAAGAATAGCATTAAGAGCCAATTCCTATGTAGCAGTAGAGGCACTGAGAGGAGAAATCAGCTGGATTAGGTATGAAGAGAGAGTGGCAAAGATGAAAGCAAATTGTAATTTGAGACTGCAAGGGATGGGAGTAGAGACCTGGGCAGGTTATGTGTATGCTGCATACCATAGGACTGATTGGCACAAAGAGATAATGAAAGTGGATACAAAGTATGAATTGGAAACAATCTATAGATAGGACAGAGCAAAAGGAAAACAAACAGAAAGTATTAGAGGCAAGAGAGAAGTTCTGGAGAAGGGGAATAAATGGCAAGAGAAATCTGAATTTATACATAGGCAAAAGGGAGCCTTGCACTGAGGATATGTACGATGGGAGTTTTGCAAGCCAGCTACTATCAAGGCATGGACTGGATACTTGGAGGTGAAGGGGCAAATGTATAGATGGAATGGAGGAGAGGAGAGTTGCAAGTGGTCCCTATTGGGGCAGAGAGAATCGATAGAATATTTGATTGTGGAGTGTGTGGGCCACAGTCGAGAGAGAGAGAAACTGAAAGAAGAATTGAGAGAAGGGAGGATTATGGATTGAGTGTCGGAAAAAAGATACATGTTCCTGTCAGTTGAAGTGTCGCACTTGACACTTCATCCTACAGGATTTGGTATTGTGCTTGCATGAGAGGGGGGCTAAAAAAACTTCCATGGAGAAATTGATTACATGGCAAACTTTCACCCTCTCCTATTCACGCATACAGAGAAACAATAACTCAGTGCTTGATGAGATCTTAATTAGGGAGGTTGTGTTGCACTGTCAGATCCTATTTAGACCTGTTAATTTTCATGCGCATTGCCATATTTTGCCTTATTTTTCAATGTGCAGCATTTCAAAGCCTCAAACTACCCATGGCAACATTGTAAGAGTAATTGAATGTAACAGATTAGGTCAAAAACTCAAAATTTTCAGCAAACTGGTTTAAACCAGTGTTTTGTGCAGCGCCTGGTTGCTAAGTACAAGGGGTCAGGCAGCCAGGAGGGTACCATCTCACTCCCATGGTGGAGGTGCTCATCCTGTAGTCCTTCTCCGAACCCTTGGCATTATCACAGGCAACTGGAGGCAAATCCTACCTTAACATCAAGGCAGATAAAGGAAAATACTCCTCTGCTTCTCAACAAGGTCTCTGTCCATACCATACAACGCTGCCTCCATGACAATTTCTTTTATAAGAAAGTCACTGCACATAAGAAGCCCCTCATTATGGCAAAGCAAAGAGAGAAACGGCTTAGTTTTGCCATTAAATATAAAGATTGGAACTTAGAGCAGCGGTGAGAGGCGCTGTGGACTGATGAGGCAATATCTAGAGTAACTGACAGCAATCCTAAGAAAGTGTGGCACGACCAAGGTACTGATCCCCTCAGAAATGAAACAGTTGATACTAATGCTTACTACACCATCTTAAATGACCATCTTATGACCCGGCTCATCACAAACTGGCTTCATGACTGCCAAGTAAAATTTATTGAGGATTACCTTCACTATACCAAGGTTAGAGGCAGGAGTCTGTGAGGCCTGTGAAAGCATCAGGGGTGACCTGATGCTTAAAAAGCTTTGTGATTCTGTACCCCAGCAGCCTCTGGAGGTCAAAAAGATTAAGGGAAGGCCCATCTCTAAGGAGAAGAGATGCTGGTGAGTATCATTAAACACTTTGATATTATATTGTATGTGTACTATGAGTGTATGGTAACGCATTCCGTATTTTTGCATGCATTAATGCAGTGGAGACACTTCAACTCATGGGTACTGTAGATGACAAGAGAATAGGAATAGTAAGGGCAATAAAGAAATTTTTTGCAGTGTGTGTGGAAGAAGAGAAATGAATAAGGCTAATTAATATTTCTCCTCTCCACAGAAAATAAATGCCACATCCCAATACAAAGGGTGGCTTAACAGCCTGTAACTGTCTATCTACCCTTAGTTATAACATATAACAAAGGGGAGAGATTTTTTATCCTTCGATTACCTACAGATGTCTTTTGGAACACTCAATTTCTGATTTATGTCATTATATATTTTCTTTTCTTCCTGTGTTATCCATTTTCTTTTGGTAAATATGGAATACACAGCAACCAATTTCAAGGAAATTTTATGACTCCATTTCTAGCTCCACCAATTTGGGGCAGAGCACTGCATAAAAATAATGAATATTGGAATGCTTAACAATGTCTGGAAATGCATTTTAATTTGAACTGGGGTCCCCCTCCCCCGCATACCCCCTATTTTTAATCAGCTAATAATATACACACATTGAAAGCCTAACTATCAGCCTGGTCCTTGTTTCCGCAATATGGTAGGTAGACAATTACCAACAGCCTCACTGCTGGCTTACTCCAAAAAAAGAGAAATTTAAGACCAGCAATGAGAGAAACATTAATGAATGTGACTAAGAAATGGAGAACTTAGACAAAATAATTCAGTAAACTGAAAAGCTGTTTGTGCCTTTGTATCCCATTCCCCTAGTTCTTTGAAAATTAGGTCTATAGCTTTAGAGATTAATGGACACTTACTAGACATCACTTGACTTAGCCTGTCTCCATCACAATGCAAAGTACCCACATATGCTACCTACCTATATATTTATGGCAAAAATAGGGCAGTATCACTTACATATCTTAATACATTTGGCATTAAGATATCTATTGAGAGTATTTGCAATGGTCCAGTAAAGTCAATTGTTTACATTGAGTGAGTTGTGTTCCATTCTTGCTTTGTGTGTGGACACCATCCCCGTTTCCAGACGATTTCCTATATGCCATGATTTGACACCTAGGTGAGTGAGGCATGGCCTTTCTGTTGTAATGGGCCGAAAGCAACACTAACCCTGCGTTCTAACCTTTTCCTAGAATTTATGAACCTTGAGAACCCCGAGGAAGAATTGATACGATTTTATATACAGTCCTTTACTTTTCAAAAAAATACAGTGATAATTACAGTTTATATTTACAAAAAATAAACACTGGTGCGCATTCAAAATAAATACTATACAAATTTCAATCTTCCCAACTGAAAACAAAATAAAATATGACAGGCGCAGAGAACAATTGGTACAAACCCAAACAAGGTCCACGCAACAAAATGAAAAAACAACTGAACGAAAAGGGGCACGGGACTATCACTTGCACGCTGGGGGGGAGGCGGTAGTAGGCCAATAAAAGGGGGGCAGTCTCGTCAGCCAATGCAGGTGGCAAGTGAGGTAAGAAAGCCCTCCGTCTCAGGGCTGGGCGGAGCACTCGCCTCAAGAACTCCTCTCGCAGTCCGTAAAAGCTTCCACTCTCTAAGTGAACATCCAAGTGCGCACGACAAATTCCCGTTTATAACTTTTATAATTCCTAAATATTTACTCTTATATTTATAAAAGATTTAAACAAAATATATCTTTTGATAAAAGATTATTTTAAACAAAGTACAATCTGAGAAAGAAAAAACCCCCAATTTTAATACAACATGAAATCCAATACATATGTACAAAAGAAAATATAATAAAAAAAACCCATTCCCACTCACACACACACACATTCTCTCAGATGGAGGGAGAAAGTATTGAGAAAAGGGTGGGAGAATGGCCCTTCATACACACTCACATTCGCTCCACCACACTGTTAGATTTGTTCAACAGGATCTGGGTAGAGGGTATCTTCTCAGAATCTTGGCGATTGGCTAGTATGCTCGCTTTACACAAACCAGGGAGAGATCACTCTACCCTGTCCAATCTCTCAAAACTTCTGTGTGCAAGTTAGAGAAATTGGTAAATGTTAAACTAGCCTTTTTCTTGGACAACAGAGGCCACCTGATGCTCTGCTCTGACTGGAAAATGCTGTCTGTGAGGCCTTCCTTCATAGACCGCACTATGGCACTGTGTTTTTAGATCTGGAGATGGCCTATGATACCGTATGGTGATATGGTATCATGGAAACTCTCAACATAATGGGGTTGAGGGGGTGCCTGCTAATTGTTATCCTGGAGTTTTTGCTAAATCGTCAGCACCGTATATGGGGGGAGGGAGGCCTCTGGCCCAAGGGAGCAGGAATGAGTCCTGCAGGGAAGTGTCCTCAGTGTCACATTCTTTGCCCTCTGCATCAACAGTATTACCTCAGTGCTGCTGGAAGATGTTCTTGCTATGCTCTACTTAGATGACCTTTTGATTTCTTTTGGTGCGGCCCAGATGCCAACCTTGGAGCATTGATGACTCCAACATACACTGAACCGCTTCTCTTCCTTTCCTGAAGTGCACAGGATTTAGTTTTCTTCGGCCAAGACTAAGGTAGTGCACTTATGCCTCCAACCATGGCTCTGCCCTGACCCAGACTTGTTTCTAAATGGGGTTCGCCTGAAAGTGGTAGATTTGCACTGTTTCCTTGATCTTTTTTTTTGACTGATGCCTCACCTGGAACGCTCATATTTGCAGCCTTGAACCCACGCTATGAACATTCTTCAGACTGTGAATTTCAGCACCTGGGGTGCTGATTGGGTTGCTCCCTTGCTTTTGTAACGATCCTTTGTTTGTGTGAAGCTTGAGTACAGATGCAAGTTTTATGCATTTGTAACCAAGTGTGTATTGTGGAAGGTGGATTCAATCCACCTAGTGACTGTTGCTCTGCACATCCTCCATTGAGAGCCTACTTGTCAATGCTGGGGAGATGCCACTCAGTTTGCTCTGTGTGCAGTGCATTATGTGTCTGTACCTGTAAGCATGGTGCCTCCTTCCGTCATCGACAGCTCTCACTGTATCCACAGCCAATCTCGACGGTGCCGCCTATTCCGTCGAAAGACACCAGTATACCCTAAGCCCTTTGGGTTTAGGGCTATGAAGTTCCTTAGAAAGTTTTGTTGGAGCCTCTGGCTCTACCCAGCCTGCCACCCTGGAGGGTACTACCTTTGATTTTTTGCTGCCATGCCTCTGCTCCCAAAGCCTCCACAGAGCCATGAATATTCCATTCGGCCTTTTGGAGCACACCTTGCGTCATGCTGGATCTGTGCCAGTGTATATGGATGGCTCCAAGTCCCAGGAGGGTGTTAGTTTCCAAGCTGTATCCTCTTCTGTTTGAAGTCAGCGGGGCTCTACCAGACACTTTGTCTGTCTTAATGGCCAAGCTGTTTGCAATACATCGCTCAGTATGGGATATAATGCCTCATGCCTGATTTGGAGACTGGATTGTGATCTATAGTGACTCACAAAGCGCCCTGAGTGCTCTTGGAGCATTGTATTCTCCATACACGCCTTGTTTGCAGTATCTGTAATGCCACAAGCCTGGTGGATTTCAAGATTGTCTTTTACTGGGTCAATGAGGACTGGGCGACCAGACCAGCTCTTAGCTCTTCCTCATACTGACTACATGGCAGGAATCAGGGTAGCCCTCCGAGCTGCTTGGCAAAGAAGATAGGAGACAGTTCAGGGCAACTTAATGGTACTTGCCATTGCACCACAACTGTTCCTATGGACCTGCTCCCCCCCCCTCCCAATGCCATGATGGCTTCAGGTTACTTTCTGTCCTCTTTGAATTGGGTACACTTGCGGGATGCACCGCCATTTGATAGACCGCTCGCCCACACCTTATTGTGCCAACTGCATTGTCTGCCAGACTGTTGGGCAGATTACCTGTTCCTGTATCAGGATGAGCAGGGTTGCACTGCCTGTCCTTTGTACTCATGTGGAGGCAGACCCCCCCCCCCCCCCCCTGATGCAAGAGCATGTTTACTGTTTTGATTGATTCTTTGCTTTTGTTTTTTCCTCAGAGTTTTGCCTGCTTCTGTTCCCATTTACCACTTTTCTTTGTATAGTTGCAAATATTCATTCTCCTTTCAAACATCCAGGCAGCCATCTGCCATCTCATGACCTAGCAGGCAGTGTGACTGCATGATATCTAAAGCCTGCTGCCATAACATCACGCTTGCACAGCAGCAATATTTTATCCAATGATGTTATGCCGAGGTACAACATTTAGTCAGTTGGAAAGGAGTTGGTGTCATGAGTGGATTGCTGTTGTTATTCTTGAGTTGAAGCCAGTTGTTTGTGTTCTGATGAAAATGTGCACATTTCTTGTGGTTTCTTCTTATAACCTAAGGTAAAGACAAACTATCAAGGTCTTTTATGATGACAGCCAGGAATTTGAAGATCCGTTGTGGTCATTTGATGGTAGTTGTGACAAGATTGCGTGATTTCAACAAATTTGAGCTGGTTGCTAAATTTAGAGATGGGAAACAGTTGGAGAGTGTTGTCATGTTGTTTTTAGAGAGGAGTGCTTTCCTTGTTTATATTGAATTGTCTTGATGCATTTAAGTCTATGTTAATCAAAGCTTTTTCACTTAATCCATTCCAACTGTATGAGCTCTTTATTAGATGAGTGTGGCATGATGGACATGTAGATGTATTTATGACAGAGTTGCAGATATTGGTTTTTGAGAAATTGTGGTTGCATGCATTTATTATCAGATGGCAATCAGAAGTATCTTGAGAGCTTGAAGAGATCTCACAAATTGAGAGTTTACTGTTGGATGAGATAGTCAGCTGTGCTTGATCATTAACGGTTGAACTAATTGAAAAACTTATTGGGATTGTTGCATCAACTTTCAAGAAGAATGAAGATGATAAATGGCTGATCAAATGCTTTAAATGTAGTGGTCCACATTTGATTCAATTTTGTCTTAAATGTAAATTCACCTGTTGGAACTGTGGGTGAGAGGGGTGGGGCACACTGCTATGGGTTGCATGCAGGTAAATGGTATGAGTTGGTGTGCCGGAAGTTCTTCCAAGCCAAGAATGAAGTCGCTTCTTGTAATCGATATCATTATTGTGCGTCAGAGGGCGAGAACATTGGTTGATACAGGGTGCTTGAGGTCACTTTTTCTTGCAGGTGAGGCTCGTGATTTGCAAGATGAGACATGTTCAATCAGTGTGGCTGATGGAACTAATATACCTTGCATGGGTGGTACTGAAGTATCTGTGAGTTTTGGTGGTCAAACAGTTTTGTTAGATTATGTTGTGACTGAGGCTCTTCTTCCTGACATTGGGATAATTGCGGGGGTGGACTTTATTGACAAGATTGGTGGTTTGGTCATAAAAGGGGGTCAGATTCAGTTGGGAAATTCAGATGTGTCCACTAACTAGTTGACAATCAAACATCCTGATTTTTCTGAGAGGTTTAATGGCATGGCTTTGATTGTTACGTGCTGTTGGAAAGACTAAATTCCATCATATCTCTAGAATGATATGCATTGTTATGAAAATGCAAAGTTGAAAGCACAAATAAGAAGCAATTCACTGGAGAAGTCCAAAGTTGGATAAGGAAGGGTTAGTTATTGCAGTGTAGCAATAACAGCTGGGATGGTAAGTGGATCTTCCTTCCCACTGATGGCAATCATAGAAAAAAATAAAAACAAAGTTTGATCTGTAATGGATTTTAGAGAGAGAAATCAGTTTTTTGAAAGACACCTGGACCTGATGAAACTATGAGGAAATGGTGAAGTAAACCTGAACCCTTCAAGCTTGTTGGTCTAAAGTCTGTGTACCTTCAAATCCATTTTGATGAGAAGTTATGACCTTTTCAATGGAGGTGCCTTAAGGGCAAGCTGTACTATTTGATGAGACTTGGGTTTGGTTTAAACTCTGTACCAAAGATCATGGATCAGTAACTGAAAGAGGTACTTTCCCAAGATGATCCTGTATGATTAGGTACAGATATTTACATTGACAATATCTTGGTTAATGAAAATATAGTGTTAACAGCATCATTTCATTGTGGGCCATGCTCTTTATTTGGCTAAATTGGTCAACCAAAATATTAGTCAGGAAGATGTTGAGTGGTATGTGTGGGCTTGCATGGACTGCCCATCCATCGTTCCTGTGTCAGTAAAACATGAATTAGCAATTCTGAGTGTAAACACTACTTTGAATAGATTGCATGTTAATAGCACTCATTATGATGAGAGATATTACTTAATGATGGTGGACTGTGGTCAGAGTTGCTTTGGAATTGGCAAATTGGTTGAGTTAGAAAATGTGAGCAATCAAGATGAATATTTAGGAAAAGGGCTACACCCAATGAAATATTAGTTAAAAATAGCTTTGTATTCTGTTTGTGCCAGGTGTTTTGAGGTGTGTGAAGAATAGAATGTGCATCATTTCCATGTTGCATATAGACCAACAGGTAATGGTATTATGGAGCAACATCATCCTACCATAAAAAATTTGGCAGCACACTGTAGATCCAGTCCATTCAAATTTTTATTTTGGTACAATTTGTCTGTAAAGAAAGAATGGTTCTCCAAGTCAGCCCCCTGTAACACGATATATAATATGCATGGAGGTAGCCATTAGTTAAAGCCTGTAATTGGGAGTTGGAAGCCTCTCCATCATCAGTGTGTGTGAGTGAGCAAATTTTAGTGGAGCCACCAAATGCAAGATGTACCTCCAGATGGAAACTGGGTAGAGTAACTGATGTAAGAACTGCAAATAACAAAATTTGATGCTATTCCTCAACATTTTTTTGACATATGGAAATCTTGACTGTAGTGACAGAAATTGTGATTGATGATACTGAAGTTCACTTTGTGGTGGAGCGAATGCGAGTGTGTGTGTGAAGATCCATTCTCCCACCTTTTTCCCAATACCCTCTCCCTCCCTCTGTAAGAATGTGTGTGTGAGTGGGAATGAGTTTTTTTTATATATATTCTTTTTATATATATATATATTTGATTTCATGTATTAAAATTGGTTTTTCTTTCTCAGATATTACTTTGTACTAAGTAAATTTAACGAAATATTACTTTGTAATAAGTAAATTTAACGAAATATTACTTTGCCCTGAGTAAATTTAGCGAACTAAATGTTGAATAGTTTGTCGAAAGACCACTCCAGTAGACTTAATTGCCACCATTTGTAAGGAGTGGCGGAGGTGGTAGGGTTCTGCTAACTGAGCAGAAAGAAGAAATTGTCAAGTCCCACCAGGACAGAGAGAAAGAGGGCTTTGATAGCTTCAAGACGTTACCAAATTATATTGCATGTTCGAAGGCACCAGTTTTTGTTTGTAAAATGCTTGAGATGCCAATACCCACCTGGGTAACACGTGAGCCCTTCCTTCTTTTTTCTTGGTCCTCTTGTTTGCTTTAGGCCTCCTGTTAGTGACTTCTTGTCTACTGTGTGATCGTTAGTGGATATTACCCTGGCAAAGATATTTTGTTGTTAGACTTAGACATACCTTTTACATATACATATAGTCTAATTAAAGGTTGGTTATATAAATTTTGATTGGTATTCTGGTATTCGTCAGATAATATTGTGTGTATAGGAGAATAGCTATATATATATATATATATATATATATATATATATATATATATTTGTTGTGTGAATATTTACCCCATATTTTTGTAAATATCATTGTACATTTTTTTGTAAGTAAAGGGACTGTATATACAATCCATTTCATTCTCCTTCGATTTCTCACATCCAGATTAGTGTAGGAAGCGGGTTGGATCGATTGGGGGTTAGTCTAGATTTTCAGCCCGCTACAACTTGAGAGATCAGTCTGCAGCCATGAGTGATGAGGATGAATGGAAGGAAGGTGATTTACCCTTGCCTGTGAGGCTGATTCATCAGCATTGTGAGTCAGTCTGGATGTGGGAGTATAAGTGTTATTGATGTAGAGATCATGGGTGTGTGTGTTCGGGGTAATTATTGATTGGTTGGCAACACTGTGTGTTGTCACACTTGCATAGTGGCAGTATCATAATCAAAGGTTATGCCTAGGTACAACATTTAGTCCTTCAAAAAGGAGTCAGTGTTGTAAGTGGGTTGCTGTTGTTATTCTTGAGTCAAATCTGGTTGTTTGTGTTTAGTGAAAACAATCATGTTTATTGTGATGATTGTATTATCAGAGGTTATCACAATGTTTTCTGTCATAATCTACAACATAAGTTTACCACATTTTGATATCCCAAGGTATGAACACTTGAAAATTTAAATCATTATAGATTGTCAGTTATTACAAAATTAATAAATCTATCATTGATAAAATAAGACCTATTAAATATGAAGATAACCTAGATAGCTTAATATGATATTACAGGGTCAGAAAAAGAGGTATTGGATGCTGTTAATATAGACAGGTAAACCATTAAAAGACTTCTAATTCCCACCTCCCCCTGATTTGTTTTTTTTTTGTTATTTATCCTAGGATTAGTCTATAAGATAATTGCGCCAATTTATGCCTTTGTAGGCAATTGCCATATGAACACTAAAAGCCATGTGGCTGCATTTGCACATGGAGTGAACACCTTTTGACATTTCCAACATGCAAATATTTTTTCTTTTACCAATTATTTTACACTCTTCACTGCTGTGAATGTTAGGGATTATTAATTAAATTGCAATAGTGAAAAAATATCAATTTATTCTTCGATTTCCCTCATATAACCAATTCTGCCATCTCACTTCTTAACAAATGCAACTGATATTATGAATGCACCTGAGTGTCCTAACAAATGTACCTAACAGAAGAGTGATGTTCAATGATGTAAGCCAGATGAAGTTCCATGAATGAAAGAACAGCATTTTGAGGGAATTCTTCTGAACTTTTCCGGTGACTTATGCCCAAGTGGGCAGTCGCCAGATGGGCTCTAAAAAAAAAAAAAATCTTCTGAACTTTGATGAGTTAAAGCTTAGTGCTAAGCTAATCCTAGACTTTTGACAGCCCAGGTGGATTTTGTCACCCCTCAACTTATGTTCTTAACATTACACCTACTACCCTTCATAATAATGGGAAGTATATTAGCAAATTTCCAATCTTCTAGTTCTTTGTAGTATGAAATGAATATTAAAAATTATATGGTGTCTATACGAGGCAGCTCCTATTCCCATCACCCAGTTCATTCCCACCTAGCATCCTCATCCATAAATCTATCCAATCTCTTCTTAAAACTCTTTAGGGAGCAGATTCCATTCATCTACCACTCTATTTGTAAACCAATTTATACCAATCCTTCTTAAATCTAAACCTGTGCAGCTTAAACCCATTGCTATGTGTCATATCCTGTTCACTCAAAATATGAAGCTCTCCTATTGTAGCGGGCCGAAAATCTAGAGTAACATCCAATCGATCCAACCCGCTTCCTACACTAATCCGGACGTGAGAAATCGAAGGAGAATGAAACGGATTGTATATACAGTCCCTTTACTTACAAAAAAAAATGTACAATGATAATTACAATAATTTGTATTTACAAGGGAAGTGTGCACACTTCAAAATGAGGCCAAATTCCCCAATCCAAACAAGATACCAAAAGAATTTTATAACGGGCGAATAGAACAAATTTCTGTAAATATATCTACACAACGAAATGAAAAACAACAACAACCGAACGAAAAGGGGCACATGCTGTCACTTGTGCGATGGAGGTGGGTGGTAGTAGGCTAATACACAAGGAGGCAGACTCGTCAGCCAATTTCGGGTGGGCAGTTCAGGTGTCTAGCGATGTATGAAAGCCCTCCGTCTGAGGGCTGGGCGGAGCACTCATCTAGAGAACCCTTCTCGCAGTCCGTCCAAGCTTCCACTCTCTGTAGAAGAGATATATCCTCCGTTTATGATCCATTTACTATACATGGAAGGGAAACTAATAAGTGGGCATTACCCAAGTAAATTTATCGACTATCTTACCTCTAAATGTATATCCAAACAATTTTCAGCATTTAATATATCTTTAAATATTTATCTTTAAAACTATTCTTTCAAAATATAATCTGAAAAGAGAATACAAACATCAATAAAATTAAAAACAAAACAAAATTTAAATTCCAGTTATTCACACACACACACATTCTTACAGAAGGAGGGAGAGGGTATTGGGAAAAGGGGGTGGGAGAATGGCCCTTCATACACACTCACATTCGCTCCACCACACTATGTCCCCTATTATTACCTTTTACCCACTTGAAGTTTTCAATCAAATCCCTTCCAACTCTTCCCCTTTCTAACATATGTAGATTTAATCTCTTAAACCTTTCACCATAATGTAAGCTTCTCAATCCACAAATTATCTTAGTCATCCTTGTTTGCACAGACTCGAGCAAAGCAATATCTATCTTATAATACGGTGACCAAAATTACACTGCCTATTTAAGATAGGTATACAATCACCTCAAATAGATTTTAGTTAATCTCAAATTTTTTATTTTACTTACAGTCATATTTTCAATTATTGATTAGAAATATTTTTAAAAACTGAATCTTTAATCCATTAATGCTTTAATTTCTAATTATTGAATATCTTTAACTATATTCAAGATATATTAGCTATTTTTCTAACTGGAAATATTGTAAGAATGAGCACTGATAATAATGACAAAGCAACCTTAGTTGATTCTGAAGTTAGAGATGAGGGTTCTCTACAAGAAAGCAAAGACCAAAGAATTAAAATTTGTGAAACATTTACTTCTTATTTAAGAAATATTACTTTGGAACCATGCATATTTTTGTTTTTTGTAGGATTATCAATGGATACATTGTCTACTCAATTAATACTTGAAAAGGTTTGTATTAGATTAGCAACCTAAAATAAGTTAACTTAATTATAAATATATAATTAGTGCTGCCATAGGATTATTTTAGATGGACTTCTATTATTGCTGTTAAGTATCTTATTTGAAATAAATATTTTTAGGCAATAATGACTACATTGATTGAATACATATAACCCAAATTAATTATTTGGAGAACTGATGTTATTAAATTATTCTATATATCTAATATTTGACCCTCACTACAGAAAAGGATAATAACTTTTAACTCTCTTATTACAGCATGCTATTGCTACTAGTTTTATGTTTGATGACCTTTTTTATTAATTTATTTTGCTTCAAAATAATAATAATAATATTCAACCTTCAGGTCTGTATGGGTCAATTTAATGACTCCATATGTGCAAACCTAAGCAGTCATAATGAAGAGCAGATAATTGTACAGCAGAAAGCCAATTCCCTTACAATGGCTTACAGTATCATTAAATGCATCCCAACTATACTGTTTGTTCTCTTCCTTGGACCCTGGAGTGATAAGCATGGCAGAAAAATCCCTCTTATTCTTCCCTTTGTTGGATGTGCTTTGTCTTCTGGTATTATGTGGGTAAGTATCATGATATGTTGTTATTAAATTTGCATTATAATATACATACATCATTGACAAAGATTTTGATTTCAAGGAGCAAATATACAAGTATATTGAGAATTTTAACTTTGAATTTTAAACCTGAAATTGTTAAGAAATCATTTCATTTAGATCAAAAGTATATCTTAAGTTTTTTATTTTCTTTTTTAGGTAAATTCATTTTTCAGGACCATCCCCAGCATTTATATTTTGGTAGCTGTCATTCCTCTTGCCTTAACTGGAGGAGTCACATGCTTAATAATGTCTGTATATTCATATATATCAGATATTTCTGAAATTAAGAGTCGGACAACACGAATAGCTTTCTTTGATGTATTTCTAACTTTGGGGGCATTCTGTGGACTTATGCTAAGCAAGCTTACCAAGGAGAATATTGGCTATACTGGATCTTATATTATTATTGGTAGTCTAAATATTGTAGCAATTGTTTATATTATTGTTCGCATTGAAGAGACAAGGGGAAAAAATACTCGACGAGTGCTTGAAACAGAAATGTTACCTAAACCTACTTCACAGTTCAGAGATATTTTCAATTGTAATAATATATATCAGACATTTGTGATAACCTTTGCAAGAAGACCTAACTATGGAAGAGCAAAGGTCTTACTTTTGATGGCATCTATTTGTCTTTTAGTATTTATTTTCAGTAAGTATTTGGTTGTGTCTTTTTCTTTTTAATGTAGAGAACCTTTCATTGAACCAATGGAAATCAAAACTTATATTATTCAAAGACCTAGGTAACCAATTCATATAAAACATTTATATATCTTTCTTACTACATACTGTATAACCTGCCATAGAAGATGCTTCTTAATTTAGTCATATTAAAAAAAAGTCAATTTATTTAAGAGCATTATCAAAGTTGAAAAGCAAGTTTTAAAAATATTAAAAGTTAAGTTTGTGAAAAATTGCAGTTTTTTTCTGGTGTGATTTTCTCTTTACTTATTGAACTATTATATAGCTTTTGGTGCTCCATTGTAATCGCACAATTCCTTAAAGAATTCCAACTTTCAATGATCATTCCTCTGTTCTTGACTTTATTTTACTGTGTATTGTTTGAGCTTGTAAGATGGTAGGTGATTTTGAAGCCTTGTTTTTAGAAAATAATGTTTTATATGCCTGAGAATATATTGACTTAAGATGCTTTGGCAAATTCAATTGTTTTTATATGTAGGTTTGCATGCAGACTAATAGTTAACACAACTTGTCTGGTTTCTTCTTATTTTAAGTTGATGCATGTTATTCTTACATACTCTTTCAAATAAAAGCTCTCTTTGAAGATAACTTTTTTTTAGTAATTAATATATGATGTTGTGGATCATTACACTCTACCCTTCAGCTGTATACAATGCTGGACAAAATATTTTTATTTTTTCAGTTTGTATATAAGGAAGTTATTAGGGTTAATATTTTGTTAGTTCAGTACTTGTGGCCAAATAAAAAGTAATTGCATTCAAAAAGGGCTTTTATTTGCATTAATTTAGGATAGATAAAGTAAAATCTCACCAAAAATTTTCTTCTTGAAAGGAGCCATTTTGTCATCTACTCTTGTATTCTTTCTTAGGAGAGTTGCCTATCATAAGAACATAATAAAAGGAAGAGTCTGCAAAAGGCTAATCAATAGCCTATATGAGGCAGGTCCTGTTCCCATTATCTAGTTCAGTCTTACCTAGCATTCTCATCCATAAATCTATCCAATCTCTTCTTATAACTTTGCAGGCAAGATGCTTCTATCATATGACTAGTAAGCTTATTCCATTCATATACCACTCAATCTATAAACTAATTTCTACCAATTTCTTTCCTAAACCTAAACTTGTCCTGCTTCAACCCATTGCTATGTGTCCTATCCTATTCATTAAAAATAAGAACCTTACCTATGTCTCCCCTATTATAACCTTTTAGCTTCTTGGAGACTTCAATCAAGTAAATCCCCTTGAACTCTTCTTCTGGTAAAACTTCAGAAGACTTAGGCTGTAGTTTTAATATTAAAAACGGTATTAATGGTGTTTTTAGGCATTGTAGTCATCATTTACTGCTTCAGTTAGGCACAGAAAGCACTTAGATATTTTTAAGATACTAGCACTCTGAGTGTGGCTCTATCTATTTGCTGTGATACTATCTTAAAAATAACCCCTTTCCGCACCAAAACAAAGCTGTAAATGATGGCTAAAATGCCTAAAAACACAATTAGTACTGTTTTTTTACACAACCTAACCTAACACATCATTCCCACATCTGTCACCCCTTTGGGGTAGAGCTCTGCATAAACACAATAAACATTGGAGAGCCTTACAATATCTGGTAGCTGCATTGAATTCAAACCCTAAGGTAATTATTTCAAAATTGGGGGGGGGGGGGCATACCCCCCTTTAATTTGGCAGTGTTCCACCCCCTGACCACTCACTATTTTTAATCTCCTAGTAGTATTAACAATTTGAAAGCTTAGCATTAGGTTCAAATGCAAAGACATATAAACAAAACTTACTATTTAATGTTGGGGAGATCTTTATTTTTTAAAATAGTTTGTGATAAATCACACTTTTGCCATTTTTCCTTTCTCACGGAAACATACCCATCATATCTCCACCTTTTAACATTATAATCAATCTGCATCTCGTTCCCACATCTGTCGTAATTCTTCACTTTTAAAATGAGTCCATGAGCTATACAAAAGTTAATTAAATTGTCTGAGGAGTTAGCAAAAGTAATATTAAAATTCAACAAACTAAGCGCACAAGAATCACAAGCTGCCATCATTTACTAATGGTTGCCAATGGGTTTTGGTGTTAATTTTGAAGTCAGTATTGTTTCAAGTGTTTGAAACCAGAGTTGACAATGTTTGAAATAAGGTTGAAATTAGTGTTGCCAATGTTTGGAATCAGGGTTTCTTTACACATCAAGAGAAGGCAAGGTGTACTTAACACACCAAACCAAAACCATATATGACTACTACAATGCCTAAAAACACCATTAGTACTGTTTTTAATACTAAAAATACTACATAGGTCTTCTGAAGTTTCACCCTTCTTCTTTCTAATGTATGTAGATTTAGTCTCCTAGGACCAAATTTAAGTGTTTTCAAGTGCAGGTTAGATGAGTATATGGGGAGGGTAGGTTATCATGGTTTTTAAGTTGTAATGGGCAAATTACATATTGTAATATCAATTTTATATATATTATATTATGTGTATTCATGGTTTAGTTTTTTAACAAGCCATGATGGTGATGCCTTTTTAAGCAGTAGCTGCATGATTTAGTGTACAAGCCATGATGGTGATGCTACATTCAGACACATTTTGTAGAGGCAGTTTACAGGGTGTGTGTTGACTTGGATGACCTTTGATATTCCCTTGTGGCTTTTTCATCTGTTCAATTATGTTCTTATGTTAAAATGCTCCCATTCAGTTTATAATTATTCAGTTGATTACACCTACCTATATTAAGTACACTACACTTGTTTATGTTAAATTCCATTTGCCATTTCTCTGCCTATTGGGATAGTAAGGTCAATTTATTTTATTCTGCATCAGTCAGACCTTATAATCCTACCTAACTTAGTATCATCGGCAAACTTGCTCAGGTCACTATGAAAATAAATAAGTCAAGATCATTAATATAAATTAAGAACAACAGCTTGAAGAATTCCCTTAGGTAACATTCCCCCACTCAGATTTAATCCCATCTATACTAACTCTTTGCTGTCTGTCACTAAGACATGACTGAATGCCTAAAAATAGTTCCATCGATCCTATGCATTTTAACCTTATTCAAAAGAGAAAAGTATGGCATACTCTTACTCACATCCACTACCTGTGCACCTGGCAAACAAACCCTCGTCCTCCTCTTGCACTCACATTCACAAAAAGTCCTGTCTAATTACCTATGTATCACCCACCACAAGCACTTCAGGCACTATTTGCTTCACATGCACCTATACCCCTTCCCCTCATCTTGTATTACTACAAGTAATAGGTACAGAGCTACCTTTTCTACCTCCTGTTGGGGAATACCTTGTGTAGCCAGTGGTACCTGCAGGAGCTGCACATCCTCTGACCTGAGGGCAAATTAGGGAAGCCCTCTCTCTGGGTTGACATGAACTCTATGACAGGGCAGGAGTAAGTTGTTGCATTTCCTCCTGACTCCCTCTGTGTTCCTTTTTCTCTATGACCCTCCCCTCAACCTTCTGTCTAGACTTAAGGACCTGACCAAATACCTCATGCCATGTCAGAAGAGAGGCTTTGGAACCTTTATAAACAACGCCCTTTAACACCTGCAGGTTGCAAGAGATCAGGCCTTCAGGAGACCTGGGCATTGGGCTGTGAATAATGGGAATCTTGGTTTTTCCCCAATTACCACTTCCATGCATGCAATGGGCTGACCCTCTCCCTGCAGCCGTTCTTGGGTGCATTAGGCTGCATTATTTGTGGCGGGTGAGCTTTACTGCCTTGTTGGCTGCCAGACCAACTAAAATTCTTGGGGTCCCATCTCTGGGTCTGCCACAACAGATCTTCAGATCTTGCTCATCCTGCCAAGGATTATTACATCCTACTAAGGATATCCGCCCTGTCACCCTACCTCTCAGGGTGCCCAGTTTGGAGTTGCAACCTTCAAGGAACAACTGGCCAATGAAGTAACTTCTGGTCAGTGAGAGACACTGACCTAGGTTGTAAACACCATTCTTTAATGCATGCCTAGGCATACACCTGAAAAGTGAGAGTTGCTGGATGCAGGATTTAGCCCACCCCTCCACTTTTTTTTTAGTGGACACAAGTGTCAGAAAACGCTGTATGTTGGCAGGCTTTCTAGAGTTATTCAAGTTTCACCATCATATCTAACCCTGTCCATCTCAATCCTCATCTGACCCTGGTGTTGGAGAGGATGACCTAAATGACAGCACCACTCTGACAGGTGGAAGGGTTTCCCACTTTCTTATCCTGGTAGCCACTTCTGGGCACCTCCACCTCTGAGATGGAGGTGCCTCCCACCCCCTCACCTGTAAGGGGCGCGGCAATTTGCCATCCTGGCCGCCGTGCTGACGGGATCCAGCGCTCCGTCCGGCCCCAGCTTAGCCTCTCTTCCTTCCTTCAAAACACTTGTTTCCTCTCTTTTCACACAACCTCTCCCAGAACTTTCTCTGGTCAGCCTCTAATTTCACAGGGTAGATGTTGACCTTCCTTTCAGCCAACCATCCCGCATCAGGGCTGAGGGGGTGGGGGACAATGTTCCCTAACCCCTGAGCTCCGGTCTGGGGTGGCTGGTTTTTAACAACCTGCTTCATCCCCATCCATACCTTCCTCACATCCCTTTTCCTCTCCTCTTCACAATCTATATATTTTACGCCGTGTTCAAGGTGGAGCCGCCATGCCGATGGACTGCCAGGCCACCAGGCGGGAGGGGTGGTCCCAAATGGCGGCGCCGGGCTTGTAAGCACCTCTTGCAGTGCGGGCTACTGCGAGAGGTGTGCGCTATTGCATCCCGTGTTAAAAAAAGGGTCACCATGCCCAATGATGAAGATCAAACAAAAAAACCCCAACCCCCAACTTCCCCAAGAACAACGGAGCCGCCCTCGGGCAGCTCCAGCAAAAAAATGGAGGTCCCCCCCCCCTGTGCTTGCACAGGGGACCCTCCATATTTCTCTAACCGGAGAGGAGGCTTACTCCTCTCCTTCGCCTACGGGTGCAGGGGACTCCCCCTCACCCCCTTCTCTGGAGGTGCTTTTGGGCACCTCCCTTTTCCCAGCGGCAGTCCCCTCTTTTCTTTCAAAGGGGACTGCCAAGAAAGCCAGCAGGCAGCCCTTAGCCAGCCGCTCCCCATCGAAGCGGCTCGGTAGGGCAAACCCCCTTAGGGGGGAGAGGGAAGCCAGGCCCCTTCGGTCGCTTCCCTCAAAAGACCTGATGGCAAGAATTTTAAACCTTGCCGGGGTCAAGGCCTGTGCCTCCCCACACAAGACTGGCGACACTGCCAAGGGGACCTGCGATGTCCTGGGAGGGGATGGCCAACTGGAGGCCCCTCCTGTGATAGACATGGTCCTTGAGGAGACCCAGCCTCAGACAGTAGGGCCTTCCATGGGGGGGAATTCGGGCTCGGCGCCAAGCACCAAACCCGAATCCGCCCCTATGCAAGGTCCTCCTCAAATGGCTGAGGGCTCCGAGGCAGTAAAAGGAGGGAAGGGATCTCCTCCGACAGGTGCCCCTACGACAACCAGGACCTTCTCCATTTCGGAGAGGGACCTGGCTGAGGCCGGTCCATCTGGCCTGGGGGCTTCTGCCGGCAGGGGTGAGAAGCGGGTTCATTCCCCGCCCTCCTCTCCAAAAAAGAAAAAGACTAAAAAGACGAAAAAGACTCGGGGCTCCTCTCCATCCGTGGGGGCTGCGGGGACGGATGGGTCTACTGCCACTTTGGTAGGCGACCAAGCCAAGATCAGCACATCCAGCCCCTCTACCCCCTCGTGTGCGGAGCCCCTGACCAAGACTAACACCAAGAGTGCACAGGGCGGAGCCTCGATGACATCGGGGCCCCTCATTCAGAGGTTACCTGGCGTTTTCGAGCCCGCTGACTTCAAACGCTTCCTCGTTATTCGCTCCACTGATGGCACCATGTTGTCCAAGGGCAACATGATCCATCAGAGGAGAGGATTAGCTAGTGCAATTGGTAGAGAGCTGAAGGTGACCCGTTTCTCGGACGGCAGCCTTCTGGCGAATGCGGCGAATCCCGCCGAGGCGGCCAAGATAAGTGCTCTTCGGACACTTCATGGCACCCCGGTGAGTGTGACGCCGCACTCTACCATGAACTTTGTGAAAGGAGTAGTTTATGCGAGGGAACTCGTTGACTACTCCATTGAGGACATCACCCTAGAGCTGGCCGACCATGGGGCGGTCAAGGTCGAACGTGTGATGAGAAAACAGGGAGGGGCTTCGAGACCCACCCCTACACTCATCGTCACGTTCGACTGTGACAAGCTCCCTGAGTCGGTGCGTGCCGGTTGGTACCGCTACCGCGTGAAGGCATTCGTGCCACTGCCGCGGCGGTGCTATTACTGTCACCGCTTCGGCCATATGAATCGCTCATGTAGACGTGCAAAGTCGGGGTCACCCGAAGTCTTTGTAAATTGCTCCAAGGTCGCACACGATAAGTCCAAATCGTGTGTGGCCAAGTGTGTCAATTGCGGAGAGCCGCACCCTGCTTCTTCGAAGCAATGTGGTGCATATCTCCTGGAGAAAGAAATCCTGGCCGTTCAGGCCCAGGATAGACTCTCATTCCACGAGGCTAAGGACTTGGTCCTGGCGTGCCCAGCTCTGCCTGGGACGTCATATGCCTCAGTAGTTAGAAAGGCACCCTCTGCTCCTGGCCCATCCAGGCCAACGAGCACGGTTGTTTCCGCGCCCATTCGGAGCCCTTCTGCGGGCTCTACCCAACCCGGGCGCTCCCCTGGTAAAGCTGGCGGCAAAAAGGGTTCATACCCAGCCCCGGCTAAAACCAGGGCTCCCCCCTCTTCCCCCAGCGTGACCGTTTCCCGCAAGGTGAAACGGCCACGCGCCTCTACCGAGTCGTTAGACTCACAGGAGGCAACACCCCTGAAGATGGTCGCTAGGCCATCTTGGGGGGTCCTAAAGCTGTCCCCCGAAAGGAGGATAGCAACAAAGGAGCTTCGGCTCCTTCGCCCACGCCCCGAGGTGGAGCGAGTGGCTCGGAGACGGTGGTTCCTCGAAAAGAGGGCCCCCCGCCTCCGAAGCCGCAGCGCCCGCCTAAGGTTTCGAGGCGGAGGGAGGAAAAGACTCGCATGGCGAGCCCAACCTTCCCCAATAAGTCCTCGAAGTCGACAGCGCCTCCAGCGCTTTGTCCGGCCAACAGCGCCCGGGGTTCTGCCCCCTGGAAGCGTACGGCCATTCCCGTGAGGGTCTTCAGTTCGAGGAGGCCCCCCGCGTCTCCTCCGAGCTAGGCCTGGAGGGCATATTCCTTCAATGGAATTGCCGTGGACTCCGGGCCAACTTGGAGGAGCTGCGGAGGCTCGTCTCGTCCCGCTCCCCGTTAGCTATCTTTTTCCAGGAGACCATGCTAGGCGCGTGCCCCCTGCCCGCCCTCCCGGGGTACAAGGGTCTTGCGACCCCACCACCGCGGGATGGCCGAGCTGGGGGATGCGCGGTTTACACCCGGCATGATGTCTCCGTTCTTCCTTTCTCTTTAGATACCTCCTTTCAGGCAGTGGCTGTGCAGCTGCACCTGGATAAGAGGTATACTATCATTTCTGCGTACATTCCACCGTCAGCTGACTTCGACGCGGGGGACTTCCGCTGCGTCGTGGCACGGTTGCCGAGGCCCTATCTCTTGCTTGGAGATCTGAACGGCAGGCATCCTCTCTGGGGAGATTACTCCATAAATCCCAGGGGACAAGTCCTTTCCGATCTGATCGAAGAGCTTGAGATGGGTGTCCTAAACGTGGATGAGTTTACGCATCACTGTCCGAGAACCGCTTCATTTTCTTGCCTTGACCTATCTTTGTGCTCTTCGGATGCACAGCCTGATTTTGATTGGGGGGTGGTCGATGACCTCCATGGTAGTGATCACTTTCCCATTCAAATATCATTTTCAGGGCAACTGCCGCCTGAGAGACCACCTCGGTGGTGCTTGGCGCGGTGGCCTGCATTTCAGGAAATGACTGAATTCTCTATCTCAGTCGAGGAGTTTAGGTCGGTAGATGAGGCCGTTGAGTTCTTCTCCGGCAACCTCATCGCCGTGGGCCTGACTACTATTCCTAGGACGTCTGGCCGTTTTGCACGCCGACCACTCCCATGGTGGTCGGCCGAGTGTGAGACGGCCCTCAAACAGAAGCGTTATGCCTACATGCGCTATAAGCGCCGTCCGAATGATTTCACTGTCGCTGAATTTCGTCGGGCTAGGGCTAGGTTCCGGTATATTTCGAAGCACGCCCGCCGCTCTTCTTGGCGGGCATACGTGTCTTCACTTAACGGGAAGACCCCTTTAGCTGAGGTGTGGAAGCGAGTCAAAAGGATTCGGGGCAAGTTCTCGCAGGACCCCCCTCCCGTTCTGCAGGAGAATGGGACCGCAATCTCGGACCCCGCTTCCGTGGCGGAATCTTTCGCGACCTCTTTTTCTGCATTCTCTAGCCGTGATGCTGCTCCGCCAGCATTCAATGCACGTCGTGATGTCGCGGAAGGCAGCCGGCTGGACTTTACCTCCAGAGGCGGAGAACCCTTCAACGACAAGTTTACTGTAAGTGAGTTGCGTTCCGCTCTCGCTTCGTGCGCGGACACCGCCCAGGGTCCGGACGATGTCCTGTACGCCATGCTTCGACATCTAGGTGAGCGAGGCATGGCCTTTCTGTTAGATTTGTTCAACAGGATCTGGGTGGAAGGTCTTCTCCCAGACTCCTGGCGAATCGCTACTGTGCTTGCCTTTCGCAAACCGGGGAGAGATCACTCTACTCCGACCGGTTTCCGCCCAATCTCTCTAACCTCTTGCGTGTGCAAGTTGATGGAGAAATTGGTAAATGTTAGATTAGCCTTTTTCCTGGACAGCGGAGGCCATCTGTCTTCCGCACAGTGCGGCTTCCGCAAGTTCCACTCCACGTCGGATGCTCTTCTCCGACTGGAAAATGCCGTCTGCGAGGCTTTCCTTCGTAGACAGCACTACGCCACGGTGTTTTTCGATCTGGAGAAGGCCTATGATACCGCATGGCGATACAGTATCATGGAGACTCTCCACACGATGGGGGCGAGGGGACGCCTCCCAATTTTTATATCTGAATTTTTGCGAGATCTTTGATTCCGCGTATGGGTGGGGGGAGCCCTCTCCGGCCCAAAGGAGCAGGAAGAGGGTGTCCCGCAGGGAAGTGTCCTCAGTGTCACACTCTTTGCCCTGAGCATCAACGGCATCACCTCCGTGCTGCCGGAAGATGTGAGCCAGATGGGCTCTATAAAAAAAAAAAAAAAAAAAAAAAAATGCCGGAAGATGTTCTCGCTACGCTCTACGTGGACGACCTTTCGATCTCTTTTGGCGCGGCCCAGATGCCAACTCTGGAGCGTCGACTCCAACAGGCATTGAACCGCGTCTCTCGCTATGCCGAAGCGCACAGGTTTCGGTTTTCTTTGGCCAAGACTAAGGTGGTGCACTTCTGCCGCCATCCACGGCTTCACCCCGACCCAGATTTGTTTCTTAATGGGGTGCGCCTGGATGTGGTTGAGTCGCACCGTTTCCTTGGTCTTGTATTTGACCGACGCCTCACCTGGGAGGCTCATATTCGCAGCCTTAGGGTCTCTTGTACCCGCGCCATGGACATTCTCCGTTCCGTGACGTTCAGCGCTTGGGGCGCTGATAGGGCTACTGCCTTACTTTTTTATCGACATTTGTTCGCTCGAAGCTCGACTACGGATGCGAGTTTTATGCATCCGCAGCCGAGCGTTTATTGCGGAAGGTGGATTCGATCCACCACACCGGCCTTCGCCTTGCGACCGGTGCCTTCCGCACTTCCCCCATTGAGAGCCTGTTGGTCGATGCTGGGGAGATGCCACTCGCTCTGCGCCGCGTGCAGTGTATCACTCGACTGTACGCGCGAGCCCGGCGCCTCCCTCAGTCGCCAACAGCTCTCACTGCATCCGCAGCTGATCTCGAGGGTGCCTATGCCGTCGAGAGACGCCAGTCATACCCTAAGCCTTTTGGGTTTAGGGCCAGGAAACTCCTTCGAGAGGTAGATATAGCTCTCGGGCCGGTGCGCCCCTGGTTCTGCCCAGGACGCCACCCTGGAGGGTACCACATTTGGCTATTTGTCGCTACGCCTCTGCTTCCAAAGCTTGTACTGCGCCGGGAGTATTGCGTTCGACCTTTTTGGAGCACACATCGTGTCACGCTGGAACCGTGCCAGTGTATACGGATGGCTCCAAGTCCCAAGAGGGGGTCGGCTTTCACGCCGTATCCCCTCTGTTTGAAGTCAGCGCGGCTCTACGAGGCGCTGCGTCTGTCTTCACGGCCGAGCTGGTGGCAATACACCACTCGGTACGGGAGATTACGCGACGTGCCCGGTTCGGAGACCGGATTGTGATCTATAGCGACTCACAAAGCGCCCTGAGTGCTCTCGGGGCATTGAATCTCCGCATCCCCTGGTTCGCGATATCCGTGAAACCACGGTTTTGGCGAGCCGGGCAGATGTCGAGATTATCTTCTGCTGGGTTCCTGGACATGTAGGAATTGCGGGGAATGAGCGCGCCAAAGAGTCTGCGAGGACTCTGCGACCGGACCAGCGTTTCGCTCGTCCTCACACCGACTACATGGCAGGAATACGGGCAGCTCTTCGGACTGCTTGGCAAAGAAGATGGGAGACGGTCGAAGGGAACTTAAAGTTGCGTGCCATTGCGCCGCGACTGTTCCCATGGACCTATCCCCCAATGCCGCGGCGGCTTCAGGTTGCTTTCTGTCGTTTTCGAATCGGACACACTCGTGTGACGCATCGCTACTTGATGGAGCGCTCGCATGCGCCCTATTGCAACGACTGCGTCGTCCCCCAGACTGTTCGGCATATTCTTGTCGAATGTCCCAGTTTGGGTGATCTTCGCGCACGATACCTGTCTCGGTACCGGGATGGGCGGGGTCGCTACCGCCTGTCCCTTGTACTCGGGACGAGTGCGTGCACCATGACTGGTGGACTTATTGACTTTTGGGGGGAGGCCGGCCTTCTCCCTTTCATTTAACCCGGTTTTATTGTTGTTGTTTTAGTTATTGCTTTGTTATTGTTATTTCTTTTTATTGTTGTTTCCTGTTGATTTTTTTTTAAGTAGCCTAGAACTAGGCTGTTTGTTTACGGCAACTTATGCCTAAGTCGGCAGTCGCCAGATAGCCCCTTAATAATAAAAAAAAAAAAAAAAATCACCTGTACTTTCTCAAGGGCCCCTCCAAGACTTCTAGCAGCGTTTCTTCTGGGTGACTCTCTACCTCGGTGCCCATCACTTCCATTGGGGTCAGGTGATACACCACACTCCCCTTGGTTGTAAGAGGGAACATGTCCCCTGATCCTTGCCTACTCACCTTCTCAATCTGAAGTTTGTTAAACTGATGGAACCCAGGATGCCCACTCTCCCTTTCCTACCCTACCGGGTTGGCATGCTGGCCCCAGTGATGGGTCATAGGCCTTATGATAACTGACACCTTAGGGGGGGGGGGATGACCAGTTGGAGGCCCCTTGTGAGTTGTTCCTTTAGGTAACACTATCCTAGATGGCAGGGTCTACCAGGGTTGTAAACCTTGGCTCAGTGCCAGACACATCCTGAGTCCACCCATGTGCAAGGCCCTCCTCAGGCAGCATGGGCTCCAAAGGTTCCCAAGGAAAGGAGCAGCCCCCTCTCCCACCTGGTGCCCCTTTGACGGCCAAGATATCCATCTCGGAGAAAGATCTGGCTGAGGCTGGTACAGCTGGCCTTGGAACCTTCTTCCAGGGGAGGAGAAATATGGGTTCCCTCCTCCCCAAAGAAGAAAAGCAAGGGGAAGAACTCAAAGAGGACAAGGGATTCCTCTCTCTCTCTCTCTCTCTCTCTGCAGGTGCTCTTGGGACAGATGGGTCTGGTGCTGCTTTGACAAGCGACCAGGCCAAGACCGGCACATCTGTCCCCAAGGCACAATTAGGCAGTGAGGCCCAAACCAAGAAAAAAATTTCAAATGCTGTGATTGGACCTTGGATTATGTTGGGGGCCACTCATTCACAGGTAAGGGTTTTTGAGCCCGCTAGGTCCAAGTACTTTTTAGTTATTCATTCCACTGATGACAGTGATTTGGCCACATGCTTTATCAGAGGAGAACTTTATCTGGATTAACTTGTAGAGAGCTTAAGATGACCAATTTCTCAGGCAGGAGCCTTCTGGCAATTTGCTAGAACCTTCTGAGGCAGCTATTATTAGTTCCCTTCAGACACTCGATTGTGATGCTGGAGTCAACCATAAATTGACCAAGGAGTGGTCAAGGTTGAGCCTATGATAAGAAAATAGGGAGGGGCCTAGAGATCCATCCCTCCACTCATCATGTTGAATCATGACAGGCTCTTTGAGTCGGTGCATGTCAGTTGGCATTGCTATGTAAGGGTTTCACCACCACAAATAGGGGCTGGAAAGGATGATGCGTATTTACACCCAGCATGATTTTTCCATTGTTCTATTTGCTATAATTACCTCCTTTCAGGCAGTGCAGCTACTTCGGGATAGGAGGTATACTGTAGTTTCTGCATACATTCTAGCATCACCTGATTTTGACTCAGGGGATATCAACTATGTTGTGGGACGGTTGCTGAGGCCCTTTTTTATGCTTAGGGATTTAAACAGTAGACACCCCCTACAGGGTGACTATACGATCTTTCGCAGATGTCAAGTCCTTGCTGACCTGATCAACGAGTTGGAGATAAGTTTCCTAATTATAGATGAGTTTTCGCATCACTCTGAGAACTGTTTCATTATCCTCTTTTGATCTCTATTTCTATGCTCTCTGGATTCACACAGCCCGGTGGTGCTTGGAATGGGTGTGTTGGTCCTCATTTCAGGAAATGACTTATTTCTTTGTCCCAGGCAAGGTGTTTATGTCGGTGGATAATGCCATTTTTTGTCCAGCAACCTCATCGCTGTGAGCCTAACTACTACACCTAGAAAGTTTAGTAGTTACTTTGCATCTGCTGTTTGCTTCCTTGGTGGTTGGTACTCGGGACGAATTAGTGCACATTGACTTGTGGACTTGTTGACTTTTTGGGGAAGGCCGGGCTTCTCCCCTTTATTTAAGAAGGTTCTATTTTTTTGTTTTTTGTTTGTTATTGTTTTCTTTGTAGGTTGCACGCTCCTGCACCGGGGTGAGGGGGACCTCCCCCCGCTGCCGGAGATTGCTTCCTAATTGTTAAGTTTTTCCAAATTTTATCATTATGTTTTCATATTTTTATTTTAAAGTAGCCTAGTTCTAGGCTGTTGTGTTTCCGGCGACTTATGCCCAAGTGGGCAGTTGCCAGATGGGCTCTAAAAAAACCCAAAACAAATCCTTGGTGGTTGGGCGAGAATGAGAAGACCCTCATACAGAAAAGATTTTCCTACATGCGCTATAAGCCCTGCCTGAATGACTTCGCTGTCAGTAAATTTCATCAGGCAAAGGCTAAGTTTTGGTATATTTCAAAGCACACCTGCTGCATTTCCTGGCAAGTATTCGTGCCTTCACTTAACAGGAAAACCCAGACCCCTCTTAAAGAGGTATGGAAGAGAGCCAAAAGGATTTGGTGTAAGTTATCTATGACTTCTGCCCCCCCCCCCCCCCTCCCTCATTCACCAGGAGAAAGGGACCACAATCTTGGACCTGTGTCCAGAGTCTTTCACAGCCACTTTCTCCACATTTTCTAGCCAAGATGATGCTCTACCAGCATTTAAGGCATGTGATGTCACTAAAGACCACCATCTAGACTTTACCTACAGAGGTAGAGAATGCTTCAATGACAGGTTTATAGCTAGCAATTTGAATTTTTCTCTTGCTTCATAAGTCGACATTGCCCCTTGTCTAGTTGTCCAGACAATGTCCTGTATTCCATGCTTTGACACCTTTGGCATCAACTCAAACAGCCATTGAACCACATCTATCACTATGACAAAGTGCATATATTTAAGTTTTCCTTGGCTAAGATTAAGGTAGTACACTTCTGCGACCATCCACTGCTCCACTCCAACCTGGATTTGTTCCTAAATGAGCTTGCCTTGAAGTGGTGGATTTACACCATTTCCTTGATTTTGTTTTTGACTGATGTCCCATCTGAGAGGTTCATATTCACAACCTTAGTGTCTCTTGTAGCCACTCAATGGCCTTCTCTATTGTATTTGACTCTTTGGTATTGGTCACATGATCCTGTGCTGGGAGGAGGTGGGCCTCTTCCTGATGCTTGAGTATGCTTCCTTAATATCCCCAGAACTCACCTTGGGCCTTGTCCTGAGATCTCTCCTCCAACATAACTATTCTTTCTAATCCCACTCTCTACCCTCTTCTAATTCTGCTACACACTCTTGCAGCTCCATCATTCACCCTTTTCTCAACTCATTGCACTTGCCATTTTTACCTAATTAATATTTTTAAAAAGTCCTTGACCTATAATATATAAAAAAAGGAATAAATACTCTCACCAAAGTGAAAGGGCAGCCTACTAAAATAACACAAAAGAACTTGGTATCATGACCAAATAACAGAAGATACTTTTATATTCCCACCAAAACCAACTACTAAACACAAATGTATTATTCACACAAAAATCAATATTACACCACCAAATCAAACTACCACTTCAAAATTATGGTGAATATCAAATTGGTCAGAGCTTCTTCAATGCAATCTTGTAGGAGAAAGCCAGGAGGCCAAGTCATGAGTGCCCCAATTAACTTACTCTTTAGGCTAGGTACCTTTTACTCATTTTTACGTCCCCTAAAATCACAAATCTTTTTAAGCCTATTCAAGCCTACATTAGTTTTTGTTTCTTAGTCTTAAGTAAAATAATAATAATAAAATCATTCCTCCATATGATTCTGCAAATAGGTTGAAATTATTTCTCGAGTATCTATAGTCCTTTTATGAATCCAGTGTTTGGATTAAGAAGTTTTTCTTTTCCATTCTTCTTTACCTTAAGTAAAATAATAATAATAAAATAATTTTTCCATATGATTCTGCAAATAGGTTGCAATTATTTCTCGAGTATCTATAGTCCTTTTATGAATCCAGTGTTTGGATTAAGAAGTTTTTCTTTTCCATTCTTTATTACCTTACATATGTTCACTTTCTATTTATCCACCTTTTCCCTTTATCTATCTTCCCTTATTCAGATTTTCTCCTGTGGATGAATATCCCTCTTTTACATGCAGATTAATTGTTTAGTGGGAAATAAAAGCCTGTATCCATAAGCATTAACTAGAAAAAACACAAACATAACATTCACATTGCCTTAATCCTAGAATCCCACATCATAAACCCAATCACATTTAATCCTTTCTATGATTGACATGATGTACACTTAATGCACCAACACATACAAGGATATCTCATTCATCAACATTACTTGCTAACCTGGTCCCTCAGGAGAGTTTCACAGAAAGTGGAGCCCTGCTTATTTCTGGTAATGTTGATGTCGCCTATAGCACATGCTGTAGGGAGCAAAGTGCATTTCATCCTGGGAAGCACTGCAACAACATCAAATTACTATGCACACACAAACCTTGGATAAAATGGCCACAACACAAAACTACACTCAACATTTAATTCTCACCCACATCATCCAATTACTGCTCAGCAAATTTTCGGATTTCTCACCCAACCTAGCACAACTTGCCATCTTGTTCTCAGGGGTGATTTTTATGCCCATCCTGCCTGGCTAACCATTCACCCTTATGCCTCAGACACTATCATTGAACAACTACACTCACAACAGAAACCAACCCATGAGAAAAACTACAACACAATCAAAATATCAAAATCCTACTTCCCCTACCATTACCCACCCTCTTCTATACTAGAACTACTTGGTAAACTTTCAGTTCATTTCTCTCTGATACAATTTTTGTCTTATAACAACTAACCCAACCTACATACCTACAGTTCAAACAAAATGAAATAACACAAATTACAAAAATGACAAATGAACCAAATTTACATTCTAGATAGAAATTGTCCCTACCCTACTTCATCTCCTTACCAAGCCTTCTATCACTTGACAAAACCAATCTACAAAGCAAGAAATACATTTGTCAAGGAAACTCACAAAACAAAGAAAGAGAGAGAGATCGCCTCTTGCCAAACACCTCCAGCAAATTCATACCCTTGATACACAAATCGACACATCACCTCCAAATAACAAGACAACTAGGAACAATACATACAATCACTTAAAAAAACCCCCTCCCAACTCTAGCAAACAATAAAAAATATATAATCACACCAAATTACTCCTCATACAATAAAAGAAATATATAATTACGCCCCCTCCCATACACTCTTGGGATTGACTGGACTACTTCTGGTTGGTGTGTGTTGCTGCACAAGTGGGAATACCAAACTTTAATGCACCCAGGGTTGACACACCTAAAAAGTCTGAAAACCCAAGATGGTATAGGTCAGAGTGGCCAAACACGGGATATAGCTCCCCCTTTTTTTCCTATATTGTCACAAACTTTCAGAAATTATGTTCTTGTTGGCAAACTTAAAAAATTTCTGATTGCATCTCCAAGAGTAAATCATCAGATGAGGTGTTTCATAACAACACCACTCTGACCATTGAAGGGGCTCCCCTCCAGCCATTTGTCTGCAGCAAAGAGGTTTCTCGTTTGCCATCTTTCGAGCCACCCTCAGCCAGCTGCACCTCTCTGATAGACTTGACCGCCCCCTCCCCCTGTTCTTTCTCAGGGGTTCCTCCAAGATTCTTCCACTGGGAGTATTTCTCCCTCTCTATTATACCGACAAATTTGTGGGTTTTTCCTGTACTCTCCTTTGGAAGTTGCTTCCAGGATCTCCACTTGCATTAGGTCCTACTTCTCTTTCTCACGGTTCCCCAAAGAACATGGCGAGACAGAAGATGTACAGCCTCGGCTCCCAGCCCCCTTGACCAGGGCAGGTGAACCACCGCAACCCCCATAGAGGGCCTCTCCCAGACAACTCGTAGATCCACCTAGGATCATTACTGATGGGGATCTGGCATGCCTGCTTCCTTCCTTTTCTCCATTGGAGATTAGCATGCTACTCCTACTGATGTTTTTGACAGGCCATAGGCCCTATGAGTCTCTGGTTGGAATACCCAACACCTTGGGGGTGGGGCGATGCTGGCCACTTTCAGGCTCCCCCTGATGTGGAGATGATATTAGAGATGCCTCCGCTCCAGATCGTAGGGTCTTCCTTGTCAGTGAACCTGGGCTCAGTGTTAGACACTGAACCTGAGTCTGCCCCTGTGCAATGTCCTAAGGCAGCACAGACCCCTGAGAACTCACAAGGAGAGGAGAGATCTCCTTCCCCAGCTGGTGCCCCTTGTTCACCAGATCCTTTTTCATCTTGCAGAAGGATATGTCTGAGGCTGGTCCATCTGCCTTGGGCTTCTTCTGGGATCGGGAAAAAGTTGGTTCACTCCCCACCCTCCTCTCCAAAAAGGAAGCAAAAGAGTAAGAGGAAATAAAAGAAGACTAGGGGTTCCTCTCTTCTGTGGCTCTGGGATCAGACAGGCCTACTGCCAAGACTGGCACATTTGGCTCTGGTGCACCTTAGGGTAGGGAGACTCAGGCAAAAACAAAATTTTAAGTGTGATAAGTAGACTGTTGATTATGTTGGTTCTTCATTAAGAGACTACCTAGTATTTTCTGTTGATTTGCAACACTTTTTAGTTATTCATTCCACTGATGGTGGCATGTTGGCCAAAGACCACATGTTCCATCAGAGCATAGCATTAGCAAAGTTGACTGGTAGAAAGCCGAAAGTCACCTTTTGCGGGGAGGAGGGGACAGGAGCCTGTAGCCATGATTAGTGCTTTTCTGACATTTAATGGCTCACCAGTGAAGGTGTCACAACTCTACCATGAATTTTGTGAATGGGGTGGTTTATGTCAGGGAACTCTTGATCTACTCCTTAAAAGATATCACAGAAGATCTGGCCAACCCAGGAGCAGTCAAGGTCAAATGTGCGATGAGAAAACTGGGAAGGGTGGTAAATTGAGACACCCCTACACTTTTTTTAGGTTTGATATGGATTGGCTCCCTTATTCGATGCATGCCTATTTGGTAGCACTACAGTGTGAAGGCATTCAAGCAAATGTTGCATAGGTTCTACTATGATCACCAATTTATCCATACAAATCGCTCGCTCATGTAGATGTGTAAAGTTTGGTTTACCCAAATCTATGTAAATTGCTCTAACTCAATACAGGATAATTCCTTAATTGTTTTGAGTTTAAGGACTTGGTCCTGTCACATGCCGATGAACATGTTAGTTTCCGCACCCCTTCTGCAGGTTCTACTGGTAGAGTTGGTGGCTCAAAGAGCTTGCACCCCACCTCAGCTAAAACCAGGGCTCCCACCCTTCCCCACTGTAACCGTTTCCTATAAGGCAAAATGGCTGCATACCTCAACTGAGTTGTTGAACTCACAAGAAGCAACCAAAGGCTGGACTGGGTGTCTTGGAGAGCGGGGAACTCTCCCAAACAGCCAAAAGTTTTGAGGTGGATGGAGAAAAGACTCACATAGTGAACCCAACCTCCTCCAATATATCCTCAAATGTAACATCATCTTGTGTGGCCAACAACCTCCAGGAAGCATATGGCCATTCCTGTGAGAGTCTTTGCAAAGAGGGCCCCCACATCTCCAAGCTATGCATGGAGGGCATATTCCTTTAATGCAATTGCCTTAGACTCAAGGCCAACTGGGAGGATGTGCAGAGGCTTATCTTCTCCTATTCCCTGTTAGCTATCTTTTTACAGGAGACCATGCTGGCTGGGTGCCACTTGCCCATCCCCTAGGGTACAGTATAAGGGTTTTGTGACTCCACAGCCACAGAGTGGGGATTGGGCAGGAGAATGCATGATTTATGCCCGGCATGATGTCTTAATTTTTCTACTTACTATAAATACCTCCTTTCAGGCAGTGGTAGTGCAGCAACATCTGGATAAGAAGTATATTGTTGATTTTAATATGGAAGACTTCTGCTGCATCATGGCACAGTTCAGTGAGGCCTTTTCTGTTCAGAGTTTTCAACAGTAGGCACTCCTTTTGGGGGAACTATAAGATCAATCCTAGGGGTCAAGTCTATGCTGACTGGATTGATGAACTGGAGATAGGTGTCCTAAATGTGGATGAGTTTACGCATCATTGCCCAAGAACTTCTTCATTCTCCTGTTTCAATCTGTACCTGTGCTCTCCTGATTCATAGCCTGATTTTGAGTGGGAGATGGTTGATGAACTTCATGGTTATGACCACTTTCTCATTCAACTATCATTTTCTGGGCCACTGCTGGTTGAAAAACTCCCTTTGGGGTGCTTGTAGTGGCAACAGAGTGGTTTGCATTTCAGGAAATGGTTGATTTCTCTGTCCCACTTGAGGAGTTTAGGTTGAATGATAAGGCCATTGAATTGTTCTCCTGCGACTTCTTTGCTGTGGGTGTAACTACTATTCCTAGAATGTCTGGTCATTTTACTTCAGAGACAAGTAAAATGCCTACATGTTCTAGAAATGCTGCTCTAACGATTTTACTTTAGTGAATTTTGTCAAACTAAGGCTAAGTTCAAGTATGTTTCAAAGCTTGTTCAGCCCTCTTCCTGAAAATGTTCTTGCTATGCTTGGTGTAGATGAATTTTTTATCTCTTTTGGTATGCCCAAGATGCTGACCCCAATAACCATTAAACCACCTCTTTCACTTTGCCAAAATGCTCAGGTTTCAATTTTCCATGGCTAAGACTAAGGTAGTGCATTTTTATCACCATCCATGTTGCCACCCCAACACAGAATGGTTCCTAAAGAGGATTACCCTGCCACTAGTGGGTTTTTAACAACCTACATAACCCACACTTTCACCTTCTTCACTTCTCCTTTCATTATCTATCATTTTTTACGCTGTGCCTAAGGTATAGCCGCCATGCTGATGGGCTGCCAGGTCACTGGGTTGGAGGAGTGTCCTCGAATGGTGACAGTTGGTTCTGCCAGCCCCGTATTCACCCCTTGCAGAACGTGCTACTGCGTTGGGTGATATGCGTTTACATCCTGTGCTATAAAAGGGGTCACCATGCCCAAAGATGGTTTTGAAAAAAATAATACTCCCTCTTTACTTTCCCCTCGACCATCATTGGAGCCACCCTCAGGCAGCTCCACAGAAAAAATGGAGGTCCCCTCTCCTTTGCATATGGGTGCAGGGAAGTCCACTCACCCCCTTCTCTGGAGTTGCCCTTGGGTGACTCGCTTCTTCTAGCGGCAGTCTCCTCTTTGCTTTTCAAGGGGACTGCCAAGAAAGCAGGCAGGCACCCCATAAATGACCGCTCCCGGGGAGCTCACGATAGGGCCAATCCCCTTAAGGGGATGAGGGAAGGCAGGGCCTGTTGGCCCATGCAGGTGTGCATAATGAGATTAGAGGGGGGGTCACTGTAGTGCCCCCCTCTCCCTCCCCCCCAAAGGATGCCAGTTTGCTGGCCAAAGACAAGATGACCAAAAGTACCTCGACAGGACCTGTGGTGTCTTGGGGGGGGGGGGAGGCAATGGCCACATGGAGGCCCCCTTTGAGATGGACATGGTCCCTGAGGTGACCCAACCCCAGATGATAGGATCTTCCATGGGGTCGAACCTGGCTCTGTGCCAAGCACAGAATCTGAGTCCACCCCAATGCAAGCTCCTCCTAAGACGGTTCAGGTCCCAGAGGCCTCAAAAGGAGAGGAGGGGTCTCCTACCCTGGCTGGTGTCCTGTGACAGGCATGACTTATCTTGCCAAGGCCTCCTCTGCGGGAGCCTACATGTCTGCTGCCATTTTAATAAGTGACCAAGCATCGATTACGTCAGGGCCCCTCATTCAGAGGTTACCTGGCATTTTTGAGCCCGCTAGCTTCAAACACTTCCTTGTTATTTGCTCCACTGATGGCAGCATGTTGACTAATGGCAACATGATCCATCAGAGGAGAGCTCTACCTAGTGTGATTGGTAGAGAACCGAAGATAACCCATTTCTCGGATGGGAGCCTTTTGCCAAATGCGTCTAATCTCTGATGCATCCATGATTAGTGCCCTTCAGACACTTGATGGCATACCTGTGAGTGTGATGCCACACTCTACCATGAACTTCATAACAGTAGTAGTTTATGCGAGGGAACTCATGAACTACTACATAGATGACATCACCTTAGAGCTAGCCGACCATGGGTCAGTCAAGGTTGAACGTGTGATGAGAAAACAGGGAGAGTCCTCGAGAGCCAGCCCTATATTCATCACGTTCGACTGTGACATGCTCCCTGAGTCAGTGTATGCTGATTGATATCGCTACCGTGGGAAGGCATTCGTGCCACTGCCACGGAGGTGCTACTACTGTCACACTTTGGTTATGTTAATCGATCGTGTAGACGTGCAAAGTCGGAGTTACCTGAAGTCTGTGTAAGTTGTGGCCAATTGTGTCAAGTGCGGAGAGCCGCACCCTGCTTTTCCCAAGATATGTGGTGTATATCTCCTTGAGAAGGAAATCCTGGCCGTTCAGACACAGGATCGTCTCTCATTTCACGAGGCTAAGGACTTGGTCCTAGCGCATCCTATGTCTCACTATTAAGAAAGACACCCTCTGCTCCTGGCCCCACCAGGCCTATGAGTACAGTCGTTTCCGTGCCCATTTGGAACCTTTCTGTGGTTCTACCCACCCTGGCACTCCCCTGGTACAGCTGGCAGCACAAAAAGTTCACACCCATCCTTGGCTAAAACCAGAGCTCGCCTCCAATTCTCCCGAAGGACTGTTTCCCGTAAGGTGAATTGGCTGCACGCCTCCACCGAGTTGCTAGACTCACACCAGGCAACACTCATGAAGTTGGTCATGAAGCCATCTTCTGGGGTTCCTAATGCTGGCCCGCAAAAGGGGGAGAGCACTAAAGGAGCTTTAGCTTCAACACCTACATCCAGTCATAGGCTGGGTAGTTCGGAGATGGTGGATCCTACAAAAGAGGGACCCCCGCCTTGGAGACACCCCACTAACCTAAGGTTTCGAGGCGGAGGGAGGAAAAGCCTTGCATGGCGAGTCCAACCTCCCCTGTTAAGTCTTCGAAGGATACAGCACCTTCAGCGCATTGTCCAGAGTTCTGCCTCAGGGAAATGTGCAGCCATTCCCTTGAGGGTCTTCTCTTCGAAGAGGGCCCCCGCATCTCCTCCAAGCTGCCTGGAGGGCATATTCTTTAAATGGAAATGCCGCAGACTCCAGGCCAACTGGGAGGAGCTGCGGAGGCTTGTCTCATCCCTTTCCCCGTTAGCTATCTTTTTTGCATGAGACCATGCTGGGTGCGTGCCCCCTGCACCCACCCTCTTGGGGTATGAGGGTCTTGCAACCCTACCCCCACGAAATTAGGGCTGGGCATGAGGATGTGCTATTGACCCTCGGCATGATGTCTCCGTTCTTCTCTTTGTCTTAGATGCCACTTTTCAGGCAGTAGCTGTGCAACTGCACCTGGATAGGAGGTATACTGTTATTTCCACATACATTTTACCATAAGCCGACTTAAACGCAGGGGACTTCCACCGCGTCTTTGATTAATCCGAGGAGGCAAGTCCTTGCCGACCTTATCGACGAGCTTAAGATGGTGTCCTAACTGTGGATGAGTTTACGCATCACTGCCTGAGAACCGCTTCATTTTCTGGATGCTCTAACTGATTTGGGGTAGGGGTTGGTTGATGAATTCTATGGTAGTGATCACTTTCCCATTCAAATATCATTTTCTGGGCCGCTGCTGCCCGAGAGCCCGCCCCGGTGGTGCTTGGCGCAGGCACACTGGTTCTCATTTCAGGAAATGACTAATTTCTCTATCACAGTCAAGGAGTTTAGGTTGGTTGATGAGGCCATTAAGTTCTCCGGCAACCTTATCGCCATAGGCCTAATTACTATTCCTAGAACGTCTGGCCCTTTTGCCCTCCGACCACTCCCGTGCAAGTCAACGGAGTGTGAGACTGCCCTCAAACAGAAGTGTTATGCCTACATGTGCTATAAGCGTTGCCTGAATGATTTCACTGTTGCTGAATTTTGTTGGGTCAGGGCTAGATTCCTGTATATTTCGAAGCATATTTCTTGGCCGGCATACATGTCTTAACAGGAAAACCCCTCTAGCAGAGGTGTGGGAGCGAGTCAAAAGGATTTGGGTAAAGTTCTCGCAGGGCCCCGCATCTGTGGTGGAATCCTTTGTGACCGCTTTCTCCAGCCGGGATGCTGCTCCTCCAGTATCCAATGCGCGTTGTGATATCGTGGAAGGCTGCCGACTGGACTTTACTTTCAGAGGCAGAGAACCTTTCAACGACAGGTTTGCTTTGAGTGAGTTGCATTCCCGATGTCCCGTACACCATGCTTGCAGACCTGGGTGATCAAGGCATGGCTCATCTATTAGATTTGTTCAACAGGATCTGGAAAGAGGGTATCCTCCCAGATTCCTGGCCAATCACTACTTTGCTCGCTCTTTGCAAACTGTGGAAAGATCACTATCCCGGCCTGTTTCCGCCAAATCTCTCTAACTTCCTGAGTGTGCAAATTGATGGAGTAATTGGTAAATGTTAGATTAGCCTTTTTTCTGGACAGTGTAGGCCATCTGTCTTCTGCGCAGTGCAGATTCTGCAACTTCCACTCCACGTTGGATGCTCTGCTCCGAAAGGAAAAGGCAGTCTGTAAGGCCTTCCTTTGTAGACAGCACTATGCCAGTGTTTTTCGATCTGGAGAAGCCCTATGATACGCATGGCGATACGGTATCATTGAGACTCAACACCATGGGGGCGAGGGGACGCCTCCCAATCATTATATCTGTATTTTTGCGAGATCGTCGATTCCGGGTATGGGTAGGGCGGGAGCCCTCTCCGGCCCAATGTAGCAGGAAGAGGGTGTCCCGCAGGGAAGTGTCCTATGTGTCACACTCTTTGCCTTCAGCATCAACAGCATTGCCTCGGTGCTGCTGGAAGGTGTTCTAGCTACGCTCTACGTGGACAACCTTTCGATCTCTTTTGGTGCGGCCCAGATGCCAACTCTAGAGCATCGACTCCAACACGCATTGAACCTCGTTTCTTGCTATGTCGAAGCGCACAGGCTTCTGTTTTCCTTGGCCAATAATAAGGTAGTGCACTCTTGCCGCCATCCACAGCTCCACCTTGACCCAGGCTTGTTTCTAAATAGGGTGCGCCTGGAAGTGGTGGACTCGGACTGTTTCCTTGGTCTTGCATTTGGCTGACACCTCACCTGGGAGGCTCATATTCGCAGCCTTAGGGTTTCTTGTACCCGCGCCATGGATATTCTTCTCTGTGACGTTCAGCGCCTGGGACGCTGATAGGGGCTACTGCATTACTTTTTTATCGATCCTTTGTTCGTTCGAAGCTCAACTACGGATGCGAGTTTTATGCATCCGCAGCCGAGCGTGTATTGCGGATGGTGGTCTCGATCTACCACACCGGCCTTCACCTGGTGACTGGTTCCTTCCGCACTTCCCCCATTGAGAGCCTACTTGTCCATGCTGGGGAGATGCATTATTCGCCTCTACGCGCGAGCCCGACCCCTCCCTCAGTCGCTAACAGATCTCACGGCATTTACAGCTGATATAGACGGTTTCCATGCCGCCGAGAGAGCCTAGGACACCACTCAGGAAGGTACCACCTCTGACCATTTGTTGCCACGCCTCTGCTCCCAAAGCTTCTACAGCGCCGATAGTATTGCGTTCGGCCTTTTTGGAGCGCACTTTGTGTCACGCGGGAACCGTGCAAGTGTATACTGATGGTTCCAAGTCCCAAGAGGGTCGATTTCCACGCCTTATCCCCTCTGTTTGAAGTCAGGAGGGGCTCTGCCAGGCGCGCCGTCTGTCTTCACGGCTGAGCTGGTTGCAATACACCGATCGTTACGGGAGATAACCCGACGTGGCGGTTCGGAGACCAGATTGTGATTTATCTCCTGGTTCGCGATATCCGTGACGTCACGGTTTTTGCGAGCCGTGCGGATGTCGAGACTATCTTCTGCTGGGTTCCTGGACATGTAAGAATTGCGGGTAATGAGGGCGCCAAAGAGTCCGTGAGGACTAGGCAACCAGACCAGCCTTTCGCTCTTCCTCGCACCGATTACATGGCAGGAATATGGGCGGCTTGCGAAAGAAGATGAGAGACGGTCGAGGGAAACCTAAAGTAGCGGGCCATTACGCCGCGACTGTTCCTATAGACCTACCCCCCAATGACGCAACGGCTCCATGCTGCTTTCTGCCGTCTCTGAATTGGACACACTTGTGGGACCCACCGCCATTTTAGGGAGCGCTCGCCTGGGCTATATTGTGATGACTGCGTTGTCCCCCAGACTGTTCAGCCCATTTTTGTTGAATGTCCCAATCTAGGTGATCTTCGCGCACGCTACCTGTCCTGGTATCGGGGTGAGCGGGGTCGCTACCGCTTATACGCAGGACGGGTTTGTGCAACTGACTTGTTGACTTTATGACTTTTTGCTCTTTATTTAACCCAGGTTTTTTTTGTAGGTTGCACGTTCCTGTTGTTTTTTGTTTTGCATATTGTTATTTTAATGTAGCCTAGTACTAGGCTGTCCTGACTACGGCAACTTTGCCCAAGTAGGCAGTAGCCAGATGGGCTCCTAAAATTTTTTGAAAAATATGATAGAGTTACTGCTTTGTTCTTTTATCATTCCTTTGCTTACTCAAAACTTGACTACAGATGCAAGTTTTATGCATCCACACTAAGCGTTAATTACAGAAAGTGGACACAATCCGCACTGGCATATTGAGAGCCTCCATTCTGGTGGTTTGCTACACCCTTTTCCTCAACTTAACCTGGCTAAGTAGCAGCTCTGCCCTTCCTATCCACTACTCACCCTCTCCATTCCTTCCCACACTCCCACAACCCTAAAATTACCCACCACAGCCATTACTAGCACACATTGTGGAGACAGGCTCTGGATTACCTGCAGTCACACTGCCTGCTGCATCAGTATGAGTCGTCTAGGTGTCCTAAGGACATCTGAGAGATCATTTACACACACAGGTTGACCCAAGCCTTACCTGGTAACCTTACCAGCTCCTTTTGTCTTTGTCATATTCACTTGAGCCAATCAATCACTCATCTCTAAATAACAAATGTTCACTTTTACTTCTTTTTTAACATATCTTGTGAAAAAAAGAGGAACTAAATATGGGGCATGATGGACATCTATCAAGCCCCTCATCATCCTGTCACTTAGCTCTGCAACAAATGATAGAAATTAGGCATTTACATGGGTGAAGGGAGGCAAACACACAACTACAACCTGCACCCAAGTCTATTGAGCCAAAACACAATAAAATGTACACCCATTTTGCCCACATAGCACTTCAAAACCAGCTGCAGAGTGCCTTACTCCAAACCTTCCTACTTGACATTTACCCATACAAATCCACTCTGGATAGTTTCTCTCTTCCTTTAGAGTCAATACCCCTACCCCCAACACAAATACAAAAATAGAATGTTCCCACCCAAGACTGCCCTCACTGCAACCTCCAACAATGCTAAAACACTACCAATCTCATACCTTGTGCTGAGTGCCACGGAGCACCTTTCATTATAATCACTCTCAGAGATCTGGAAACGATCACTTGCCATAGCATGATTCCTGAGTGCTGCCACTTTTGACTGAAGAAAACTTAGGGGCTTCAAAGAAGAGATAATGATGAGCCAGCCACTGTCAAGAGAGAGATTAGTCATCTCTCTTGAATACTGTATTCCATTATTCATCAAAGATGAAAAATAAAGATGTGTTAACTGGGATTCTCACACTGCAGGATTAGCTGCCATATGGCTGTAATCGCACAGCTAGCCTTGCTATGCATCACTATGGCTGTAGTTGGCTGAGGCAATGAGATGAGTGAGCACACCTTAACTAGTTTTGCTGTGGTTGTTGGTGGTTGTGAGTCAGGTGCATGCTATGCAATTTCAATACTCTTTATTTATTTTATTCAATGAAATCGCCATCTGCCTCAACCACAGCCTGCAGGCAACATTGGAACCTGCAGCTGGCTTTATTGATGGTCCCCCTGTTAAACTAGGTGAAAACTTTGCTGATCCTGGACCTAAGCTCCACATTGGTGGTAAACTGGAACTTGATGGTCATCTCTCTCAACGATGCCTCACACATAAATAGTCCAGGGGGTTTCAGTCTGGGGAGTTTGAAAGCCAGATGTTCAGTGTTGTGTTCAAATAATTTGTCTGACAGCCAAAACTGGGTCCTCCTTCTTACAATTGGTTCATGCATTCCCCATTGTGGAATATTTAAATTCTTGGATAAGGCTGGCATCCCCCATTGTATATAGCTTGGGGAGAGGGAGGAAGCATTCTTGGACCTCCCTCTAAAACATGCTTTTTGGCTTTCTTTTTTTTTAGGTAAGTTGGTTTTAGTTTCTGTTCATTATTAAAAAAAAAATATTTAGCCTCTTTGTAGACTAAAAAAAATGAGGGAAAAAAATAATAATTTATAATTTTGACTGTTCTTGCTGACAGCTGCCAGAGTCATGCCTTAAAAAAAGAAAATCAGTGCAGACATGATCGTACTCTTCTTAGCTACCAGAAAACCCTAGATTTGACTCTCATGGGTTTCTGTCCACAATGCACTAACTACAAACTACCCACAACCGCACATTCCATCAACACAATATACACTGTGAGGGGTCTGTGAGAAAACCAACAGAACGGTAGCAGGCCATGGCTTATTGAGTCCCAATTTTAGGATCCTTGATGCCAGGAGGTGGGAGGAGATCTGAAAGTGCCTCAGGGTCTTAGGAGAGTAGGAGGGGCGCTTAGCCTAACACACTCAAGATGATCAACCATAACACTGGGTCCAAACATCTCCTAAATGCTATTTTATCATTTTATCAGATATCCTCTCACTTCATATACAGGTTGCCTTGCCAAGACTCCACTGCCTTCACCATCTAAAACTAAACATTTAGAACCAGCAACAGATTAGCTTGGCTCATAGACATCTTTACCTTGCACACAGTTAGGCAAAATTCATAGATACACATTGAGATCTTTATGAAAACCCTGTTTTATCGGCCGAGTTTACTTTAGTTGCTGGCCGAATTGGCCGCACTCTCGGGATGCACAGCATCTTAATGCACTGACTGCATTGTCCCCCAGACTATTTTTCACATTCTTGTTGAACGTCTCACTCTGGGTGATCTTTGCACATGTTACTTGTCCCAGTATTGGGATGAGCAAGGTCGCTACCATTTGTCTCTTGTATTCAGGATGGATTTGTTCTCACTGACTGTGGATTATTTGACTTGTTGGAGATGGTCGGCCTCCATTTTATTTGACTCTCTTTGGTGTGGGTCATACTGGGGGAGTGACTGCCTTTCCCTGATGCCTAAGTGTGCTTCCTTTTTTTTTTTGTATTTTACCTTTGGTTTTGTTTGAGGGTTTTTTTTTTTTGGTATTTGGTTTTTAATCTAGCCTCGCCTTAGGCTATAAGATGACTATGGCGACTTATGCCCTTGTAGGCAGTTGCCAGATTTGTGTTGAAAAAAAAAATGTACCCTGCTGATTTAAGGCAGAGACTATAGCATAAGCAAAGTGCTCTTATTGGTCACTTCCATTTCCTTTGTCATTTCTCATACAAATAGACGGCATTGTAGAAAGGGGCCAACTTCTGGAAAGTAGTGATCATTCCAGTCCCTTTTGGCTATTTAAGATTGTTAGTAATTAAATCATTTCAGTTAAGATAATTTATATCATAATTTTCAGGTGCAATGGATAAAGAAATATACTATACGCAGTTAAAATTTGGCTGGGCATATGAAGACTACATTGATTGGTTTACTGCATCAATTCTGATTTCATTTGTTGGTATGTATAAATTTATCCAAACACTCACGTGATGAATTTGTTTGATTTAATCAACTTTTTATTTTTATAAGTGACTTTCAGAAAAAGTTATTTTTAATTAGGAAATTTTCATTTTAGGTATATTCTGGTAGCAGTGATCCATAATGTGAATTTTAAGGGTCCTGCTTTGTTACATGCCCTGTGAATGTTAGTCCCCATATGATTCGAGTATCCTCCATTGGGTTATTGGGTGTTGCCTTAGCAACCATATTTGTGAAGGTAGAGCAAGCTCTACGGTTGCTTGCCCCTATTATTCTAGTGTCTCAAATCTTCTCCACTTTAGATTATATACCTCTCGCACATCTTTATTTCTTGCACCAGGTTGTTATAGAAATGGACTTCTTTGTTTCTAGTACTTGTTCAACCCTTGTATTTGAGGCCTTTCTCTGTATGGGCCTACAGATTGATGCAGGATCTGAACCACAGGTCACTACTACTTGGGGTAGCTACCGTAACTCCAAATATATTCAGACATCAAGAAACTAACCATACTCAATGTGGCTTAACTGGAGTCCATTGAAATAGATCTGAACAATGTAGGCATCACTTGCACTGGTCTCTCGGCTGCCATGCTGCAAATTAATCCCACAATGGAGTGTTGGGTAAGGATCATGCTGCAGCTGAAATTGGTGTACTACAATCCCTCCTGTCCCTCCCCCCCACAAGGAAGACCTAGCTTAGTGAATGAAAATGCATATGTTTGACCCAAACCTTGGAGATTGAATGCCCCCCCCCCCCTATTTAATTTAAGTACCCCTACAACTAAACCCTAAATGTCCTTTCCTCAGACTTTCTGATAGGTTTAGCTCTTTTTGTTTCCTGGTGGACCCTTTAGATCAGGGACGGGGAACCTTTTAAAAAATGGAAGGAATTCAGGACCCCTGTGTGATCTCATCTCACTTATGTACCAGGGGGCACCTCTTTAACCTCTTCCCTCCTACCATACACAAATGGTTAGGTTGTTTCTTCCATACCACATCTTGGCTGAGAGCCACCTACAAGCGGTTCTCCACTGTGTAGGTAGCCACCCTCCATACCTTTTCTCAGGCCTCCCCCCTTGATATCTTAGCAGGTAGGGGCTCCCCCCCTCAAGTGTTTTCCAGGTATTAGGACTTCCCTCTTAATATCTTGTAGTGAGTTACCTGCTGGTGACTGAGGTGGTTGTGGCCCCTATTTTGCTCTGATGGGCCCAGCAAGAGGAGCAGAAATAGCAGGGGAAAGGCAGCTTGTCCACTACTGATGGGAGAAAGCGGCAAGAGTAGGTCACCTTAGAGAGGCCATAGGTGACTGACCCCATTATTACATCTAAGGCTCATGACATTCTTGGGGACTGTTGCCAGTCACCCAATTTTTCTCCATTATGGGCTACATACACATAACTTCTCCCAACTGGCAGAACAGTAGTAGGCCATGGCCTATTGAGTCCAAAGTTAGGATCCTTGATGGCAGATTGCAGGGTCTTCAGTAGGAGAGGATAATGGCTTAGTAAGAAATACCCCCAAGCCTAACTCTGCTCCTGGGCAAGATCATCCTGAGGACTTAATGGGAAGGAGAGGCTCTTCTTGCGGGATTCCAAAGACAACCAGGTCCTTCTCCATGTCAGAGAGGAACCGACTGAAGCAGGCCCATCCCGCCTCGGTGCTCGTTTGGTGGGTGGCATGAAGATATCTCCTTCTGGAGGGACTCTGAGGTGTCCTGGTCCTTTGGGAACTTGGCAGGTGACCAGCAAAAGCTGGGCTGTCCCGACCTCAGGAGCCCTCTCGGGTGGAGAGGAGAGTTCTTTGTCCCAATCAAGGAGTTTAGGTTGGTTGATAAGGCCATCAAGTTATTCTCTAGCAACCTTATTGCCATAGGTTTAACTACCATTCCTAAAACATCTGGGAATTTCGCACAATGTCTGCTTCCTTTTTGGTCAGCCTAATGTGAGATGGCCCTCAAACAGAAGCGGTATTCCTACATCAACTATGTGGAATCTACTATACGCGCTGCCCAACCTATTTCACTGTAGATGAATTTCATTTAGCTAGGGCTAGGTTCTGGTATGTTTCAAAACATGCCTGCTGCTCTTCCTGGCAGGCATACAATGTCTTCACTTAACAGGAAGACCCCTCTTGCAGAGGTGTGGAAACAAGTCAAAAGGATTTGGGGCCAAATTCTTGCATGACCTGTTCCTGTTCTACAGGAAAATACGACAGCAATCTTGGACCTGGCTTCTGTGGCGGAGTCCTTTACAACCGCTTTCTCCACATTCTCTAGCTTAGATGCTGCTCTACCAGCACATTCAATGTATGTCATTAAGTCGCTGAAGGCCACTAACTGGACTTCTCTTCCAGATGCAGAAAACCCTTCAATGACAGGTTTACTTTGAGCGAGTTTCATTCTGCTCTTGCTTCATGTGCGATCACAGTCTCCGCTGTGGATCATGTACCATATGCCATGCTTTGAAACATAGGGGTGCAATGTATGGCATTTTTGTTCAGCAGGCTCTGGACAGTGGGTATCCTCCCAGACTCATGATAAATGGCTACTGTGTTCACCTTTCACAAACTGAGGAGAGATCACTCTACCCCAGCCTGCTTCCACCTAATTTCTCTAACCTCCTGAGTGTGAAAGTTGATGGAGAAATTAGTGAATGTTAGATTTGCCTTTTTTCTGTACAGCAGAAGCCACCTGTCTTCTGCTCTGTGCTGTTTCCGACAGTTCTACTCAATGTTGGATGTTCTGCTCTGGCTCGAAAATTTCTATCTGCAAGGCCTTCCTTCATAAACAGCACTAGGCCATGGTGTTTTTTTGATTATGGACACACTCCACACCATGGGGGCAAGGTGATGCCTCCCAATTTTCATTTGAGTTCTTGTGAGATTGTTAATTCCACATACAGGCGGAGGATCCCTCTCAGGCTGAAGAGAACATCCTGCTGGGAACTGTCCTCAGTTTCGCACTCTTTGCCATGATATCTACAGTATTAGGTTAGTGCTGCCGGATAATGTTCTTGCTACCCTCTATCTAGATGACTTTTGATCTCTTTTGGTGTGGCCCAGATACCAACCAACTCTGGAGTACTGACTCCAACAAGCATTGCACCCAATCTATATGCCAAAATGTACAGCAGGTTTTTGCTATGACCAAGACAAAGGTAGTGCACTTTTGCCCCCAACTACAGCTCCACCCGATCTCAACTTGTTTCTAAACAGGGTTTACCTGGAAGTGGTGGGTTAGCACCATTTATTTGGTCTTGTTTTTGACTAGCACCTTTCCTGGGAGGCCCATATCCCCAACCTTAGTGTTGCTTATACCTACACCATGGACATTATTCATTCTGTGACATCCAGCACTTGGGGTGCTGATAGGGCTAAAGCCTTGTTGTTTTATCATTCCTTTGTTCAGTAAAGCCCCATTACGGATGTGAGTTTTACATATCCACAGCTGAGTATAAATTAAGAAGGTGGAATTGATCCACTACGCCGATCTCTAGCAACCAGTGCCTTCCACATGTCCCCTATTATGAGCTTGTCACATGTTCTGCACTGTACACATGCATAATGAGCTTGTGCAATGTGCATGCTGTCCCAATGTGTTCCTCACTCACCAACAATAGTGCTGTGGCGGCAGGATCGCGAATCCCCAGCCAAAAATTCCCGCCGCCTTGACAAGGTCTGCTTGATGGTTTGAGGAGAGAGAGTATTTTCTATTTTATTACACACAAAAAAATAATGGCGATCAACCACAAACCCAGAAAACAAAAATTTACCCAATTACCAAAATATTTACTATTTCTAACCACTAATGAAAGATATATATATATATATATATATATATATATATATATATATATATATATATATATATATATATATATATATATATACAGTGGTACCTCTACTTACGAAAGGCTCTACATACAAAATTTTCAGGTTACGAAACACTTATTCAGAAAAATATTGCCTCTTGTTACGAAAGAAATTCCAGAATACGAAAGGCGAAAATTTCAAAATACGCGCTGCTACTCACAGCTCCCAGAGTCCACCGAGCGTAAACATACTTGTAGCATCCTGTATCTTGGTTTGAAAGTGGTGCGTCCGAGCTGCTCTGCCATTGGCTATTGCCCAGCATCTTCCTGGCATCCCATTGGCTAGGATGGACCTCTGTGTGTATGTGCGTATACCCAGAATCCCCTTCATTTTCCTGTCGGCCCATGAGGATCACCGAAGCCTCAGTCTCACGCTAGCGAAATTCAGTAAAGCACGAAGTGTTCGGACAGTTTTTCGTCAGCTATTGTTAGTGTTTATTGCAACTTTACGTGTGCTAATTAACTTTTATTTACTATGGGCCCCAAGAAAGTGATGGAGAAAAGTGGTGAGAAGAAGAAGAGAGTTGTTTTGTCCATACAAACAAATCAAGAGATAATAGAAAAGTACGAAAAAGGGATGCGTTTGGTTGATCTCGCCAAAGAATATAACCGTAATCCATCAACGATCGGCACGATATTAAAACAAAAGGAAGCCCTAAAAGCTACGACTCCTTCCAAAGGCCTCTCTGTCATTTCGAAGAGGAGGTTGGCAGTGAACAATGAGATGGAGAGGTTGTTACTCATGTGGATAAAGGAGAAAGAGATGGCTCGAGACACAGTGACCGAGACCATAATTTGCGAAAAGGCGACCGCCATCTTTAATGACCTCGTAAAGATGGATGCAGGCGAGGGAACTTCGGCGCAAAATCCACACCAGGAGTTTAAGGCATCGCGTAGGTGGTTCGAGAAGTTCAAAAGGAAGACTGGAATTCACTCTGTTGTTCGGCATGGCGAACAACCTTTGATTGGATCTTTACAAAACTTCAGGCAAAAACCACTGCTGAGAGTGAACCTGAACCAAAGAAGGCGAAAGGTGACAACGATAACAGTTAAACAAGAGAACCATTAAAGTAAAAAGGAAGAAAAAAAAACTTTATTCTTTACATTATGTACAACTCTCATTTTTATGTTTATTGTGCAGTAATTTAATTCTAACATGTATTTATTACAAGTTTTGAGGCATTTTTGTAATTTATAAAAAAATGATGTCCGATTTTTAAGGGGCTTGGAACCGATTAGGGCATTTATAGGGTAAAAAGTGTTTCACGTTACGAAACAATTTCCAGAACGAATTAATTTCGTAAGTAGAGGTACCACTGTATATATATATATATATATATATAATATATATATATATATATATATATATATATATATATATATATATATATATATATATATATATATATATATATATATATATATATATATATATAGTTGGCCTAACAAATTTACCTCGCCTACACACACGCAAACAAGGAAATGTTTAGGGCTTCACAAACAGATTGCCCAATGCCAACATTTAAGTCTGTTCAACTTTTATCAGATCTGGGAGTGCTATTACCGATATGGGGGGGGGGGGAAAGGGAGGTGGGCCCGCTTTCTTGTGGGAAGGGAGGTTCCTTTTTCTTAAGGGACTGGGAGTCCAGCTTCCAGCCAAGGCGAAATGATCTGCATTCAAGGACGGGGAAGTGGGGGTTCCAGTCAAAGCGGAAAGTGGGAGGGCTCTGACTCCAATCGATGCGTAAGTGACTTGGAGGCAGTCTCGAGACTCACGCTTTGAAAAACAGTCCCCTTACTGCCACGCGAGAGTCAAGATTGGCTTCAGTCGTCTCCGAAAGCCAGATGTCGCCGACGATCGGTACCATAGAACTGGAAAAGAGGAGGCACATTCAGTCACTGATTCACTGCCACACTCAAACATCTTTACTCCTAACACATTCAACCATACCCACTCTCACACAATTTTCAATCACCTATTTGCCGTCCAGATGGCTCTTCTTTCCTCAGTCACAAACTTCCAAATTATTACTAAATACAAAGCTATAATTACGCTGAAAGAATCCGCCTAAAAAGAAAATGGAGATGAATGGGGGAGCACGATAAAGGTCCATCGAGTTCCCCCACTCAAGCAAAGACGGTGATCACACGATCCACACACACATTCTGAAAAAGAAGACAGGGATCAGACATAGGGGAGGAGAGGCGGACAACCAAACTACTAAATCGCCTTTCCCACCAGGAGACACAAGTCAATTTTGCTCTTCCTCAATGGATTCCATGACAAGAATCAGGTCAGCCCTCCAGGCTGCCTGGCAAAAAGGAAGAGAGATGGCTAATGTGAATTTAAAGTTGTGTGCCATCACACAGCGACTATTTCCTTGAATCTACTCTCAATGCCTCAGTGGGTTTAGGTCAGTTTCCATCATCTTTGAATTTGGCACACATGGATATAACGCCCATTTTATGGAGTGTTCCCTGCATCTTACTGCAATGACTGCCTGGTCCCCCAGACTGTTTGGCAAATCCATTGTTGCTGACAATAGAAGGCAATAGTGAAAATGCAGATCGGCCTCTAAAACACCCCTTCAACCAGTGGAGGGACTCTTCTCTTGCCTTTTTCATGCGGCGAAGGGGCTTCCTCTCTGCCATCTTTAGAGCCGCCCACACGCAGCTCCACCTAAAAAAAAGGAGGTTTTTCCTCTCCCCAGCTTTCTCAGATGCCCCTTCAACCTTCTTCCACCAGAGAGGAGGTTTACTCCTCTCACAAATCTATGGGTGAAGCGGCTCCCCTCACCCCATTATGTACAACTCTAAGACACCCCTTCAACCAGTGGAGGGACTCTTCTCTTGCCTTTTTCATGCGGCAAAGGGGCTTCCTCTCTGCCATCTTTAGAGCCGCCCACACGCAGCTCCACCTAAAAAAAGGAGGTTTTTCCTCTCCCAAGCTTTCTCAGATGCCCCTTCAACCTTCTTCCACCAGAGAGGAGGTTTACTCCTCTCACAAATCTATGGGTGAAGCGGCTCCCCTCACCCCATTTTTTTTTTAGAAGTGCCCAAGGGCAACTCTTCTCCAACAGCGGCAGCCCCCCCCCCTTTCACAGCAAAGGGGACACCAACATAGGAGGCAGGTGGCCCCAAATTGACCTCTCTTGGAGGGAGCGGTTTGATATGGCAAATCCCCTTAGGGGGACCTGCTCTGTGCCCAACCACAATCCTGCATTTTAGCTTATAGGGGGTCAGTGTGCCTGCTCCTGCCTCTCTTTCTTGAAGAAAAACCTGGAAATACCAAATATTCCTACATTGGGATCTGTGATGCCCGCAGACTTCAAACAGTTTCTGGTTATTTGCTCCACCAATGGCAGCATGTTGGCCAAGGGCAATGCGAGGGAATGAACTCTAAGTTCCACCTTGAGCCCCCTCCCCCGCTTCAAGCAGAAACGACATGGGCCTAAGCTAGATTTCTAAATGCAAGGAGAGAGAACTATTCTCGCGAGGGGAAACTTCAAAGCGGCTGGAAACACCTTTGTTTGATCAGTCAGCCTATCCCCCGCTGAGACGCATTTTTATGACTCTGCCCTGCCTGGAGTCTTATCTTGTCTGGGCCTAAAGAGACTGGCGCCAATGTTTACTCCCAAGAGACTGCGATGCTTGGAGGCTTTCTAAGGGGTGCGGCGATTTGCCATCCTGGCCGCCGTGTTGACGGGATTCAGCACCCCGTCCGACCTCAGCTTAGCCTCTTCTCCTTCCTTCAAAACACTTGTTTCCTTGCTTTTCATACAACCTCTCCCACAACTTTCTCTGGTCAGCCTCTAATTTCACAGGGTAGATGCTGACCTTCTTCTCAGCCAACCGTCCCGGATCGGGGCTGAGAGGGGAGGGAACAATGTTCCCTAAACCCTGAGCTCTGGTCTGGGGTGGTTGGTTTTTAACAACCTGCTTCATCCCCACTGATACCTTCCTCATATCCCTTTTCCTCTCCTCTTCATAATCTATCTTTTTTACCCGTGTCCAAGGTGGAGCCGCCATGCTGATGGACTGCCAGGCCAACAGGCGGGAGGGGTGGTCCCAAATGGCGGCGCCTGTCTCTGCCGGGCCTGTAAGCACCTCTTGCATTGCGGGCTACTGTGAGAGGTGATGCGCGATTGCGTCTCGTGATACAAATAGGGTCACCATGCCCAATGATGAATATAAAAAAAAAAAACAACCCTCAACTTTCCCTGTAACATCAACGGAGCCACCCTCGGGCAGCTCAAGCAAAAAAATGGATGTCCCCCGCCTTGTGCTTGCGCAGGGGACCCTCCATATCTCTCTAACCGGAGAGGAGGCTCACTCCTCTCCTTCGCCTATGGGTGTAAGGGGGACTCCCCCTCACCCCCTTCTCTGGAGGTGCTTTCGGGCACCTCCCTCTTTCCAACGGAAGTCCCCTCTGTTCTTTCCAAGGGGACTGCCAAGATAGCCAGCAGGCAGCCCTTAGCCAGCCGCTCCACATCGAAGCGTCTCGGTAGGGCAAACCCCCTTAGGGGGGAGAGGGAAGCCAGGCCCCTTTGGTCGCTTCCCTCAAAAGACCTGCTGGCAAGAATTTTAAACCTTGCCGGGGTCAAGGCCTGTGCCTCCCCAAACAAGACTGGTGACGCTGCCAAGGGGACCTGCGATGTCATGGGAGGGGATGGCCAACTGGAGGCCCCTCCTGTGATAAACTTTGTCTTTGAGGATACCGAGCCTCAGACGGTAGGGCCTTCCATTGGGGAAATCCTTTCTCGGCGCCAAGCACCGAACCCGAATCCGCCCCTATGCAAGGTCCTCCGCAAACAGCTGGGGCCTCCGAGGCAGTACAAGGAGGGGAGGGATCTCCTTTGACTGGTGCTGCTGCAACCACCAGGACCTTGTCCATTTCAGAGAAGGACCTGGCTGAGGCTGGTCCATCTGGCCTGGGGGCTCCTTCCAGCGGAGGTGAGAAGGGGGTTCATTCCCCGCCCGCCTCTCCAAAAAAGAAAAAGAAAAAGACTAAAAAGACAAAACAAACTCAGGGCTCCTCTCCATCCGTGGGGGCTACGGGGAAGGATGGGTCTGCTGCCAATTTGGCAAGTGACCAAGCCGAGATCGGCACATCCGGCCCCCCTGCCCCCCAGTTGCGGAGCCCCTGACTATGACCAAAAGTGCACAGGGCGGAGCCTCGATGACATTAAGGCCCCTGATTCAGAGGTTACCTGGCGTTTTCGAGCCTGCTGCCTTCAAACGCTTCCTCGTTATTCGATCCACTGATGGCACCATGTTGGCCAAGGGCAACATGATCCATTAGAGGAGAGGATTAGCTAGTGCAATTGGTAGAGAGCCGAAAGTGACCCGTTTCTCGGACAGGAGCCTTCTGGCGAATGCGGCGAATCCCGCTGAGGCGGCCAAGATAAGTGCTCTTCGGACACTTCATGGCACCACGGTGAGTGTGATGCTGCACTCTACCATGAACTTTGTGAAAGGAATAGTTTATGTGAAGGAACTCGTTGACTACTCCATTGAGGACATCACCTTAAGCTGGTTGACCATGGGGCAGTCAAGGTAAAACGTGTGATGAGAAAATAGAGAGGGGCCTCGACACCCACCCCTACACTCTTTGTCACGTTTGACTGTGAGAAGCTCCCTGAGTCGGTGCATGCTGGTTGGTACCGCTACCGTGTGAAGGCATTCGTGCCACTGCCGCGGCGGTGCTATTACTGTCACCGCTTCGGCCATACGAATCAATCTTGTCGACGTGCAAAGTCAGGGTCACCCGAAGTCTGTGTAAATCATGTGTGGCCAAGTGTGTCAATTGCGGAGAGGCGCACCCCGCTTCTTCGAAGCAATGTGGTGCATATCTCCTCGAGAAAGAAATCCTGGCCGTTCAGGCCCAGGATCGAATCTCATTTCTCAAGGCTAAGGACTTGGTCCTGGTGCGCCCATGCTCTGCCTGGGACGTCATATGCCTCAATAGTTAGAAAGGCATCCTCTGCTCCTGGCCCATCCAGGCCAACGAGCGCGATTGTTTCCGTGTTCATTTGGATCCCGGCTCTACTCAACCCAGGCGCTCCCCTGGTAAAGCTGGCGGCAAAAAAGGGTTCCTACCCAGCCCCGGCTAAAACCAGGGCTTCCCTCTCTTCCCCCAGCGTGACCGTTTCCCGTAAGGCGAAATGACCACGCGCCTCCACCGAGTCGTTAGACTCACAGGGGGCAACATCCCTGAAGCTGGTCGCCAGGCCATCTTCCGGGGTTCCTAAAGCTGTCCCCCGAAAGGAGGACAGCAACAAAGGAGCTTCAGCTCCTTCGCCCACGCCTAGAGGTGGTGCGAGTGGCTCAGAAACGGTGGTTCCTCGAAAAGAGTGCCCCCCTCCTCCGAAGCCGCAACGCCCGCCTAAGGTTTCGAGGCGGAGGGAGGAAAAGACTCGCATGGTGAGCCCAACCTCTCCCAATAAGTGCTCGAAGGCGACAACGCCTTCAGCGCTTTGTCCGGCCAACAGCGCCCGGGGTTCTGCCTCCGGGAGGCGTACGGCCATTCCCGTGAGGGTCTTCAGTTCGAGGAGGGCCCCCGCGTCTCCTCCGAGCTAGGCCTGGAGGGCATATTCCTTCAATGGATTTGCCGTGGACTCCGGGCCAACTGGGAGGAGCTGCGGAGGCTCGTCTCGTTCCGTTCCCCGTTAGCTATCTTTTTGCAGGAGACAATGCTAGGCGCGTGCCTCCTGCCCTCCCCTCGGGGTATAAGGGTCTTGCGACCCCACCATCACTGGATGGCCGGGCTGGGCGATGCGCGGTTTACACCCGGCATTATGTCTCTGTTCTTCCTTTCTCTTTAGATACCTCCTTTCAGGCAGTGGCTGTGCAGCTGCACCCAGATGCCAACTCTGGAGCGTGGACTCCAACAGGCATTGAACCGCGTCTCTCGCTATGCCGAATCGCACAGGTTTCGGTTTTCTTTGGCTAAGACTAAGGTGGTGCATTACTGCCGCCATCCACGGCTCCACCCTGACCCAGATTTGTTTCTTAATGGGGTGCGCCTGGATGTGGTGGAATCGCACCGTTTCCTTGGTCTTGTATTCGACCGACGCCTCACCTGGGAGGCTCATATTCGCAGCCTTAGGGTCTCTTGTACCCGCGCCATGGATATTCTCCGTTCCGTGACGTTCAGCGCTTGGGACGCTGATAGGGCTACTGCCCTACTTTTTTATCGATCCTTTGTTCGTTCGAAGCTCGACTACGGATGCGAGTTTTATGCATCCGCAGCCGAGCGTTTATTGCGGTAGGTGGATTCGATCCACCACACCGGCCTTCGCTTGCGACCCGTGCCTTCCGCACTTTTTCCATTGAGAGCCTCTTGGTCGATGCTGGGGAGATGCCACTCGCTCTGCGCCGCGTTCAGTGCATCACTCGGCTGTACGCGCGAACCCGGCGCTTCCCTCAGTGGCCAACAGCTTTCACTGCATCCGCAGCTGATCTCGATGGTTCCTATGCCGCCGAGAGAGGCCAGTCATAATCTAAGCCCTTGGGTTTAGGGCTAGGAAACTCCTTCGAGAGCTATATATAGCTCTCGGGCCGGTGGCACCCCTGGTTCTGCCCAGGACGCCACCCTGGAGGGTACCACATTTGGCTATTTGTCGCCACGCCTCTGCTCCCAAAGCTTGTACTGCGCCGGGAGTATTGCGTTCGACCTTTTAGGAGCACACCTCGTGTCACGCTGGAACCGTGCCAGTGTATACGGATGGCTCCAAGTCCCAAGAGGGGGTCAGCTTCCACGCCGTATCCCCTCTGTTTGAATTCAGCGGGGCTCTGCCAGGCGCTGCGTCTGTCTTCACGGCCGTGCTGGTCGCAATACGCCACTTGGTTTGGGAGATTACGTGACGTGCCCGGTTCGGAGACCGGATTGTGATCTATTGCGACTCACAAAGTGCCCTGAGTGCTCTCGGGGCATTGAAGTCTCCGCACCTCCTGGTTCGCGATATCCGTGACGCCACGGTTTTGGCGAGCCTGGTGGATGTCGAGATTATTTTCTGCTGTGTTCCTGGACATGTAGGAATTGTGAGGAATGAGCGCGCCGATGAGGGCGCCAAAGAGTCCGCGAGGACTCTGCGACCGGACAAGCGTTTCACTCTTCCTCACACCGACTACATGGCAGGAATACGGGCAGCTCTTCGGACTGCTTGGCAAAGAAGATGGGAGACGGTCGAAGGGAACTTAAAGTTTCGTGCCATTGCGCCGCGACTGTTCCCATGAACCTATCCCCCAATGCCGCGATGGCTTCAGGTCGCTTTCTGTCGTCTCCGAATCGGGCACACTCGTGTGACGCATCGCTATCTGAGGGAGCGCTCGCCAGCGCCCTATTGCGACGACTGCGTCGTCCCCCAGACTGTTAGCCACATTCTTGTCGAATGTCCCAGTCTGGGTTATCTTCGCGCACGTTACCTGTCCCGGTACCTGGATGGGCGGGGTCGCTACCGCCTGTCCCTTGTACTCGGGACGAGTGCGTGCACATTGACTGGTGGACTTGTTGACTTTTTAGGGGAGGCCGGCCTTCTCCCTTTCATTTAACTAGGTTTATTTGTTCTTTTTGTTATTGCTTCCTAATTGTTATTTCTTTTTATTGTTTTCTTATCAAATTTTTTAAAGTAGCCTAGAACTAGGCTGTTTGTTTACGGCGACTTATGCCTAAGTTGGCAGTCGCCAGATAGCCCCTTAAAAAAAATGGAGGCTTTCTAGTGAGGAAGCCAGCAGGGTATTTAACCTAAAGTCAACCGTTACTCGTCAGAGAGTACCGCCCGCCCTTTCGCGAAGATACCCCCTCGTCTCTAGTCGAACCTCGGAGTTAGATCTCGTCGGCTAGACAGATGGTCGTGAGTTTGGACACAGTCTATCGGCAAATTCGTGAAACGACTTTTTCTTTGGAGAATTGCACGACCACTTTTCCCCTCCCGTCAAGGAAACCTCGCCCCTCGTCTGAGATTACTCATCCCAATTCGAGTGTGTCTCACCCAGCCTGGAAATTACCTTACTCATGCCCCAGATAATTCCGACCCCTCCTTCAAGAGTGCAACGCCCCTCGAACCGCAAGACTAGCTCGCCTCGTAAGAGTCAAGCCAGCAAGGTAAAACCCCTTTATCCTTTTTTGAGGATAATCACCCCTTTTGTCCTCGCCACCTGATATCCTCCCCCCGACCCTTTAATTGGACTTTCCAGTGTTTACCAACATTTTTCCTGTCTGACCAAGTCCCATATTTTGATCCCCATTAAACTGATTAGTATTTGATTTATTATTTCATTGGGAGTGATATTATTCTCCCATTCCTTTGCCTTTGTAGACATTTCCATAATTAGCATTATTAGTGTAATTAAAGTTTATTTTTGTTTTTAATCTTTCAATAACCTTGAATGAAACCTGGTATTTAAATCTTACTTTGGCCAACCATTAATCTCCTCACGCACTTACTTCTTATTAGCCCTGTGCAGCTGGTCTATCCATCTGGCCGCCTGCAACGTAAGTAGACAGCATTCTCTGCAGCGAAGGTATCCGCTCAAGAATACCACGACAGGCAACATGATCCATCAGAGGAGAGCATTAGCTAGCTTGTAAGGTAGAGGTGCGAAGGTGACCATTTCTCAGAGAGAGCTTTCTTCATTGTACCCTTCCGAGGCTTCCATGATTAGTTCCCTTCGGACACTTAGGGCTCACCGGTGAGTGTAACTTCACGCTACCATCAACTTCGTCAAAGGAGTGCTTTATGGGAGGATACTCGGGGATTACTCCATAGAAGACATTACCTTAGAGCTGGCCGACCATGGGGCGGCCAACGTCGAACGTGTGATGAGAAACCAGGGAGGATCCCTGAGACCTATAGTCTTCATCACATTCGACCATGACAGGCGCCCTGAGTATGTGCGTGCCCATTGGTATCGCTGTCGTATAAAGACATTAGTGATTCGTGCCACTGCCACGAAGATCCTACAAATCGCTCCTGTAGATGTGCAAAGTCTGTTAAGTTGCTCCAAGGCCGCACACGATAAGTCAAAATCGTGTGTGGCCAAGTGTGTCAATTGCGGAGAGTCGAACCCTCTTCGAAGCAATGCGGTGCATATCTTCTGGAGAAGGAAATCCTGGCCATTCAGGCTATGTATCGTCTCATTTCGTGAGGCTAAGGACTTGGTCCTGGCGCGCCCGGCGCTTCCTGAGACGTTTATGCTTCAGTTTTAAAAAGCTCCCTTTTGCTATTTGCCCGTCCAGGGATACGAGCATGGTCGTTTCCACGCCCTTTAGCAAGTTCTACTCACCCCGGCCGCCCCACTAGTATCACTGGCGGCACAAATGGTACACACCCAGCCTTGGCTAAAACCAGTGACTCTTTCCTCTAAAGCGAAACGGCCACGTGGCTCCACCGAGGCGTTAGACTCCCAGGAGGCAACAACCCTAAAGGTTGTCGTGAGGCTGTCTTCTGGGGTTCCTAAAGATGCCCCCCGAAAGGAGGATAACACCAAAGGAGCTTCGGCTTCTTCGCCCACATCCAGTGGTAAGCTGGTGGCTCGGAGACGGTGAATCCTCCAAAAAGGGGACCCCCGCCCGCCGAAGGTTTCGAGGTGGAGGGAGGAAAAGAGTCACATAGCAAGCCCAACCTCCCCCGATACGTCCTTGATTGCATTGTGCGACCAACAGCGCCGGAGTTCTGCCTCCGGAAAGCGTACGGTCATTCCGTAAATCTCCAAGCTAGGCCTGGTGGGCATATTCCTTCAATAGAATTGCTGCGGACTCAAGGCTAATTGGGAGGAGCTGCGGAGGCTCGTCTCCTCCCGTTTCTATTTAGCTACCCTTTTGCAGGAGACCATACTGGGCGCGTGCCTCTTGCCCATCGTTTAGGGATATAAGAATTTTGTCACCCCATCACTACTGGATGGGGGCCGGGTAGGAGGATGCGCCGTTTACACCCGACATTATGTCTCCGTTCTTCTCTTGCTTTAAATACCTCTTTTCAGGCATTAGCAGCATTGCTACACCTGGATACTCTCAGTTCTGCGTGCATTCCACCATCAGTCGACATCGATGCGGGGGACTTCCGTTGCATCGCTGCATGGTTTCCGAGGACCTTTCTACTGCTCGGAGATTTGAACGCTAGAAACCCCTTCTGGGGAGACTACTCAATCAATCCAAGGTGTCGGTCCTTGACGATCTGGAGATGGGTGTCCTAAATGTGGATGAGTTTACTCATTATTGCCCGAGAACCACTTCATCCTGCATGGTAGTGATCACTTTCCCATTCAAATATCATTTTCCTGACCGTTGCAGCCTGAAAGACCACTCCCGTTGGTGCTTGGTGTGGGAGGTGGTCCACATTTCAAGAAATGACTGGACTAATTTCTCTGCCCCAGTCGAGGAGCTTAGGTCGGTGGCTAATGCTGTTGAATTCTTCTCAGCAACCTCATCGCTGTGGACATAACTACTATTCCTAAAACGTCTGGGCGTTTTGCACGCCGAGCGCTTCCGTGGTAGTTAGCCGAGTGTGAGACGGCCCCAAACAGAAGAATTCTGCCTAAATGCGCTATAAGCGCCGCCCGCATGATTTCACTGTGGGTGAATTTCGTAGAGTTAAGGCTAGGATCCGGTATGTTTCGAAACACGTCCGCCGCTCTTCTTGGCGGGGCATCCGTATCTTCACTAAATGGAAAGACCCCTCATGTAGAGGTGTAAAAGCGAGTCAAAAGGATACGGGGCAAGTTCTCGCAGGACCCCCTCTCCCGTTCTCCAGGAGAATGGGACTGAACTCTGCGTCCGTTGCGGACTCCTTCACGATCGCTTTCTCCTCATTTTCTAGCCTGGATGCTGCTCCACCATCATGCAATACACGTCATGATGTCGCAGAAGATTGCTGACTGGACGTTACCTCCAGAGACAGAGAACCCTTCATTGACAAGTTTACATTGATTGAGTTGCGTCCCTGGTCCGGATGATGTCCTGTATGCCATCCTTTGACACCTAGGTGAGCGAGGTATGGCCTTTCTGTTAGATTTGTTCAACAGGATCTGGACAGAGGGTATCCTCCCAGACTTCTGGCGAATGCCTACCGTGCTTAATTTTTGCAAACTGGGGAGAGGTCACTCTACCCCGCTCGGTTTCCGACCAATCTTTCTAACCTCTTGCATGTGCAAGTTGATGAAGAAATTGGTAAATGTTAGATTAGCCTCTTTTCAGGACAGTCGAGGCTACTTGTCTTCTGCACAGTACGGCTTTTGTAAGTTCCACTCCACATTGGATGCTCTGCTCTGACTAGTAAATGCCCTTTGCGAGGCTTTCCTTCATAGAAAGCACTACAACACAGTGTTTTTCGATCTGGAGAAGGCCTACGATACCGCATGGTGATATAGTATCATGTAGACTCTCCACACGATGGGGGCGAGAGGACGCCTCCCAATGTTTATTTGTGAGTTTTGCGAGATCGTTGATTGTGCGTAGCGGTTGGAGGAACCTTCTCTGACCCAATGGAGCAGGAATAGGATGTCCCCCAGGGAAATGTCCTCAGTGTCACACTCTTTGCCCTAACAAAGCATCAATGGTATTACCTCAATGCTGCCAGGAGATGTTCTAGCTACGCTCTATGTGAATGACCATCGTCAACTACAGCAGACATTTAACCATATCTCTCGCTACGCTGAAGTGCTCAGGATACAGTTTTCCTTGGCCAAGGCTAAGGTGGTGCACTTCTGCCGCCATCCACGGCTCCTCCCTGACCCCAACTTGTTCACTAATGTGGTTCTCCTGGAAGTGGTATATTTGCACTGTTTCCTTGGTCTTGTTTTCTACCGAGTCCTCACCTGGGAGGCTCATATTCTCAGCCTTAAGATTTCTTGTGCCTGTGCCATGGATGTTCTTCGTTCTGTGACGTTCATCACTTGGGGTGGTGATAGGGCTACTGTCTTGCTTCTCTATCAATTCTTTTTTCATTCAAAGCTTGAATACTGATGTTTTATGCATCCGTTGCTACCTTTTGTCCCTGTACTCAGGATGGGTTCATGCACAGAGACTTGTAAACTATGTGACTTTTGGGGGGAGGTTAGCTTCCTCCTTTTTATTTGACCCTTTTTTTTTGTAGGATGTATGTTCCTGTGCCCAGGGTGGTGGCCTTTCCTGACTTCCCAGCCTGTTCTCTTCCTGTTTTGGTTTTGTTTGTCTTGGTTTTAAGTTTGGTGTTTGACTTATTTTAGATCTTAATGTAGCCCGGTATTAGGTTTGTAATTAATTAATTACAGCGAATTATGCTCTTGTAGGCAATAGCCAGATGGGTTCTTTAAAAACAAAACAAAAACCCTTTGGTGATGGTTGCCTGTTCTTGCACTGGGGGAGGTGAACCTCCTTCTGATGCTGAAGCGTGCTTCCTTCTTGTTTTGTCTTTTTGTCTCTGGTTTTTGGTATTTGTTGTTTGTTTGTTTTTGAGTTTTGTTTGTTGTGTGGAATTTTAAGGTGGCCTAGCACTATGCTGAAATTTTGATTATGGCACCTATGTCCTTAAAGGCAATTGCCAGATGGAATTAAAAATAAATAAAATAATTGCCTGAGCTCAGTCCTTACCACTTGTCCCCTGTACTCATGCTGGTTTCATGCACACAGACTTTTGGACTAATTGACTTCTTGAAGGAGGCTGGCCACACCATTTCACTTGACTCTCTTTGCTGTTAGTCACCTTCTCTGCTGTCAGGGGATGTGGGCTCTTTCCCCCAGTACCTGAGCACGTTCCCATCTTGCTTTTGTTTGTTTTTTGCTTTTGTTTATTTTTCTCTTTTGTTTGGTGTTCATTTTTTTGTGAATTTTAAAAAGCCTAGTACTAGGCCAAATTTTTAATTATAGCCACTTATGTCCTTTTTGGCTCCTGCCAGATGGGCACTTAGAAAAAAAAAATCTTCCAGATTAACTTGCAATTGAGTTTGATTTTATGTTTTTGAGTTCTTGTGCATTTTATGAAATTAGGGGTTTTATTTCGGTAGTTCTGGGGGAGGTACACTTCTTTCATTTACTTTTAGGTGCTTATATAAGATTAATGGGTGTTATATATCTGTACACATTTTTGCTTTGGGCCTTGTTGGAATATGTGAATTATCCTTATTTTTCTTGGGCCTAGTGAGTGGAAATGGCGCTTCTAATTACAGGAAAGTTAAGTTGTATCAGGTTTGGTAAGTTGATGGATGGAATGCCATTTGACGTTGACTTCATGGCAACTGTCATACACTATAAATACCTGTGGTATGGATCCTATGTTTTCACTGACAAAATGCCTCAATGAGTATAGGTGGTAAAATTTATAGGGTTTTTTAAGCTTATAGGTTCTTAAGCCTACAATAATATTGATTAACAGCAACTTATGCCCATTATGTTGCCTGATGTTGCCATAAAAAATTTAAGCTTAAGTTAATTTTTCAATAGATACCTTTTATTAGTTTCTGCTACTGAGGAGCCTCCAAACTTTAAATATTTTTAAAAGACTGGTCATTATTAATTGAAGTCAAGCAGACTAAGGTTTGCATATGATATAAGGATTAACCAGATCTCATTTGTACTTCCAGGTCTTGTATTTACTTTCCCTATTCTCAGCCTTAAAATGGGTGTTCGAGATGAATTCTTAGGCCTACTTGGAAGTGTGAGCGCCATCGTACATTACTTCATTATAGCCTTTGCAGTCAAAGGCTACCAGATGTATATTGGTAAAGATACTTTATTTTTATTCTAAGCTATAGTTTACATTCTATCCACTGTTCACTGAAGTGACATTGACTTTTTCATCACCTTTGCTGTGTCAGCCATAGTATGTGTGGAGTTGGGGAGGGGATCTCCACCTTTCTCAAGGAAATTAATGCACATTATCTACACTTATTGAGTACTTATCCTGAGATTAAAGCATAAGTAAATATGTTTTTTTTTGGTGCAGTGAAAAGCAACTACTGTCATGGGCAATGAGAAAGCAGTTGGTTGTAGATGGTATTAGTAATGAAATGTTCAAGTTAAGAGAAAGTGGTATGTAGTTAGTTATATTTGTACCTATTATGGGGTGAGGATGGAAGAAGAGCACTGATGTAATGATTACCCTTGACATAGTATTGGGTAAAGAGGAGTGTAAAATTATAGCGCAATTAGTTGTTGAATATGGCTACATGTTGATGGTAAGAAATTGAGAAATGTTCAGAATGATTGGATTATGTATGTTGAGTGGACAGGGAATTGGAAAGGTTGTGTAAGTAGTTTTTTTCCAGCTACAGTTACTTGAAAGGAAATTTGTAGTGCAGTGCATAGTGATTATAGTGATCAATAAAAAGCATGATACAATCAATTGGGCTGTTCTGTAGGATGTTTTCAAGATACAGTGTTAGGGATTGTTTGTTGAAAGCAATGAATAGTTTTATGTATAGATTACATTAATAGTGTATACCTAATATCTCTAGCTTTTTAACAAACTCAAGGGATGATGCAGTTTACAATGTTAAGGACTAAAATTGCTATAAATTGTATGAAAGTAATGTATGAATGAACTTCAGAATCAGGAAGCATAGTAAATTGTGCAGAGACAGATGGAGATTAATATGAAGCCATAAATAATGATATAATTCTTTATCAGAGTATTTTAATACTAGCTTTAATGTATGGGAGTTAGTTGGAAGAAAGACCAAGAGTGAGAGCATATCAAAGCAATAACTGCAAGAGTTTGAGCAAAGTGGTTAGAATCAAGAAGAAATTTGCGCATTAGGTGAGTAATTAAAGGAAATTCTGCCTGTATGAGAAGCTGGAGAATACCCAAACCATCATCTTTAAGGGTGACAACCAGGGCTGTGGAGTCATTAGGCTAAAACCCTGACTCCAACTCCTTAGAGTTTCAATAGGTCAACTCCACCTCCAACCCTGGGTTTTATCTAATTATCTTAAAAATGCTTTATTGCATGAAAACTGTGATGATGACTTTCACTCTTTATTGAGTTTTTATCAGCTTAAGTGGTTGAATAAACTAAATTATGCCATATGGAAATTTTATTTATAAAAGAAAACCTAATTCAGAGTTTTGGGGCATTTCAAAAGAAAAAATTCCTAATATGTATAATTTTAACGAAAATTTAAAAGAGAAAATAATATTTTCTTTTAAATTTTATCTCCTAATATATATGTAGATAAAACAAAAAAAAAAAAAATCATTCAGAAATTTACTCTGGGTAAAACAAAAATTTAAAAGAGAAAATATATCCTACTATAGTAGATGTACATAAACCCCCCCCAAAATTCTATACAATTTCTTAGGAATAATATAGCTTCTGCAAGATCTTGCTTAATTGAAGCTCCAAGATCTGATTTTAAAAGTTTCAATGCAGAAAACAATCTTTCAACACTGAGATTTGAGTTGAGGGAAACCGTTACTATCATAGCTGCAGGTTTTATAACTTCAGGGTAGGTTTGGATAAGCTCATATAGTGGTATTTTACAAGAGCAATTATATTTGAGTATCTTTTCAACAGCTGAATAGAATTCCTTTTTAGATTTTTCAAAGTTTCCATAAAAAAGTTCATTCCTCTCAGTTTTCATTTGCTTTGTCTTTTCTTGTTCTATCTGATTTAAATATTTTTAAAAATTGAATTCATCAGAGTCTGACTCCATCTCCACAGCCCTGGTGACTTTGCATGATGTCATGCATTGCTTATCCAGCAGCTACAGTAGCCAGCTTCCACACAGGATGTTATGTCCTTTATCACCCCATAAGGGGCTCGGCGATTTGCCTTCCTGGTCACTGTACTGATGGGACTCAGTGCGCCATCCAGCCCCAGCCTATCTTCTTCTCCTTTCTGACAGCCTGTTTTTTTACCCTACTTCCTCATTTTCCCTACAACCTCTCCCACAACTTTCTCTGGTCGGCCTCTAATTTGACAGGGTAGACGCCGACCAGCTTCCTCTCACCACCCAACTAACCAGATCAGAGCTGGGTGGGGAGGGTACAACGCCCCCTCACCCCTGAGCTCTGGTTTGGGGTGGTAAGATTTTAACAACCTGCTTCATCCACACCCACACCTTCCTCACATCCCCTTTCTTTCTCCTTTCAATGTCTATCAACTTTACACTGAGCCTAAGGTATAGCCGCCATGCTAATGGGCTGCCAGGTCCCTAGGTGAAAGGAGTGGCCTTAAATCGTGGCAGTTGGTTCTGCCGGCCTATTTACCCTTTGCAGAGCGGGCTACTGCGTGGGGTGATTAGCATTTGCATCCCGCGAAAATACCAGGGTCACCATGCCCATGAATTAGAAAAAAACAACAAAATAAAATCCTCCTTCACCAGCGACGGAACTGCCTTTGGGCAGCTCCATGGAAAAAATGTATCCCCCCATGTGCTTTTGCAGCGGGCCCGCCAAACTTCTACTGGAGAAGAGGCTTACTCTTCTCCCATGCGAATTGGTGCAGAGGACTTTCCTTCACCCCCTCCTCTGGAGTTGACTTTGGGCGACTCCCTCTTAACAGTGGCAGTCCCCTCTTTACTTTCTCAGGGGACTACCAAGAAAGCACGCCAGAGGCCCATAATTGACTGGGAGTGGCGCAATAGGGACAACCACCCTAGGCAGGCAAAGAATGACAGGGCCTGTTAGTCCGCTCGCTCCAAAGTCTTGCTGGCACGCATATTGAGATTACAGGGGGTCACTGTACATGCCCCCCTCTCTTCCCCAAGGAATTCTGGTTCACGGTCCCAGGATAGGACGAAAGGTAGCTCAAAGGGGACCGTGATGTCTCGGGGGGGGGGGGTAAGTGACACATGGAGTCACCCACTGAGATGGACATTGGGTCAAACACGGGCTCGGTACCAAGCACATGACCCGACTCTGCCCCTGTGAAGGCTTCTCAGACGGCATGGGCGACCGAGGCCTTACAAGGAGAGGAGGGATCTCTTCCCCTGGCTGGTGCTGCTGTAACAAGAAAGACCTCCATTTCAGAGAAGGTTCTTGCCTAGGGGGTCCTACCGGCGGAGGAAAAAAGTTGGTACATTCTTCGCCATCCTCTCCTAAGAAAAGAAAGAACAGTAAAATGACTAAAAAGACAGCTCCTATTCCTTTGCGGGAGCCACGGGGACAGACTGGGCCGCTGCCGTTTCGGTATACGACGAAGCCAAGAACTGCAAGTCCTCCCTCGGATGGGGAGTCCCTGAGAAAGACAAAAGTGCGCAGAGCGGAGCCTCGATTACATCGGGACCCTTCATTCAGAGGTTACCTAGCGTTTTTGAGCCCACTGGCTTCAAAGGCTTCCTTGTTATTTGCTCTGCTGATGGCAGCATGTTGGTTAAGGGCAACATGATCCATTAGAAGAGAACTCTAGCTAGCGTGATTGGTAGAGAGCTGAAGGTGATCCGTTTCTCGGTGGGGATCCTTTTGGCGAATGCGTCGAAGCCCTCCGAGGCGGCCATGATTAGTGAGTTTGACGCAGCACTCTACCATGAACTTCGTGAAAGTAGTAGTTTATCCGAGGGAACTCCTGGACTACCCCTATAGATGACATTACCTTCGAGCTGGCCGACCATGGAGTGGTCAAGGTCGAACGTGTGATGAGAAAACATGGAGGGGCTTCGAGACCCATCCCTATGCTCTTTGTCACGTTCTACGGTGACAAGTCCCTGAGTTGGTGCGTGCCGGTTGGTATCACTACCGCGTGAAGGTATTCGTGCCACTGCCGCGGAGGTGCTACTACTGTCAACGCTTCGGCCATACGAATCACTGCTGTAGACGCGCAAAGTCGGGGTTACGCGAAGTCTGTGTAAGTTGCTCCAAGGCCGCACACGATAAGTCAAAATTGTGTGTGGTTAAGCGTGTCAATTGCGTAGTTCCGGGTGGGGAGAGCCCTCTCTGGCCCAATGAAGCAGGAAGAGGGTGTCCTCAGTGTCACATTCTTTGCCCTAAGCATCATCGGCATCACCTCGGTGCTGCCGGAAGATGTTCTTGCTACACTTTACGTGAACGACCTTTCGATCTCTTTTGGTGTGGCCCAGATGCCAACTCTGGAGCGTCGACTCCAACAGGCATTGAACCGCGTCTCTCGCTATGTCGAAGCTCACAGGCTTGGGTTTTCTTTGGCTAAGACTAAGGTGGTGCACTTCTGCCGCCATCCACGGCTCCACTCCAACCCAGACTTGTTTCTAAATCAGGTTCGCCTGGAAGTGTTAGACTCGCAACATTTCCTTGGTGTTGTATTTGACCGATACCTCACCTAGGAGGCTCATATTCGCAGTCTTAGGGTCTCTTGTACCCGCGCCATGGATATTCTCTGCTACGTGACGTTTAGCGCCTGAGGCGCTGATAGGACTACTGCCTTACTTTTTAGCGATCCTTTGTTCGTTCAAAGCTCGACTATGGATGCGAGTTTTATGCTTCCGCAGCCGACTGTATATTGTGGAAGGTGGACTCGACCCACCACACCAGCCTTCGCCTGGCCACCTGTGCCTTCCGCACGTGCACAGTATATTATTCGCCTGTCGCGCGAACCCGGCGCCTCCCTCAGTCGCCAATAGCTCTCACTGGATCCGCAGCTGACCTCGACGGTGCCTATGCCGCCGATAAACGCCAGTCATATCCTAAGCCCTTTGATTTCATGGCTAGGAAACTCCTTCGAGAGCTAGAAAGCCATTTGGCCGGTGGCGCCCCTTGTTATGCCCAGGACGCCACTCTGCAGCGTACTACTTTGACTATTTGTCACCACTCCTCTGCAAACAAAGCTTCTACAGCGCCGGGAGTATTGCGTTCGGCATTTTGGGAGCACAGTTCGTGTCTGTCTACTAGACCTGTTCAAAATGTCATGTTGCAAACACTTTTGGTCATATTGTTTTTGTTCCATTAAAAAAGTAAAAGATTCGTGCCAAATTTTATTGTAATCGGACATTGCTTAGAGGTCCCCTACGAACCATCAATTTTTCAAAAACAAACAAAAAAGGAAACTAAAGGTTCACAAATAGGAAAAGAGAAGTTCTAATATATTTCCTTTCGCACGCAGAGAAGTACAAATAGAATGACATCACTGAGAACTGAAACGAGACAAAAAACAGTTCCAAAAAGACCTTTTTGCTTTATTTGGAGTCCGATCGCTCTGGCTTCATTAGGGTTGCCTTGGAGGTTGTGGGGCACTCCCCCCTGTCCTTGGCCATCATCTTCATAAGGAACTTCTTCTGAGCTTCTTCTCGGGTGATGGCCGCGTTGAAGGTGGTCATCAGGGCCACTCCCCATTCGGCAACATCGTTGACTACCTTCACCTGGTCAATCGCCCTCTTCATCTTGCAGAAGAGAGGATTCCCCTCCCAATTGGCTGGGCTCTTAGCCAATAGTGTGGCCAGTTCATCTCCTTGTCCTGGGAGCAGGAGATCCAGCGCCTTTCTCGACTGGGAACTGAAGAAGCCTGAAACAGGCTCGTTGGGATTGAAGGCCTTTCCGTCCAGACGTTTCAGTGCCTTCCCCTCCCTCTTCATGTTCTGGACTTACAGGCACCAAGTTTTCTGACACCTAGCAGAGATGGCGCTTGAATGCCTTTAGGGCCATTTCAGCAACGCACTTATTGGAGATTCCTCTGCAAAGTTCCCTCGTGAAGAGGAGATTGTTCTAGGTAGCATGTAAAGGAACCATGGCCTCGTTCCACCGAATGGCGTCGAAGAGGAACACCTGTTCCATGGCCTCGTTCCACCGAATGGCGTCGAAGAGGAACACCTGTTCCATGGCCTCGTTCCACGGAATGGCGTCGAAGAGGGACACCTGTTCCATGGCTCGAGGTTCGCGAGAGGTCAGCCGAAACTGAGACTTAAAGACGAAAATCTTGAGAGCGTAGATTCCCTTTGACATCCATCTTGCTTGATGAAACGCTCTTGGTGCCCTCATATTGAAAGTCGTCCTAATATCGCCTCCCAGGAAGATGTAGGAGAGAACCAAGAGCTCTTTGTAGTCGTCTCTTGGAGGGCTTTCTTGTTCGATGACACTTGAGCTCGCTCAAAGCTGTCTCCCTTGCATCAGCCAGCTCGCCTGTTACGAGAGCAAGGAGGCTTTCTTCATCCATGGAAGACGTCCAAGATTTCTAGTCGAGTAAGTCCCACAGGTCCCAGAACTGGACGAAGGGAGGAACGTTAGGCCCGCTAGGTGGTCCATAACAGTGTTTGAAAACGTCCCCAAGGATCACTTCCAGGATGTGGTGCCTGCACGCAAACCAGAAGAGATTCCTTCCCAGACCCTCCCGAATCTTGATGCAAGTTCCGTCATTGGAATTCGTGTTCGAGGCAGTAGTATCAAACACGCCCCTTGAATGCGCGCCTCCTGTCCAGCGTCGGATGCCGCCTTGAGGACAGCGTCCACTATGTGATGCCCAGTGCCCTGGGAGATCTTAGCTGCTTCCAAAAGGTACTCCTTGTCCCCAGCGATGTCAGGCAGCTGATTGGCATCGCAGTGAAGTAGCACAAGGCATCTCCCTGGGAGTTCGATCGTCTCTGCAGTGGCCACTTCCTTTCGGTTCTTTCTCCTATGGCGGCGATGGAACTCGTAGAGAGCGTGATGTTGTCCATGTTCTGACCCGTCGCCTTGGCCACGGCTCCTACCACTGCCATCGCAGCCGAATCTGAGACCTTGATGCGGTCCAATTTGGTAGTCACTTCCTTTGACAGCATCATGGCAGACGTCTTTCCAGCTCTTCTCTTAGGAGGACTTAGGTACTTCAACTCTGCATCGCTTCCATCCGTTTCCCAGTGAGAGGACGAAGACGATGAGGCCACCTGCCTTGAAGGTACAACACTTAAGACGATCTTTTTCTCCATCTGTGCAGCCTGTTTCAGCTTTTTCCCGCTTCGCGCTTTTTCTCTTGGAGCCTTTGCTGACACAGTGTACAGTCTGGTCATGAAGGAAGTCGATCGATCCTCTCTTTCGCTGAGGAAGAAGGCCCTGTCCTCGTTTGTGGTCTTCTCAAGGGCATCTCTGTGTGCCACATCGAACAAGTCATCAAGGTCCCCTTGAAAGATCTCCTCATTCATCCTTGCCGTTTCCGAAGCTCTTTTCTTCTGCTTAGGAGGACCCTCGTAGGCCTCCACTAACTTGAGCAGCTTCGCTTTGCTGTAACGCAGTGTGGAGGTAGGGAGCCCTGCCTTCTTCCAATTCCTCAGGACTCCCTCCACAGTCTCATTCGCAGCCTCCACCTTTGTTTTCTTTTCCAGACCGTGGTGGAAGTAGAATTTTCGGACCAATTGCCCCTTTGGGGGGAGACGGCTCACGGTGATGTTCTCCCAGCACGGCTTCCGAAGGCAACGGTCATGCCTGACGAACCTTGTGGAATTCTTCCACTTCGTGTTCAGAGAGCACGATTGGGACAAGGCGGTGGATGTGGTGTACTTAGACTTTCAGAAAGCCTTTGATAAGGTACCACACCGCCGCCTTCTCCGGAAAGTGCGAGCGCTGGGCATAGACGGAAAAGTAGCCTGCTGGATCGGGAACTGGCTAAGTTGCAGACGGCAACGGGTGGTGGTGAATGGACAGGCTTCTAAGTGGGTGCCGGTTACTAGCGGGGTGCCTCAAGGTTCTGTCCTGGGACCACTACTATTCATCATCTATGTCAACGACATGGACGGTGACATGGTTGCCAAGATTTCCAAATTTGCCGACGATACCAAGCTTGGTATGAACGTTGCAAAGGATGGAAATACTGCCCGCCTGCAGGAAGATGTTGGGAAGATTGGGGAGTGGTCGGACACGTGGCAAATGCCTTTTAACGTGGGGAAATGCAAAGTAATGCATATCGGCCACAGAAACCCCCAATCTCAGTATATCCTTAAGGGCACTGCTCTTGAATCGAGTGACACTGAGAAGGACTTGGGTGTAACTATCACTAGCGACCTCAAGTTCTCGAAACAGTGCATCGAGGCAGAGAAGAAAGCCCAAAGGATGTTAGGCTACATAAAGCGCCAGTTTGAATACCGTAACAAGGAGATAGTACTTTGTCTGTACAACTCCCTCGTTCGGCCGCACCTGGAGTATGCCGTACAATTTTGGAGTCCTTCGTTTCGAAAGGACATCGCAAGGTTGGAACGCGTACAAGCTCGGGCAACCAAACTGATTCCCTCTATCCGACATAAAATTTATGACGATAGACTAAGGGAATTAAATCTGTTCTCGCTGGAAACCCGTAGATTGCGTGGTCAGCCATCGAAGTTTTCAAAATACTTCGAGGGTTCGACAATGTTGACTACTGGGGATATTTTCACACTGAGTGAGAACAGAATGCGCAATCACGGCTTCAAACTTGAACTGAAGCGTTACAACCGCAATCTGTGTGGACATTTTCTCACTTACAGTATCTGCGGTAAGTGGAACGCACTTCGAGTGGAAGTTGTCAACAGTGAATCTGTTGACCAGTTCAAGTCAAGACTAGACAAAGTCTTGAAAAGTGGCCGTTTAGGGACGCAAAACAATTGAGCAGCCATGTGCCTGCTCGATTGCTAGTCCAAAGGTACCCTCTTTGAATGGACCGTAAGGTCTCCTAGGGTACTTCCTTTCCTTGTTACTCCTTGTTACTCCTCCGGGTGACCGATCAACCACCACTGTTTGCGAATAGAAATAAACCATCGCACCTGTGAAAAGAAAAATGGGAATATTGAAGATCTCTGTTCTGTTAGTGATCAGGACTGAGAATAATAACTTTCAGTTCCCCAAACACAAGTAATGTTCGTACCAATTTACCACAAAAAGAATGAAGAAGTTGGTGATCACTGCCAACGTCACCTCAATAATGGACCAAGTGGTGGCCGCATGGAGGAAGCGGAGAATGTGTCGCTCTGGGAGACCTTTATATCTTATCCGATCGAGTTAAAATTTTATGTGCACCTATACGACCCCTAGTGGAACAAGAACAACATGTGGCATGAAGTCTCCCACAACTTTTATATTTTCTCAATATGAACTTGAACAGCCTTAGTGTATACGGATGGCTTCCACGCCGTATCCCCTCTTTTTGAAGTCAACAGGGTTCTGCCAGGCGTTGCATCTGTCGTCACGGCCCGGCTGGTTGCAATACACCGCTCGGTACGGGAGATAATGCGAAGTGCCGGTTCGAAGACCAGATTGTGATTTATAGCGACTCACAAAGCGCCTTAAGTGCTCTCGGAGCATTGGAATCTCCGCATCGCCTGGTTCGTGATATCCTTGAGGCCACGGTTTTGGTGAGCCGGGCGGATGTTGAGATTATATTCTGCTGGGTTCCTGGATATGTAGGAATTGCGGGAATGAGGGCGCCAAAGAGTCCGCGAAGACTTTGCGACCAGACCAGCGTTTCGCTCTTCCTCACACCGATTCCATGGCAGCAATACGGGTTGCCCTCCGGTCGGCTTGGCAAAGAAGATGGGAGACGGTTGAGGGGAACTTAAAGTTACGTGCAATTGCGCCCGAACTGTTCCCATGGACCTACCCCCCAATGCCGCGACGGCTTCAGGTTGCATTATGCCTTCTCCGAATCGGACACACTCGCGGGACGCACCGCCATTTGATGGAGCACTTGTCTGCGACTTACTGCAACGACCGCATTCTCCCCCACACGGTTCGGCACATTCTTGTTAAATGTCCCAGTGTGGGTGATCGTTGCTTGTCCCTTGTACTCGGGACGGATGGTACGACTTTTTTGATGTTTGTTGTCGGGCGCATTCTGCGCCGAGGCAGGTCGTGCTTACTCACGATGCCGGAGCCTGCTTCCTTGTTGCCTTTTTGCTGTCCTTTTTTCCAGCCTTTGCTTTTTTTGTTTTTTATTTATATATCATTATTTATTTTTTTTTAATATAGCCTAGTATTAGGCTCTGGTGAGTACAGCGACTTATACCCCATGTAGGCAGTCGCCAGATGGGCTCCCAAATTTAATTTTTTTAAAAAAAAAGGTCCTTTATCAGATATACACCCCTTTCCCTTATCCAGATGCCAACACCTGGTAACTGGAGGAGTGGTACATTCTCCTGGCTGAGTGACCACAGTTAAGTACCCTATAGCTCAGTTTCCCAACCACATTGACTGCAGCTGTGCACCCTCCTTGCCCCACGGCTTGCAGGACCTGCAAGTTTATATCATGCACTTTTCACACTGCCTACAGTCAGCATTTTTCTTTTCCCCATCTCTCCTTACTGACCTCTGACCAGCATGGGGTCACTCTGTGCAGACTGCTAGACCTGATGCCTGGATGAGTGGCACTAGTGCCCATAGCAAATGCCTGACTCACTGAATTGACCAGGCTTGAGGGGTCCTACACATTGAGGCATGAATAATGTTGAGATCCTTTGATCCCAAATAACCATTCCCCTAGAAACACTAGATTACTGAACTAGAGTTTCTCCTGCAACCTGAAAACACTAGCCCATTTCATCCTGTCCTGCCCCACCCCTCTTCATCATCTCAGAACCTTTCAATATAACCTCACTTGCCTTAGGAGCTTTCCCAAGAGTTGCTGGGTCCAATTGAAGAGAACCTGAGTGGAGGGTGAAGGTCTATTCCTACTCCCTGGTTTTGCTGTGAAACACTTGAGTGTCATTTGACAGTAAATCCAGGAGTGGGGGGGGATAGTCAAACAATTAATGAGTTAAGGTCCAAAAATGGACCCTAACTTAAATAAGTAAAATTTATTTGTAATACAGCCAACACTTAAGTTAACATTCTTCGTGTCATAATGAGATTTCCACCCAGCAGGCTAGGCTGTGCTTCTTACCCTCTAACCAGCCTGCAGGGCACATCATTTCCAAGTTGGTATAACACAACCACCCTACCTGGATACTTCTCACACCGATTACATGTCAGGAATATAGGCAGCCCAAGTAGACTGGAGGGCTGCTTGGCAAAGAAGATGGGAGACGGTCAAAGTCAACTTAAAGTTGCGTGCTATTGCGCTGGGACTGTTCCCATGGACCTACCCCCCAATGCCACGACGGCCTCAAGCTGCTGTCTGTTGTCTCTGAATTGGGCACACTCGAGTGACGCACCGCCATTTGATGGGACGTTCGGCTGCTTATTGCAATGACTGCATTGTCCCTCAGACTGTTCAGCACATTATTTTTGAATGTCCCTGTCTGGGGGAGCTTCGCGCACGTTACCTGCGTAGGGTTGCTACCGCTTATCCTTTGTACTTGGGACTGGTTTGGGCATGCAGACTTGCGTACTATACAAATATTTGGAGATTGGTGGCCTCCTCCATTTTATTTGCCTCTGTCTTGCCTTTTTTTCCTTTTTTTATCTTTATTAGTTATTTTCTTGTTTTTTAATATAGCCTAGTATTAGGCTTTCGGCTAATTATGGCGTCTTTTACCCTAGTTGGCAGTCACCAGATGGCTTTTTAAATTAAAAAACAACAAAAACCACCTGGCTACAGTCCTGGTGCTGGACCACACCACTTGGATACAATCTATGTAAAGCTAAGCTGCAATCATACTTCCACTTCCTAACTTGCATGGACCACTAGCATATGGGGGTACTATAGAATTCCCACAGCATGCAACAGCCTCTCTTCACTATAACCTAGTTCCTTGGGACAGTCTCACAGCGGTGGCCCAACTTGATTGTGGTAATGTTGATGGGGCTTACAGTAATATCAAAGGCTTTATCTCTTAGTCTTTCAAGCAGATGGAGGGATAATAGGTAATCTGCCTGTTCCTGGGGAGCAATGCAACAACAACAATGAGAATGTAGGTAACATTCAACCTTGCTTTTATTGAAAAAAAAAGCACTCTTACTTGCCTTTACGCCAACTGTTTGGCCATTGCCTGCATTAGTCTTGTTTTTATTTACTACTGGTACTTCTCTGTTAAGTTCACCTGGGATTAAAGCAGTTCTTTCTTTCTAGACAATCATAAACTGGACTTTCAACATTTTCTCATTTTTCCAAAAGAGAAGGGTATGGGACACCTGTAGGAAGTGCATTAGGTGCTGATGGTAGTCCTATCTGTAAGAGTCTACTGTCCTTTATCCTCCCATTTCTGCCATTTTTTCAGGAACAGGTTGATGTATCAATAAACAGTCAACGCCATTGGAAAGCATACAAAGTAAACTTTTAGTTGAGAAAAAGTTAGCTGACATGGAGGACTGTAAGCCATCTAAATATTGGAAAAGTTACCTGCATCATGATGATTCATGTCGGGTATCAAAATGCCAACTTACGCCTGCTGCTCAATGCTCTGGGAACACTGTAAAGGCTGTAAGGCATGACCAAGGCAGCTGCAATGGAGACTACAAAGCCGTGGTCGTCAGAAAGGAACACAGCAAGCATTCTTACTGTGTCTGCATACTGGAATTCATCCAACAACTCCAGAACAAGGGGATGGAATACCAAAGCAAAGGAAGCCAGGCTTTAGCGAGAGAGTTGTATTTTGGAATTACCACAATGAAGCTGGCCTTGAATGAGGACCTTCACCATCACTCTTACAAGAGGGGCAAAGGACAAATTCGGACGGCCAAGGAGAACCACTTAATGAAGTCAAATAAGCTCCAGAAAACAATCTGGTTATTCTCAGATGAAAAGAACTTCTGCCAGATCCAGTTTCATAACACCCAGAATAACAGGTTCCACATATCATGAAGACCAAGGTACCCCAAAGTGTGATGGTCTTTGGGTTTGTCTCCAGTGATGGTGACATCATTGTTAATATCTGGCGGCGTAATAATGGCGCACAGTTGTACACTGCACGCTGTTTAATTGTTTGTGGCATGGTGTAGCATGATGTCATAGCTATGTGGCCAGTGAGTGTGATATCACAGCTGGTGGTGTAATGGTGGTCGGGTGTCCGGTCCGCAGCAGTCGTTTAGAGGTAAGCATGCGCAGACGTTCTTAACAATCATGCTGCCTCACATCTTTGATCAGGGTCTCGGGGTCAATTTAGATGGCTATAGGAGCTGCTGGAGAGGGTTGCTGCTGGAAAGCCATACTTCCGGAAAGAATTAAAAGTGGCTGTTGGAGAATTTTTATGATTTCACCAACCCCAATTTTGGTCCTCCTAATTATTCTGATTTTAATCCACTGGATTACTGTGTGGCACAGTTGAAAAAGACATCAAATGCTATGCCTGTAACACAAATGGGCTGAGTCGGTGGCCAAGATTAAGGAGATGTTTAAAAATCTTGCTAGGAGGAATGAACAATGCATGAGGCAGGTTCGATCCATATTGAGGTTATAGTAGAAGCTTAGGACATCATGTTTGTGTAAACCGTTATCTCCCAGCCATAATGTAGCTGATATTAAAATGAAAAAATTAAATACATTTATTCTTGGCTGAGATATTGCAGTTTTTCTTTTATTCAAACTTAAATTGAGGCTGAACACCCTGTATATAATGAAATGGTGGCTTCTTAATTACAATGTAAATGTGACTTGAACAACAAGAATTCAGGAATTTAGGTAAATTTTAGATAATAATTTTTTTAAAAGTGTAAATTACACTCACAAAAAAATGTATGGCTTTGCGGGCTCCTTCAGAAATTAACATGCTCCTTCTTGGGTCACAGGTTCCAGATGGATGTACTGGCTAAACCCTGGTGTGTCAGGATTGTCTCTGTTGCTTTTCAACTCATTATTACTCCATCTTTCATCATGTTCAGTCATTTATATCCCAAGCAGCTTTCAACCAATACCTATTTCTAGTTCCATCCACCGCTTGTCCTAATTCTTTCCTCAACCTCTCCTCCTTGACCACACTTCATTCATTGCTGTGCGCCTACATCAGAACTATGCACTGTTTCACTGTTGCACATCTTAACTTCAATGTATTTATTGATATACATTCCTACTCAACCCTAGCATCATGCAACTCTTCTTCCCATACCAGAGCCATCTACCTTAAACTCTTCATCCCCCTTCATGCACATTTCACATAATGCAAGCATCTGCAATCTTTGAACCCATTTAGCTCCCATACTTATTATTATTATTATATCTTATTTTCTCTAAATGGCCCTGGTGAAATTAGCCTTGCTACAGCGTTATGGAAAATAATAAAATAAAATATTTAAATCCTTTATTATAAATCAAATAATATATCATTTTAATTGCACAGAATTATTCTATTGATCTAATCTAAAAATTATTAATAGCCTTCTACATATTTAGAATTATAATTGGAAATATTTGCTTGTTGCTCAAAGTTATTTCTTGTTAACTGAAGAAATTAATTGTTACATTTTAGTTACCGCCTCTAAGCCAACGCTATTTTGTAGAAAACGTTGTTTATATCTTATGGATAATATTTTTATATGAAAGAATTTTTAAGATTCAGCAAAAAATTACCTATTTTTTGGCTGAATATGCTTTCTCCCCTTAGTCTGCTTTGAATAACATGCTGATTTTAATTGAATGATTTTAATTGGATGAAAAACAAAAACATAAATGTATTGAACAGAACAAAAAGGAAGTCCTCAAAAAATGTCTGTTTAGACATATGTGAACCATAAATCAGCCCCTTTTCAGGGTGATTGCTTTATGGTGTGGCCTTGAACAGAGTCAAGTTACTCTCATTCATAAATCTCTGTTTACATACAAAGAAGGACTGACCTAAGCTATTTATGTATTTTAATTAGATGTTTACTCACTAACATAAGAGTTTGACAGAAAAAAAGATGAATTATTATAATAATCAGGGTGAATACGAATCTAAAAGTGAAAGGCCACAAAAGGCCATCGGCAATTACGTAGCACTGAACCAATCTCAGATCGTATAAAGGCCCTCGGGCGACTAATGGGTTAAACCCATTTACTACCTCTTTGCCTCATCACATGTACCCTTGTATTCCATATGACCATTTGTTTTGCATAGTGGCATTGATTATCAGAATTGTGCTGATATTTAAGTCTTAAGGATTTTGTTATTTTTTTTCACCGCCCATCTGGCATCTACCTGCTAGGGCTTAAATCACCATTAAGTTTGAATGCGTAAATCCCAATTTTTAAAAAGTTGAAGCAAATCTGATTTTCTCTCTGCAGGAAGTGTGTGTGGGATTTTGCAGTCAGTCCCTATAGTAGTCGGTCGCTCAATGATTACCAAAATGATCCCTCAAGATGTGACAGGGAAGGTTTTCTCTGTCCTAGCATCAGCTGAGTCCATTCTTCCATTATTCGCCGTCCCTGCCTACACACTCACATACAATGCCACGATTAATATCTTCCCAGGAATGATTTTTATCATCTCTGTAATTGCCTACAGTCTTTGTTCTCTGGTATATATGTAAGTACTATACTTCCTTTTGTTTATCTTTTAATAAAAAAAGGTAAAAATCAGCTGGGGAATCATTGTCAGTTTATAAGAGATTACTTTGGATACTAGCTTCTTTGCATTATATATTTTTATACATTCACATGAAAGAGTGGAAGAATATGACCTACCTGATTAGAAGCACTGATTCCTGCATGAAGAAAGTTAAGCCCCTAAGTACTGTTTGAGATGCAATCCTGATTTGGCCTGATTATTATTATTTTTTTATGATTATAGTTTATATTTTTCTTGCCATCTATGTTGGAGTGACACAAGGTTCAGAAGCCCTGATAATCATTTGTCTACTGAAGTATACGCCATAGTTCAGGTGTCGCTCATTAAACCCACAAAGGGTGATGATCTTCTTCATATTTCCTCTGTACAAAGGTTTCCTCACTTGCTTGTTTTGGGACTATCACAGGAGAGAGAGAGAGAGAGAGGTTTCCCAACATCCCACTTGTAATTACTCTTAGTTACCTATTTACCTTTGCCAATGTAATATATAAGTTCTTTGGATTCTGTTGCTTTTATCTGTTTGTATTACCTACCTTTCTACAAGGTAGGAATATCTTGATGGATTTCCAAAAATTTGTCTTGAGAACAATGAAGAGTCTACTTTGAATTGTCTAATTTAGGTATGGGAAATGAAGTCAATATGATTAGCTTCCTGGTTGTAAACTAGGTCTTGTATTAGGGTATTGAAGCGATAAGGTTGTAATTGGTGTGTGTGGTGAGAAAAAAGATGGAAAAATGTCTTGAATCGATAATTATAACTTACGAGTTGGTAAAATATAGTCATGGGATGGGTCTTGTAGTGTGATTGTGTTGTAATGCATTGAAAGTGGGAAAGTGCCTGAGAACTAGAATAATACAGTGATAGTACCTTTGTATAAGTGTAAAGGGAAAAAAGGGAATGCAAGAAGTGTAAGGCGCTAAGTCTGTTGGTGGATAAGAAGGATAAATGAGGAATTAATAAGAGATAGGCCATGTCGGTTAGAGAAAGCAGGCTGTGTGTGGATCAAGTATTTGTACTGAGAGAGCTAGCTTGGGGATAAAAGAGATGTAAAGTGTAGCTGGGTTTATAGATCTGGAGAAAAATTATGATTATGTTGATACGGAAGATTTATGGCAGATTTTAAGAGGTAAGTGGTGTGAAAATATTTGTTGGAAGTAAGGCATGCAATTGGGTGAAAGGTTGCTGAGTGAGTTGCTTGACATACATTGGGGAGGGGGAGAGTAAGCTGAGTCATTACTCGCAGGAGGCAACACTCCTGAAGGTGGTCATGGGACCATCTTCCGGGATTCCTAAAGCTGTACCCTAAAAGAAGGACAGTAGCAAAGGAGCTTTGGCTCGTATGCCTCCACCCAAGGATGGACAGGGTGGCTAGGAGATGGTGGATCCTTAAAAGGGATCTAGGTGGAGGGAGGAAATGACTTGCATAGTGAGCCCAACCTCCACCCAATAAGTCCTTGAAGGCAACAGCAACTGGAATTGTGCTTCCATAAAGCGTACAGCCATTCCAGTGAGGGTCTTCTCAAAGAATGCTCTCCGTATCTCTCCTGAGCTAGGCCTGGATGTCAGATTCCTTCAATGGAATTGCCACAGCCAACTGGAAGGAGATGCTGAAGCTCATTTCCTCCTATTCCACTGTCAGCCAACTTCGATATGGGGTAATTCCGTCGCATCATGGCACAGTTGCCAAGGCCATTTCTACCGCTGCTTAGGGATTTGAATGTAAGACGCACCCTCTGGGGAGACTATCTAATCAATCCCAGGGGTCAGGTCCTTGCTGACCTGATCGACCAGCTGGAGTAGGTATCCTAAATGTGGATGAGTTTACACATCACTGCTCGAGAATAGCGTCATTTTCCTGCCTCAATCTATCCTTGTACTCTCCAGATGCGCATCCTGAATTTAGATGGAAAGTGGTCTATAACCTCCATTGTAGTGATTACTTTCCCATTCAAATATTTTGTGGACTGTTGCCCCTTAGCATGGCCACGTAGTCGAGGCGAAATCAAGCGAGCAGCAACAGCGGATTAAGACCCTACAGTCTTTAGCTTCTGTAGACATGTCCTCTGCTTCGCACCCGACATTTAACACCAGTAAAGGTGTTATCCGATTGGGAAAGTTAATAGATTACGATGTTGACAGTCTGGTATCAAAACTTACAAATCAGAAGGTTGTAAGTGCCCACCACATTTCCAAGTTTCTGAATGGCGCTAGGTTACCTACCGCCACCATAATCCTGATCTTTAATAGATCGGAACCGCCCAAGTATGTTAAGGCTGGCTATCTTAACATCCCAGTCAAGCCTTACGTTGAAAACCCATGTCGATGCTTCCATTGCCAACGCTTTGGCCTTGTAAGCAAGTTTTGTAAACAGGCAAGGTTGTGTGTGAATTGTGGATCGGATTATCACGGGACGCCCTTTTCTCAACAGCTGTGCTGCCCTAATTGTGGTGGAGAACACCCTGCAACATCACAGCAATGAACTTTATTTCTTTATGAGAGAGAAGTCTTTTCCATTAGAAACAAGAACAGGCTCAGTTTTAAAGAGTCCAGAAGAAGAGTAAAGGAGATGTATGTCCAACCTGGTGTGAGCTTTTCTGATACTCTGCGTTCTACCGGGCCAAAGAAAGGTAGAAGCCAGAGACCTCCTCCTGGTTCTCCTGTGCCTGAACAAGTAAAAAGTCCTCCCGCCTCCTAAACGTACATCTCGTGATAAACACTCTTGGTCAGCACCTAACAGTGCTTCTGTGGTTACCAACAAGAAAAGAAACCTTCCATCCTCTCCTGGTTCCCCAAGGGTGGTTAAGCACCTTGCCACCGCTCCAGAACATATGGATGTTGATCATGTTGGTCCTCAGGTGGTATCCATTCCACCTCTGGACATTCAGCTCCAAAGCCAGTTATCACTCCACCCCCCTTGTTGATACTGCTTTGGAATTCCTTCGATCCCTGAATGAGAAGGAACCAACCTTTGCTCCATCCCAAAAGCCAGCTATTGTGGAGTTTACCCCTTATCTGAGGACGACTCAAAAACTGACTCCACATCCTTCTCTATCAGCATTCAATTCACAACTTTTGACGATGTCCTCGCCACCACCATCGCGTGGGGTTGAACCAGTATCCACCTCCTCAGAAGGCTCGGGTCCCAGAAACCTCACAAGGAGAGGAGGGACCTCCTTCCCCAGCTGGTGCTCCTGTGACTGGCAAGACCTTCTTTATTTCAGAGAAGGATCTTGCTGAGGCCGGCCCATCTGGGCTAGGGGTTCCTACCGGCGGAGGAGAGAAGCTGGTTCATTTCCCGCCCTCCTCTCCTAAGAAAAAAAAGAATAGGAAAAAGACAAAAAAGACTTGGGGCTTCTGTCCCTCCGCGGGAGCCACGGGGCCCCTGCCGTTTCGGTATTCGACCAAGCCAAGATCGTCACGTCCGGCTCCGGTGCTCCCCGAGTGGGAAGTCCCTGACAAAGACCAAAACTGCGCAGAGTGGAGCCTCGATTACGTCGTAGCCCTCATTCAGACGTCAGCTGGCGTTTTTGAGCCCGCTGGCTTTAAACGCTTCCTCGTTATTCGCTCCACTGATTGCAGCATATTGGCTAAGGGCAACATGATCCATCAGAGGAGAGCTTGTTAGAGAGCCGAATCCTTCCGAATGTGATGCTGCGCTCTACCATGAACTTCGTGAAAGGAGTAGTTTATGCGAGGGAACTCATGGATTACTCCATAGATGACATCACCATAGAGCTGGCCGACCATGGAGTGGTCAAGGTTGAACGTGTGATGAGAAAACAGGAAGGGACCTCTACACCTACCCCTATACTCTTCGTCACGTTCGACTGTGACTAAGCTCCCTGAGTCTGTGCGTGCCGGTTGGTATCGCTAGCGCGTGAAGGCGTTTGTGCCACTTCCGCAGACTTGCTACTACTGCCATAGTGTGTGGCAAAGTGTGTCAATTACGAGAGCCTCGTCCCGCTTCTTTGAAGCAATGTGGTGCGTATATCCTTGAGAAGGAAATCCTGGCCGTTCAGGCCCAGGATCGTCTTTCATTTCGCGAGGCTAAAGACTTGGTCCTGGTGCGCCCGGCACTTCCTGGGACGTCTTATGCCTCAATGTTAAGAAAGACATACTCTGCTCCTGGCTCCTCCAGGTCAACGACCACGGTCGTTTCCACGCCCATTTGGAACCCTTCTGCTGGTTCTACCCACCTCGAGCACCTCCCTGATCAAGGTGGCGGCACATTTATGGTTTACACCCAGTCCCGGCTAGCGTGACCCTTTCCTGTAATGCAAAACGACCGCACGCCTCCACCGAGTCGTTTGACTCACAGGAGGCAACAACCCTGAAGTTTTTCGTGAAGCCATCTTCCGGAGTTCCTAAAGCCACCCCCCGAAAAGATGACAGCACTAAAGTAGCTATGGCTCCTTCGCCCACACCCAGTGGTAGGTTGGGTGGCTCGCAAACGGTGGATCTTCCAAAGGAAGGACCCGTGTCTCCGAAGCCGTCCCCCCCCTCCCCTGCTTAAGGTTTCGAGGCGGAGGGAGGAAAAGACTCGCATGGCAAGCCCAATCTCCCTCGATAAGTCCTCGAAGGCAACAGCGCATTGTCAGGCAAACAGCGCCCGGAGTTCTGCCTCCGGGAAGCGTACGGCCATTACCGTGAGGTTCTTCTCTTCGAAGAGGAGCCCCGCATCTCCGAGCTAGGCCTGGCGGTCATATTCCTTAAATGGAATTGCTGCAGACTCCGGGCCAACTGGGATCAGTTGCGGAAGCTCGTCTCCTTCCGTTTGCTATCTTTTTGCAGGAGACCATGCTGCGCGCGTGCCCCCGGCCCACCCTCCCAAGGTATGAGGGTTTTTGCGACCCCACCACCATGGGACGGGGGCCGGGCAGGAGGATACGCGATTTACACCCGGTATGATGTCTCCATTCTTTTGGCTTTAGATACCTCCTTTCAGGCATTAGTTGTGCAGCTGCACCTGGATAGGAGGTACACTGTTATTTCTGTGTACATTCCACCGTCAGTCGACTTCGACGCGGGAGACTTCCGCCGCGTCGTGGTACGGTTGCCGAGGCTCTTCTCTTGCCCGGATATCTGAACTGTAGATATCCCCTCCGGGGAGGCTACTCGATTAATCTCATAGGTCAAGTCCTTGCCGATCTGATCGGTGAGCTGGAGATAGTTGTCCTAAATGTGGATGAATTTACGCATCACTGCACGAGAACCGCTTCATTTTCCTGCCTCGATCTATCTTTGTGCTCCTGATGCACGGCCTAAGTTTAGTTGTGTGGGGGGGAGGAACGATGGGGCCGCTGCCGCCTGAGAGCCCACCCCAGTGGTGCTTGACGCAGGCGCGGTGCTCCGCATTTCAAAATAACTGATTTCTCTTTCATTCGTTTAGGTTGGTAAATGAGGCCGTTGAGTTCTCCTGGAACTCATCGCCGCGAGTCTAAATACTATTTCTAGAACGGCTGGCTGTTTTGTATGCTAACCGCTTCCGTGGTGGTCAGCCGAGTGTGAGGCGGCCCTCAAAGAGAAGTATTATGTTTACCTCTGCTATAAGCGTCGCCCGAACGATTCACAGTAGGTGAATTTCGTCGAGCTAGGGCTAGGTTCCGGTATATTTCGAAGCACGCCCGCCGCTCTTCTTAGCGTTCATACGTCTTCATTTAACGGGAAGAGCCCTCTAGCAGAGGTGTGGAAGCGAGTCAAAAGGATTCGGTGCAAGTTCTCGCAGGCCCCCCCTCCCGATCTCCAAGAGAATGGGTCTGCAATCTTGGACCTCGCGTCCGTGGCGGAATCCTTTGCGACCGCATTCTTTAGCCGGGACGCTGCTCCGCCAGCCTTCAATCCGCGTCGTGATGTCGCGGAAGGCCGCCGACTGGACTTTACCTCCAGAGGCGGAGAACCCTTCAACGACATATTTACTTTGAGTGAATTGCGTTTCGCTCTTGCTTCGTGCGCGAACACCGCCCCTGGTCTAGGCGATGTTCTGTACGCCATACTTCGACATCTGGGTAAGCTAGGCATGGCTTTTCTATTAGATTTGTTCACCTGGGTAGAGGGTATCCTCCCAGATTCCTGGCGAATCGCTACTCTCCTCGCTTTCCAGCAAACCGGGGATCAATCACTCTAGCCTGGCTGGTTTCCTCCCAATCTCTCTTACCTCCTGTGTGTGCAAGTTAAATTAGCCTTTTTTTATGGACAACGGAGGCCATCTGTCTTCTGCACAGTGCGGCTTCGCTTTCCAGCAAACCGGGGATCAATCACTCTAGCCCGGCTGGTTTCCTCCCAATCTCTCTTACCTCCTGTGTGTGCAAGTTAAATTAGCCTTTTTTTCTGGACAACGGAGGCCATCTGTCTTCTGCACAGTGCGGCTTCCGCAAGTTCCACTCCACGTCGGTTGCTCTGACCGACTGGAAATGCCGTCTGCCAGGTTTTCCTTCGTAGACAGCACTAGGTTACGGTGTTTTTCGATCTTTAGAAGCCTTATAATACCGCATGGCGATACCGTATCATGGAGACTCTCCACACGATGGGGGCGAGGGGATTCCTCCCAATGTTTATATCTGAATTTTTGCGAGATCGTCGATTACGGAGGGGGGGGGCCTCTCCGGCCCAATGAAGCAGGAAGTGGCTGTCACGCAAGAAGTGTCCTCAGTGTCACAATATGTGCCCTGCGCATCAACGGCATCACCTCGATGCTGCCGGAAGATGTTCTTGCTATGATCTACATGGAGGACCTTTCAATCTCTTTTGGCGCGGCCCAGATGCTAACTTTGGAACGTTGACTCCAACAGTCATTGAACCATGTCTCTCACTATGCCGAAGCGCACAGGCTTCGGTTTTATTGGCCAAAACTAAGGTGATGTACTTCTGCCGCCTTCCATGGCTTCTCCCTGACCCAGATTTGTTTATAAATACGGTACGCCTGGAAGTGGTAGACTAGCACCGTTTTCTTGGTCTTCTATTTGACCGACTCCTTACCTGGGAGGCTGATATTCGCAGCATTATCCTCTCTTGTACCCGTGCCATGGACATTCTTCATCCCCTCCATGTTCAACCCCTGGTGCGCTGACCGGGCTACCGCCTTCCTTTTTTATCGATCCTTTGTTCGTTCGAATCTTGACTACAGTTGCGAGTTTTATCCATCTGCAGCCGAGTGTGTATTGCGGAAGGTTGAATCGATCCCCCACACCGGCCTTTGCCTAGCGACCGGTGCCTTCCGTACTTTTCCCATTGATAGCCCACTTGTTGATGTCGGGGAGATGCCACTCGCTCTGCGCTGTGCACATTGCATAATTCGCCTGTACGCACGAGCCTGGTGCCTCCCTCAGTCGCCAACAGCTCTCACTGCATCTGCAGCCGATCTCGATGGTGCCTATGACGCTGAGAGACATCAGTCATACCCTAAGCCCTTTCGGTTTAGGGCTAGAAAACTCCGAGTGGCGCCCCTGCTTCTGTCTAAGACACCACCCTGGAGGGTACCACCTTGACTATTTGTCGCCACGCCTCTGCTCCCAAAGTTTCTACAGTGCTTGACAAAAGTTTAGGCCGGGTGCCTGTCAGACAAGTTGCAGCATGATAAAAGTGTCATAAAAATATTAATCTTACCTTTAATAATTTGTTGGGCATCCTTTGTGATTCTTGACATCCATCAGGCATCGTGGCATGGACATAGCAAGATCATTTAACTTCTGGGTAAGTATAGCATCCTAACAAGCCCTAATTTCCTTCTCCAGCTTGGGGAGAGTGCTGATGTCCTTCCCTTGTAACCCGTGTTTAACCACCTACAAAGGTTCTCAATCGGGTTTAAATCTGGACTGTTACCAGGCCAATCCTCAATGGACTTAATCTCACAGTCTTTAAGCCAAGTTATAATGGATTTAGCAGTGTGGCCAGGGGCACCATCTTGTTGGAACATGCTTCACCTGTTAACTAAAAGCACTCCTCTAGATGTTCATTTAGCAGCTCATAATAAATGTACTGATTAACTTTAATGTTGTCAGGCAACACAACAAGCTTCCCCAAGCCCCTGTCTGAGAAACAACCCCATACCATTAACGAACTGGGGTGTTTCACAGTTCCACAAAGGTAGCGTGGGTCAAGGGGTTCACTGCCACACTTCCGATACACGTTACCACCCCTCCCCTCAGTCACTGTGAATGTTGCTTCATTAGACCAAAGCATGTCAAGCCAGTTAAGCATCATTCCACTGAAGATATTTTAGAGCATAAGCGACCCTACGAGCCTTCTGCTCACAGGTAAGAATTGGTTTCTTGATGGGGTGGTGGCATGTGTAACCAAGCTCATGAACACATCGACTAACAGTGTGCACAGCACCTCACTGAACAGACCACTATTATTTTCCTTAATTTTACGGGCTTAAACAATGTTATCAACACGCCTAGATGTCTTACAAGGCCTACCAGACCACTCTTTCTGGGTTGGTTTGGCATCACACCCTCCCTCCCTCCACCTAGCAATGTAACACCTCACAACACAATCACTTATTTTAAGTCAGTCAGCTATTTCCTTAGTTTGCTTACCAGCCTCCTTAGCGATAATCTGGGCAATAGTTTCAGATGATAATTGCCTCACTTTCCCCATAATAAGGCCACAAACACTCCCAAACTACAAAAAAACAGTCACAAAATGGCGTCGGTCAGGAGAACACAACAGCACAGTCCTCTCACTACCGCAGCCAAGCTGACACTGAGCACATGCTGGCAGGCTGAGCGGGAAACTGAGGGATGTAGTGACATCATGCAGCCGGTCTAAACTTCTGACTATACCATTCTTTTTTAGACAAGTTTAGTCCACCCCTGCTAACCCTGCCTAAACTTTTGTTGAGCACTGTACAGCGCCGATAGTATTGCGTTCAGCCTTTTTGGAGCACACTTCATCTCACGCTGAAACCGTGGCAGTGTATACAGTGGCTCTAAATCCCAAGAGGGGGGTCAGTTTCCACACCATATACCCTCTGGTTGTAGTCAGCGGGGTGCTGCGTCTGTCTTCACGGCTGAGCTGGTTGCAATACATCGCTCGATATGGGAGATAAGGCGATGTGCCTGATTTGGAGACTGGATTGTGATTTATAGCTACTCACAAAGCGCTCTGAGTGCTCTCTGGCCATTGTAATATTCGCATCCCCTTGTTTGCGATATTCATGATGCCACGTTTTTTGCGAGCCGGGCAGATGTCGAGATTATCTTTTGCTTGGTCCCTGGACATGCTGGAATTTCGGGTAATGAGCGCACCCATGAGGGCGCCAAAGAGTCGGCGAGGACTGGGTGACCATACCATCGTTTTGTTCTTTCTCACACCGATTACATGGCAGGAATATGGGCTGCTTGGCAAAGAAGATGGGAGATGGTCTAGGGGAACTTAAAGTTGCCAGCCATTGCACCGCGACTATTTCCATGGACCTATCCTCCAACGCTGTGATGGCTTCAGGTTGCTTTCTGTTATCTCTGAATGGGGCACATTCGCGGGACGCACCGCCATTTGATGGAGCGCTCACCTGCGTCATACTGTGAAGACTGCGTTGTTGTCCCAAAATTGTGAATGGATACTGTCTGCTTCCTGTACATCTTCACCTGGTAAATATTCTTTCATTCTATTCTTCCACTACTGCTTGTAAAGTGTCATCTAAATATCTAACCTGAGAATCACCCATCTCAACTATCTCATATACATCATTTACTCCACACTTATATAACCCCCTACTCTTCAGCCTTAGCTAGTACCCATTAAACACTTAGTGTATTGCTACAAACAAGAGATTCAGACCTATTCAGTCTTCTTTACTTTACCTAACCCACAGTCACATACCTAACTCATCTAATCTACGTTTATGCCTAGCCAATTTTGCACAATCTTTACCTGTCTTACCACCCATGAATTCCTAACTAATTTTTCATGCCATCATTCATTTCTAATTTCCACTCTATCTCTCTCACTCCTTTATAACCTATAAAGCCTCGCGCAGATTTTCACACTTTCAGGTGAGGACATCTTGCTAGAAACTTTTGAGTTATCTCATTAGAGTTTCAGTGCACTGACCATACAACACACTGACAATCTTCCATTCCTCATCTCTCCACAAATCACACTTAACATCCAATCCTGCCATTTTGTCAAATACTTAAATAACAGTAAAAAGGGTCCTAACCCAATCTCTTAAAAACTAGGACATAAGGCAATCAAAAACACCAACAAAATTTCTTTTGTTTATACTAAGGTAAAGGTTTTTAAAACTTTAAATAACAAATACCACACCATGGAACAAGTGGGAACATTCATGTATTTAAGCTTTTCACACTTTCAGGTGAGGACATCTTGTTAGAACCTTTTGAGTTATCTCGTTATTGGAGGGAAAGGGGTCATGATAAAATACTGATGATGAAGCAATCTAGGCTGGATATTCGTTAAAGCATTTTTAATCAAATGGTGGTAAAGTTATGGCATAGATTTCCCACTGAGGGGTTATAAGTGTCACACTTGGTGAATTTAAATCCAAGTTAGACCATTTTCATCCCTGTCATTCTTCTTGGACTAAGTGATTTTTACACATCCACTTGCTTTCATTTCATCATGCAGGTAAATTTGCCTATATTGCAAATGTTCAGAAGCATTGTGAACCTACCCAGTCTTAGGTATCCAAGTAATCTCTTTCACAATTTTAAGGCTATGTACCTCAGACATATTTTCACATCCTCTTCACTTATTTTTCTTCAAAGTTCTTTTTAAACTTTCTACAGATATGCCCTCAATAGAGTTGGCTTCCTTTTGATTTTCAATCAAAAGAAATCTGTGCACACTTTGGAGTTGAAAATGAAAATGTTTGCCTTTACCATCTATATATCAACCTTTTACTGTCCTTTTCTTGGTTCCTTTTTATTTGTTCCTATATTTCAATATTCTTTTATCAATGATTAAAGGATTCAAACTTTATTTCAGAACAATATACTATCTGCAGAGAAGACAAGGAAGCAGTCCACTAGCATTAACAACTTAAGATCAATTTGGAAGAAGGAAATGTAGCTTTAAGCATCTATGAGATGTTTTCATTCAAATTTGTCTACTGATTTAGCCATTTGAAGCTAATTGATTTTAATTACTTTTTACCGTTTATTGACTGACTATATTGAGAATAGTTGCAAACATATTGATTTTTAGGGGCTGTGTAGAATTTTATATTAGGAATATATTTACTTTTAAAGGTATAACTTGTTGTATGTGCAAACTCATTTTAATTCTAAATTTATTTTTATATAGCATCCATATAGGATAAATTCCACATGTTCCTATATTTATAGGATTATTATACAAATAGTTTCCTACTAGGCGTTTAATAGAGTACAGAGAGATGCTGTGAGGTGGGCGATGAGAAAATTAGCGATCAAGGAGTGGTTGGTTAGGGTGGTCATGGCTATGTATGAAGGTTCGACAACCCAGGTGAGGGTAAATAGAGAATTGAGTGATGACTTCTCTGTTAAGGTTCGTGTACATCAGCGATCCGTTTTGAGTCCCTTGCTCTTTGTTATGGTCTTGGAAGTGCTGTCACAGAATTTTAGAACAAGATTGCCATTTGAGTTGTCTGCTGATGACCTAGTGCTGATTGGCCAGGATGAGAAGATGGCACTTGAAAAGTTCAGGTTGTGGAGGAAAGGGATGAATTCCTTAGTGCCGAGAGTGAATTTGGATAAAACAAAGATGATTTCAAGAGTGGGTGGTGGTAATAACATTATTGAGGGTATGTAGCCATGTGCAGTCTGTCACAGAGGGATAGGGAATAATCTTATCCTGTGTAATGGATGTAGTTTGTGAGTGCATAAAACATGTAGTGGTATCAGGGGTAGGCTGCAGAATGATGGAGAGTTTCAGTGCACTGTTTGTGTAGGAGAGGATTGTATTTGATGGTTTTTTGCTTGTTTGCGTAGAAGAGTTCTGCTATCTGGAAGATATGATCAGTGCAGGGGGAGGTGCTGGGGCGAGTTCCGTGGCAAGGGTTAAAAGTGGTTAGAAAAAGTTGATTCCTCTCTTGACGCTGAGGGTTTTCTTCCTCCGAGTTAAGGGACGTCTGTACACTGCGTGCGTACGAAGTGCAATGTTCTACGGAAGCGAAACTTGGGCTGTGAAGGAAGAGGACACCCAGAGGCTCAAGCGTACTCGGATGAGAATGGTGAGATGGATGTGCGGAGCATCTCTGAATTTGAGTCCTGGAGGTGACATGAGTTTCAAACTGTGAATTAAGGGATAAATTGGGGATATAATGCATTAGTGTGCACTGAGAAGAAGCAAACTTAGGTGGTTCGGTCATGTGGAGAGGAATGAGGATAATAATTGGGTGAAGGGTGTTAGGAGCTTGGAGGTTGGGTGTGTAGCTGCCAGAGGGAGTCCGGGGAAGACGTAGAATGAGGTCATACAGAGAGGCCTCAGAGATATGAGTGAATAGAGAAACAGCCAGAGATCGAGCATCATGGATGAGCCGCCATTAGGTAAATAAGGCCAACACATGCAAGCATGTATGGAGCCTTCAAAAATGATGATGATGATGACTAGTATCTTCCCAAGTTCCCCAATGTACCGGTACCGCCTCATTTAATTACCTGCGTGACACCACAATGGTAGTAAATCTTTCTCCCCCACCATAGACAAGGCAGGGATATAACTTGCTGGATGCTTAAGCTTCTATAAGAGGTTTTTCATTATCTTAGCTGCTCTAAGCATTGTTATGATACCGAAAAATAACAAAATTTGAAAACAGGAGAGAAATAGGCTGCCTCAATTTTGTATTATCAATCCAAGGCTTTTATGAGATTATTATACTGATTAGATTCCTAGCTCAGCACCTGGCCATTTCACATATGTAGTTACTACTATACACAATCTAACCACAGGTGATATTTGTAAACCCCCCCTCCCTTGGGTCTAAATCCATATATTAGCTTTAAGTTTTTATTTGGGGCTAATCCATTTTCATTGCTCGGGGGATCTCGCTGTCCTAGTGGATACAGCGTTGGTTTCCTAGTGTCAAGGCATGGGTTCGATCGATGCCAGCGACCGCAGAAACAAAACTTTGGACAGTGTCACGAGCTCGCCGCTCATTGGTGGATAGGCTGAACCCATCCAGTGATAATTAATTAGCCTCCATACACATCATCATCCATATAGCCAATCATAACTTCACTTTCATTCACGGCACAACATAACCACTGTTTCTGGGTCCCTGCCGATGGAGTACTGCTATACCCTATGTGGGTGGGGTATTCATATCCACATACGTCTGATGCGAAACTATAAGGACCGACTGGCCTGTGGTGCCTTCGGTCTCGCCAATAATTGTCATTCTGATCTTTATATGTACGAGTGGCGGTCAATAAGTTTTGCGAATCGGTAAGGCAAAACAGAGGAAGGGCAATGGCTGTTTGTGGGGGTGTTAGGACAAGTTATGACAAGTCAGGACCTGCAGCCGCACGCTCCTGCCTCGTCTATTTAAGAAGCAGTGACTGATCGCAGTTCGTCAGTCACAAATTTTTCAACAATGGAGAAGGTTGAGCACTGCGCAGTGATCAAATTTTGACGAAGGAAGGCAAGAATGCAAAAGAGATCCATGAAAGCATGGTTGCAGTGTACACCGACACCGCCCCTTCCTAGGCAACCATTGCTTGCTGGAATAGGGAGTTCCGCCATGGTCGTGAGTCCCTTGAAGATGACCCCCGTCAGACGTGACCAACGAGGATAATGTGGCCCGTGTGTAGAGGGTGATCCTCGAAAATCGACGGGTGAAGGTCGAAGAAATCGAGCGAGAACTTGTAATATCACATGGAAGTGTTATCAACATCATCCATGACAATTTGGCCATGACCAAGGTCTGCCCGTTGGGTCCCTGAAAACCTCACGCCCTATGATCGACTTCAACATCGTCAAAGTCCACAAGGCCAGAGTTGCACAAGCTGCCCTACGCGAGTGCGGATTCGAGGAGTTCAACCATCCTCCCAACAGTCCAGATCTGGCCCCTAGCGACTAGTTTTTATTCCGCTAGCTCAAGGCTGCACTGCGTAAACGCCGGTTTGGGGACGATGAAGATGTCCAGCTCGCCGTCCAGGATTGGATTGAACAGCAGTCGGGAGATTTCTGGTTGTCGGGAATTTGAAGCCTCAGGGACAAGTGGCGCAAGTGCATTGAAGTCGAGGGTAGTTATATTGAAAAATAATAATAACACTTTTCCTCATATCTCGTTTTCTTATATCCGAATTGCAAAACTTATTGACCGCCCCTCGTATGTTATTATCCTGTTGTCGATCTCGTCCACAATGTGAAGGATGGATGACATAATTCACATTTTCATTGCTCTAAGTTTTTTTTACCTTTCCTTCTGTATTTTACACCTTTGTTTTATTCATACTAAATGCCTCTGTTGGTCAATGTAGGTTTCTTTTTCGATGAGCATTCACTTTAATTGGTAAGACTTTTAAGCTTATATGGAGTATGTGTGTGTTAGGGCAATTTAAGGAACATTCCTTAAGAATAGGTGCTAAAATACATGTAGATCCTTGCCCGATTTAACCACCATGGCTAAAATGTATTCTCACCCTTTAGGGTCACTTTGGCCTACTTCTTTGACATTCCGCAAAGCTCACAACCTTACTCACTGGTTTTTTATTATCAATACTTTCTTCTTCCTTGGTGGCCTTCGTTGTTTCCTACCCACTATTTTCCCTATTTTTACTCGGCCGTTCTTTCCAGCTCTGTGTAAGTTCTTAGTCCAACCTCCTATTAACTCTCATCTACTACTCATTCAAAAATGTGTTTTGTTATTGACTCGTGTATGAATAACCTTTATAAATGCCAGTTTGTCTTCAGACAGATTTCTGGTTATGTTTCTTGAACAAATAATTATAAAATTATTAAGCTTTAAGGTAAGGAACCAGTGAGTTGCTGCCCAATCCAAGTGGTAAAATTATTAAAGTTCTAAGAACACCCATAAAGAGAAAGTGATCTTTGCTATCAAGATTCTTTCCCCATACGCTTAACAGATTATCAAATCCATTATATTCTCATCCAGGTTCGAGAATAGGATGTAACAGGTGATTTTGCCATTTATATACCCACAAGTTGTTGATAAGCAAAGTGGTAACTAGGAATCTTTTTCCCTCTTGAGTCATCTTTTGTGGCTATTTGAATCATAGATCTTGTATGGTATTTTAGTAAACTAAAGATCTAGGTCAGGGTTTAACCCTGATCTTCTTTTTCACAATTCTGTCCAAAACATCCAAAACAGCAAGATCAAATCAAAATTCTATTGGTGGAGGCGTTTTGTATTGACAATGATACTGTGATGATTTTTGGGATAGGATGATAAGAGAAAAACCCAAGAGCTGGTATAAGGTCCTTTATAGACAGTCCACTCTTCCTGAGCTGCTTCAGAAACTCGGGATGAGCAAAATGTGAATAAAAGGACTTCATACCAACTCAGGGTGTCTTATTTTCCCTTCTCAAACTGTTGTCAGACATAAAGGATTACTTTTGATAAATTTTAAAACCTTGTGTACAGAGCAAATGTATCTTCTCTAGCCTTTCAATCTCTTTTCTAATTCCTAGCCAGCTTAAATATTTCAAGCTACAATTGTTCCTCACTTATATTGTGTCTGCCAAAGCATACTTGAGTGGAGATAAATCTGAATGTAAAATAGCAAGAAGTTTAAAATTGTGAAAGAATTTTATTGTGATCAAAGTCGTATTTGTGCTTTCTCATTCCATTTCATTACCTGGTAACGACCACATATTCCTTGAAGTGGAGGAAACCTCTACTTAATTGTATTAAAGCATACTCAAAAAGTACTTCATCACTAAGCACAGGAACCACCCCAATTGAACTCCCACTCCCTAGCTGTTGCATAGACCGAGAGAACAGGAGGTGCTATAAAATTCCTCCAGCATGCAACAGACTCCCTCCCCTCTAACCCGGTCCCTCAGCACAGCCTCATAGGGGGCGGGGACCCCACTTAATTGTGGTAATGTTGATGGGGCCTGTAGCAGAGGTCACCTACTCCTGAGGACCAATGCTACAACTACTAGGAATGTGTTAGGGTCATTTTGCCCAGGAATAAACCCTTACTGGATGAGATGCAACACATAACACCCCACCCCTATGAAGGGACTTTAGTGTGGACAAAATGATGGGTGCCCGAATACTTAATAAATAAGGTATAAAGGTGATGGGAGTTGCAGGTGATTTTTCATAGCTTTGAGATGCACCATCCTCACTTTTAGTGGGAAACTGGTAGATGTTGAAGTCTTGAATGTGTCTTTGGGGGCTAAGTTTTTAGTAAACTTTAATAACAAAGAATAAAAACAAAAGAAATTTCATAATTACAAGTTTAATTAAAGGAGTATTTTAATTTTGAACAGACCAAAAGGTCGTGAGCATATAACTGCCGCTCAGACCAATTGGTCCTGTTATAGTTTTAGGCCTATGGAAAATTTCATTGAATTCCTAACGGTAGTTTTTCTCCAGCGTTGGTCTCCTCCATTTTCTTAGTGTGGTGCTTTAAAGGTTAATAAACAATTTAATGAGAAGGAAAGAGAATCAACTCACCTTTGCATGGTCATCCAATTCTGCCCACTCGCTGACATTCTTGTATATTCTCCAACCCCTTTGCCTTCCAGTCATTTTCCTTGTCCATACTATGTAGAAGGGTGAATGTGTGGATCATTTGGATGTGGTAACCATTCTCCTGAGAAATTATATTACTGAAAAACACTGTTAACAACTACATCCAAACCCTACTTCACACTATTATTACCTCTTGCCGTGCCCACTCATTCCTTTCTGTACCAGTTGTACACCAAACATCCTGCTGAAATTGTCCATTTGCACCTGTTCTCACTTTAGATCTTTCCTTCTCTGTTCTTACTATCCTCTTGCGCATACACCAATGTTAGGACTAGTATAGTCACATTTGGCTTCCTGATATATTCCACCATTGAATCATGAGCTCAATGTCTCTCTCAGTCTCCAATGGCCCTCATTTCGTTCGTGCCTATGCCAGTTAGAGGTTTAGGGTGAGGTAACTCCTTTGCGAGTTTGATGTAACTCTCTAGCTGGTAGCACCGTTGGTTCTGGCTAAGATGCACTCTGGAGAATGCATCCAGTTTGTCGCTCCACCTGTGCTCACAAAGCTTCTACAACACCTGGAGTATTGCATTTGTATATTGTGAAGCACATAATGTCTCACACTGAAGCTGTGCCAGTGTATACTGCTCCATATCCGAAAGGAGTAGTTGGTTGCCATGCTATCTCCCCTTGTTTGATGCAGATTGGCCATTGCATCTGTATTAAGAACCGAGCTGGTTGCAATACACCGCTCAATACAGGAGATTATGCGTTGTCCCAGATTTGGAGACTGATTTGTGATTCATTGCAACTCACAGTGTGCTTTGTCATTGAAGGATTGGAAGATCCACATCTCTTTGTTCGCATGGCTGTTGAATTAGGGAGGATGTTGAGAATCTCTTATGCTGGGTTTTTGAATATGTAGAGATTGTGGGAAATGAGGATGCCAAGCTGTCTGCACAGACTGAGCAAATAGACCGTCGTTTTGCTCTTCTGATTGTATGGCATGCATCAGAACAGCCTTTCAGGTTGCATGGCAAAGAAAATGGGAGAGCCTTGATGGTATTAGGTTATTCTTTTTGTCATTACTTAATAGGACACTGGCAGGATGCAGCATCACTGGATGGAGTCCTTTCCTCAGCCTTTATGTTAAGATTGTGTTGATCCCTCCACCATCCCTCAGATTCGAAGCATCACTTCATTGGCAGCTTTTCCCTGTGACCTATTTTTTTTTTTTGTCTCTACTCCGTATCCATTCTCCAAGAGGACATACCGGACGTAACTGATTGTATAGCTGCAGTTGTGCCGGGCTCTTGTAGGCCTCCATGGTGGGGAGCCCCGAGGGAGAATGCGAAGTTTTTTTTCTCTTTGCAATGGCTAGCCATAAACCCAAAACCTCCCCTTCTCGTAAGGGTTCTCGTGCCAAACGTTCCTTAGCTCCCCTTTCAGCCTTCCCTCGCTCGTTGGACCTCTATTCCAACGAAGTAGACGCCTGAAGAAAAGATCCCAGAGAGGGAGGGGGTCCCTTAGGGGACCCATGGTACTGCCAACAAGACTTTTTAACATGCCCCTCTTTCTTTCCTCCTCTATTACGCTCTTCCACTGCCCTTTATTTTCCCCTCTTCCTTCACCTATCTAGTGGTCCTTATCGATACCCGACCTCTGCTCGTTTAATGGATTGATTCTGAATTGTTCTTTCATGAAGGTGAAAGAGGCTGGGCATCTCCACCGCCTTCGTCTACCGAATGCCCAAGGAGAAACCAATCGTCGGCCCCTTTTCTCCGTGCGTAGGAGAACTCGGGCAGCCTCTTGGGGTTATAAAGATGTTGTGGTTGATCCGTATCCATTCTCCAAGAGGACATACCGGACGTAACTGATTGTATAGCTGCAGTAGTGCCGGGCCCTTGTAGGCGTCTATGGTGGGGAGCCCCGAGGGAGAATGCGAAGTTTTTTCTTTTTGCAATGGCTAGCCATATACCAGAAATCTCCCCTTCTCGTAAGGGTTCTCGTGCCAAACGTTCCTTAGCTTCCCTTTCAGCCTTCCCTCGCTCGTTGGACCCCTATTCCAACGAAGTAGACCCAAATCTTGATTATCCTCGCTTTCTTGTCATGAATTCATCATCTGACATCCCACTTGCAAAACTCGATGTGTTTGACGTCAATGAATCTTTTGAGTCCCGCTGTGGTGAACCCCGCCGGATGTGGTCAAGAGGAAGTGGTGATGTCGTAGTCGAGGTGTCATCCCACTCTCAACACAACCTTGTGCGAAATCTATCTTCGATAGCTGAAATTCCAATAACTGCCTCGCCCCATCCGCGTATGAATTTCGTTCAAACGAACTAAAGGACTACGACCCCACCCGCCTTCAGAGTAAGCTCAGTACCCAACGCGTCACACACATACACAGGGTAACTAAAACATTAAGCTCCACTAAAGTTCCAACCGCCACACTGATTTTAACATTTGAACGACAAGAACTGCCGCAGTATATTAAAGCTGGGTACCTTCGTGTCCCGGTAAGTCCCTACATCGAACTACCCAGACGCTGCTTCAATTGCAATCAATTTGGACATGTTGGCCGTGCCTGTCAGCACCCTCGCTCCTGCGTGAATTGTAGCTCTGACAACCATGGCCCCGAATGCACCAAAACACCCCGCTGTGCCAACTGCGGAGGTACCCACAGTGCTGCGTCAAAATTCTGCTCTATATTTTTTATATGAAAAGGAAGTTCTCGCTTTGCTAGAAGGCCCTCTCATAGAGGGGTGTCAATCATGGTATCCATCCTACTATGTTTCTCCCATCTCCCTACATACTACCCTCCAAGCTGTTGCCGTGAGGGTTTTTCTTACTAAGCTTTTTACCGTTTGCTCTATTTACCTACCCCCTTGTTTATCATTATCAAGATCCGACCTTTTAGAACTTATAGACAAGTTGCCCTCCCCATTCTTATTACTAGGAGATTTTAACGCCCGTCACCCATACTGGGGTGACATCACTCGAAATGCCAAAGGCAGTGTTTTAGAGTCTCTTTTTATTATCTGACCTTCTTTGTGTTTTAAATACTGGCGATTTTACCTCTTATCATGTCCAGACGGACTCTTTTAGCTGTGTTGACCTGTCTGTTTGTTCTCCTGATTGCTTCACGGAATTTCAATGGTCAATTCTTGACGATCTCCATGAGAGTGACCGCTTCCCGATTGTTTTGTCGGCCCTTCAAGTTAGCCTTCATACAACCATGCCCCTTAAGTGGGACTTAGGTCATGCAGATTGGGAAGGTTTCCAAGAGGCGTCCTTCACAAATGCATCCTTAGGGACCTTCAGTGGAGGGGACGCGGCAGTAGAGTACTTTACATTGACTCTCTACAATGCAGCAACACAGACCATACCACGGAGGCGACCTGTCACGGGCCGCTCAACCATGCCCTGGTGGATCTCGACGTGTGCAACAGCTATCAAAAATTAAAAGTTAGCCCATGTCCGATTCCGAAAGAACCCAACTTTGTACAACAAGGTTGACCGAAACCGAGCTTGTGCGCCTTGCCAAAGAACCCTTCGTCAGGCTCGCCGAAATTCATGGCGCAGATACGTTTCATCGATTTCCTCTATGACACCTACTGCTAAGATCTGGAAGAGGATTAATAAGATCATGGGCAGTTATGCTAATCATCGTACCCCCACACTCAACTTAGACGGTTCCTTGGAGAATGACGGCCTGGCGGTCAGCAATGCTTTTGCTGACAATTTCTGCGCCGTCAGCAGTGTCAGCCGTTACGATAAGGCTTTTCAATCCTACAAATCAAAGGAAGAATCTCATTCTCTCAACTTCACAATAAAATCTAACCTTCCGTATAACGCTCTATTCAGCATCCATGAGCTGCAAAGCGCTTTGTCCCTTTGCAGATCTACTTCTCCTGGCCTTTATGAGATCCATTTTGATATGATTCGGCACCTACATCCACACTCTACTCTCTTCCTGCTTGATTTGTACAACCTTATATGGGTGAAGGGTTTTTACCCATCATGGCGCATTGGGATCATCTTTCCCTTTGTCAAACCGGGCAGGGACGGGTTGTATGCAGATCACTACCGCCCTATAGCTCTCACCAGCTGTTTGAGTAAGTTGCTGGAAAAAATGATATTGGAGCACCTAAACTGGCCCCTAGAAACCAATCACCTTCTCTCTCCATTTCAATGTGGCTTCCGCAAAGGTCATAGTACCCTTGACCTACTAGTGCGTTTCGAGGGATCGGTCCGGAAAGCTTTCTCATTAAAGCACCGAGTCCTGGCCATATTTTTCGATATTGAGAAAGCCTACGACACAACATTGAGATACGGCATCTTGAAGCAGCTATATGTCTGGGGGATGAGAGTCCTTTTACCTTGATTTATTAAAAGTTTTTTAGCATCTCGATCCTTCAAGGTACGTGTTGGAGACGCATACTCTGACCTGCAACCCCAAGAGGAGGGAGTTCCTCAGGGCAGTGTTTTAAGTGTCTTATGTTTTATAATTGCCATCAATGATATTATTTCGTCTCTCCCAGAGGGTGTATCGGCAACTCTGTCGATGATTTAGCACTATACTGTTCCTCACCTCGTCTTCCATCAGCAGTGCGTCGGCTACAACTGGCGGTCGATGCTGTATCCAAAAAAGCACAACTTAAGGGATTCCGCTTTTCCAAGACCAAAACCAAAACTATGTATTTCCACCGAGGCAGAGGGGTTCTTGTTCCGCCATCTATCTCCCTACAAGGCGAAAATATAAAAGTTATCCATGTTACCACACCTACGCCGACTTCGAACAGGCTGTCTGCGGGCTCTAGACATTTTGAAAATCCTCTTACACACTTCGTGGAGCAGTGACCGACAAACATTGTGGACATTATACCCAGCCCTCGTTCAATCCAAATTGGATTATGGCTGTCAAATTTACTTATCGGCTTCCCCTTCAGCCCTTAAAATGCTGAACCCCATTCGAAACCTCGGAGTTCGCCTTTCTAGTGGAGCCTTCCGTACTTCTCCTGTCAACAGCCTTTACTGCGAGAGTGAGGTACTCCCTTTGCCCTACCATAGACTTCAAATCTGTATGCCATACCTCTGCTGAGTACAGCAAGCCCCTGTTTCAGAGGTATACAGATGCCTGTATGCTGCTGAATCAACGGCGGCATATGATAAGTTGTCATCTTTACCCCGCCCTTTGAACCTTCGCATAGGAGATCGTCTCTCTAACCTGGGTGCTCTAAGGGTCCTTACCCTTCCATCCTTACTGACCCCTAGGTGGTGTGCTCCTCTCCCCACAGTATATACCAACATGTGGAGCCTGGAGAAGTCCATGGACCCTCGCATCATTAAAAGCCTGTTCTTAGAGCATTGGATCTCCCACAAACAATGCTGCCCACTATACACGGATGGCTCTATGTCGGACGGTGGCGTGGGCGCCGCAGCCATCTACCCAGGAGGAGAATTCCTAACCATATCTTTGCCGCCAGCAGCATCCATTTTTACCGCTGAACTTTTAGCAATCCTTTTAGCCTTTAGACTCATCCAAATTTTACCTTTTAGAGATTTTGTCATTTTTTCCGACTCAAGGAGTGTCTTACAGTCAATTAGATCTTTTAATGCGTCCCATCCCCTGGTCACAGAAATTTGCAACTGGCTGATCCAAAATGCATCCCGATATAAAATTATTTTTTGCTGGGTCCCTGGGCATGTCAGGGTCCTGGGCAACGAGGAGGCTGATCGTCTGGCCTGCTCAGCACATTCTGTGTCCCCTGAGAACTTGGTTCTGCCTTTTAGGGACTACTTTCCTTCAATAAGAAAGTATATTTTTCAACTGTGGCAGAATGAATGGGATAACTGTTCATCATCCAAACTATACAAAATAAAAAATTCTATTCGCTCTTGGCCCTCGAGTAGTCATAGAATGCGGTCGTTGGAGGTTCCTTTGCCGAGTTCGCATTGGCCACACAAGACTTACTCATGGCCATCTTGTTTCGGGTGATGCTCATATCAGCCCTTGCTGTCGTTTTTGCGGTGGGGACCAATCAGTTGCCCACCTTTTATTGGATTGTAGTCATTTTACCATTCTCCGGTTGTCCTGTTTCCCGACCCTTTTAACTATTCCTCAACACACCCATCTTCAATTCATATTGGTGGAGGAATCTTTTAACCCGTTGTTTTTTAAATTTTTGTCACAAAGTGATCTCCTCCACCTTCGATAGATGATATTTCTTGTTTCACCCTAGCGGCCATATAGAATCCACTTGGATTGGGCAGCAACCCACTGGTAACTTACCTTAAACCTAAACATCTCATTGAGAATTGAACCAGGCAGCTAGATGTGGAAATCCAACACATTATCCACTAGACTAGAAAGAGCTCCAATCCTTCAATTATCCTTTGTACATGTGCAATCAGAATTTTTCCATTATATAACAGTACCATCACAGCATTATTTCAGTCACCAAACACTAATTCACTTCCAAATCTTTACAACAAAACCAACACACATATTCCATAACATTCACCACTTCATTTATAGTATCCCATCCACTATATTATCTTATTCCAGCTGCCCTCCCAATCTTCATACCTTTAACCCTACTAATAGCCTCTTGTACAGTCACTGGCTTACAGCCTCCAAGCCAATCTTATTCACATTCACTTCATCTTCCATACCCATATTATACAACTCATCACAGTACCATGACTGTCTATTTTGACCTCATTGCTGACAAGTATCCTGTGATTCTTATCCTTGATATTTATACAGCTATTTTCTCTTAGTTTCTCATTTTTTTCACTTCCAGAATAACTTCCTGGTCTCATCCCAATCATCATTCATTTTCTGTTTTACTAATCCAGTTAACTAATCGTTTCACTTTTGCAAATGAAAATAATTTTTTAAGAGAATTACTTCATTTTTTATCACAAGTACTGGACTAGTTTCAGGGCATCGTTGACAAAGTTTGACCTAAGACACTTCTTATATACAAAATGAGGATAAAAAAAAACAGCAACATAAAAAATAATAATAAGGTGCAGGAGAAAGTGAAGAAGACAAAAAAAAATTGGCGACACTATTAATAGACCTGGGCACCCCTTAATGGTCTGGTGATTCCTATCTTGGATGTGATAATCGATCTAAATGATGGGAGAACTGAAAAGTCCCTTTTGAGAGTTTAAAATTAAGAGTAAATCAAAGCTGCCTTAGCGGTCACTTTAGCCATCCATTCAAGGGATCAAAATATTTCTCCTTTTCTCAATTAATATTATTAGTGGTTTTCAAACAACCATTAGGCTCATGTGTGTACAAAATATTTGTGTTTGTAAACCCTTTGAGATAGACTATGTCCAGTTTGTCTTCTGTACATTTCATCACAATTATACACATGGAATTTTATACACAACTATATTAGAGGAGGGGAGATTATTCAGGATTAGTTATTTTTTTTAAGAGAATTTGGGAAGCTAAAATCTACCTTAGGGTTTGGGCTTTTCAAATGACTATTAATACGTTTGAGGGATTTAGTTTAAGGTTTAATTTAGCCTTAATTTAGTCTCTTTTGGCACCTATGCCCTTGATGTTACTTGTCAACTTTCACATCAAATATATCCCATTCTGTAGTTTCTCTGATTTGCACCAGAGCAATCATGCTCTTACATTCTCCTTCTCTCTGCCCAAACTGCATATTTTTGTAAATCCTTGTGCTGAAAGAATGTATTCACAACCAAGTTTCTTTCACCACACAATATATAAAATTGCCTGGTCCTGATGGTTTCTTGTCACTAGTCCTGCACAAAGTCAAGAAAAAGGTGTCACCCTACCTATCCATAAGCTACAATGTGACCCTGGACAGTAGCAAGGTTCTGATGAACTAGTAGATGGCTAATGTTGCTCCGATATATACAAAAGGGGCCTGAAGCTGTGTGGCCAACTAATTGGAAATAGGATCACAGAACACCTGGATTCATACAATCTAATTATAGAATTCATAGGAAATGGACATGTTTAACTAATTTCAGTTTTTCCAAAAGATGATGGGGGGAGTACGACTGTTGTTGCATGATAAACATTTATCTTGACTTAAAGGCATTGATCAAGTACAACACCTGGGACTTTTAAATAAGGTTTGAGTGCTAGGTATTAATGAGAAGATTCCAGACGGGATTGATGAATGGTTGTCTGGAAAGTGGCAGAGGGTTATGTTCAATGGCCAGGTCTCTCGCTGGTTGCCAGTGATGAGCAGAGTCCATCAGGGCTATGTGTTAGGTCTTATGTTATTCACTGTCTATATCAATGATATTGGTGATGGATTATTTAGTCGAATAACCAAGTTTGCCGATTACACAAAATTTGGTAGAGTGGTAGCATCAGCATAAAGCGTAGTCTATGTCAGATAAAAGAGTGGTCAGACATGTGGCAAATGCCTTTTAACTAACTGATTGATGTCCCTCAAAAGATGGTAAACATGGAATAAAATAGAATTTATGTTTCCGGTGAGTTCTAATAATGTTCCCATTGACAAACTAACACAATATCTCACAAGTCCATAAATTTTTCTTTCTCTTCCTCTTGTTCTTGTCCCTGCTATGAAACGATTTTCTACCATACTCCATTAGTGCTAAGTTTTGGATCTTTATATTGATTGGAATATGCTGAGTTAATTAAATTATAGACTTTCATCTCCAGGATGAAAGTATTATTATATTCATGAGGAAATTTAGAAAGTGAAAATCTAGGCAAATAGTTATAACCTGAGTAGTTGCAAAAGTATATTACTTGAGATGAGTGCTTACATTCCGGGATGTTTGCTTTAGATTAAAACTGATTGATGCTTTAATTCTAAGATTCTCTGGGTCTGTCAACCATTATTCAGATTTCAATCTAATTGATTAATCCTATGTATCAATTGTACAAATATATTATAGATCCATTTATCAACTTTGAACCTAAATAAATAAGATTTTAATGACTTAGTTGATCCTTGTGATTTTTACTTACATATACCTTATTCAGATTTCTAAAATTCTCCTTATTATTTAAATTCCACTATGCCCACTTTGTGGGAAATTGGGAGAAGTTTAAGTTCTTGAGTGTGTGTTCTAGGTATTTTTGTTTTTTTGTATAATTCTTAATGTTTGTTTAATTCTATCAGACTTAAAATCTTTTGAAATCAAAATTAAAAAATAAACAAAAAGTTTGAACAAATTATTAACTTGTGTGTGAGAATAGTGGTTACTCATGTATGGTGGAAAATTTCTCTCATTGCTAAGCAATAAGAGATATTTTGTAACTTGTGCAACCTGGTTACAGGTTGTACAAGTCTTAATCATATGTTAGCATTAGTTTTGACTTATTTTTTTATATATAAGAAACCAAAATTACTGTAGTCTTAAAAATTACCTTGCCCAGATATTAGAGTATCTTGTTGATTTTGATATAAATAAATTCTTACTTTGTCAATTTTAATTTTATAACCTATTTTACCTATGTATATATCTAATCTTGAGTCTAAACTGATTCGTGCATATAAACTTTGGACTTGATTAATAGCTGAGTGGATGCACTTTGCGACTCTATTTTTGGCTTCCCCAGTGCAACTTGCGACTGTGACTTTTTTTTCCCAGTGCGACTCCGCTAAATTACAAAGTAAACTTTAGTGCGATAACAGAAACATGATTTTATAAGGCAGAAAACACATTAATTTTTTAGTTAAAACGCAGCCTAAAATAATTTTAGGCATGTTAAAGGTAGCATGCTGTTAGATTTTAATTACTACTTACATTTCACAGTAATTTTTTTGTCTTAGCCACAAGAAAAGTATAAGCGCATATTAAAATACGAGAAAATGAGATTAATTCACACAATAAACACCACAAAGCATAACACATTCTCGAATGTTTTTAACTGACAAGATAAGATATGCAATTTTACTAATTTATGATAAAATTCAGTGACAAACTTTTTTGGGGTATGTTTAGGTAGTTTCATGTAACATCAGTCTCATATAATGTGAAGAATTTAATTTATCGTAAAAGGAAAGTTAAAAATCAGATAAAAATAAAGTTAGCTGTTGCCAACTCAAATGTGACCTTTTTAGCCAAATCAGGCTTCAAAACTGGCTTAAAACAGCCGCAGCAATTTCTTTAAAAAAAAGTCATCTTTGTTCCTGTTCAAAGTTGCGGGAAAATTAGTGGTGCAACTTTGCTTAGTCAGACTTTTTCAAAATGTTTGCGACTTCGAAATTCATAGTGTGGCAAAGTCGCATCTCATTGCTGCAACACCTAGCTCTGGTATGATTATAGCTAAGTTAAGCCACATTAGAGAAGTAAGTTGGCAGATGGATCCTCAATAAAGGTTGCCTCATTGAATACTGCCATACTTAGTAATACCTGTTTTTTTAATTATACATTAAACTATATGCTCCCCCCTCCCTTGGAAATAGACAAAATGAGAAGTAAAATTCATCTTCAAAGTGTGTAGATCAATGGTAAAACACACTAATTTTTTTATGATTATTAAAGAAAGATAACACCAATCTGTATTGGGAAGAAATGAAGCAGTAAATGACAAGAAGAAATGAGTAAAACGGATAGCAATAATAAATAAATAATATTGACCATACTGTCCTACTTGATCGTCTCCACTCTTTCCTCAGCATATCAGGCACCATGCTTGACTGGTTTCCCTCTTACCTCTCGTCTCGTACCCAATCCGTTGTGATTGACGATGTTTCATCTGACTCCACCCCTATTCGCTTTGAAGTGCTACAAGGCTCTGTCCTTGGTCCTCTACTATTTTGTATCTACCTTCTCCCTCTTAGTTGCCTTCTCCGTAATCTCGTCTATCCTTCCACCTCTATGCTGATGACACTCAAATTTTCGTTTCCTCATCCCCCACATCTCTTGCCTACTCTATCACTGACCTCCTGGCTGCCTACTCCTCCATTTCTGACTAGCTTGCTACTAACTTGCTCAGGCTTAATTACTCCAAAACTGAGGTCCTCCTCTTTGGCACCCCTGTTCTTGTCAAAAAATCTAAATCTCTCTTTCCCTCACTTACTCTGGGCGTTAATACTATCATTTTCTCTGACTGCGTTAGGAATCTGGGTGTTGTTTTTGATGAGCATCTCTCCTTTAAGCCTCATATCCGCAACATCAGCAAATCCTCATTTCATTCATAACTTCTCTCGCATTCGCTCTCACTTTGATCGCCAAAGTCTTGAGACTGCTGTTCATGCCTTCATCACGTCACGCCTTGACTACTGTAACTCTCTGCTTGTGAATCTGCCATCCTCCTCTCTCCGCCCCCTTCAACTTGTACAGAACTATGCCGCCCAGCTTCTCCTCTGTCACCCTCGCTTCTCTCCCTCCAAACCCTTGCTGCATGAACTGCACTGGCTCTCTGTCAGATCCCGTATTCACATCAAGATACCTCTCTTCACATTTAAGGCCCTAAACAACAAGGCCTCATCTTACCTCTCTTCTGCCATCTTGCCACGCCATGTCCCTCGGGCCCTTCGGTCATCACATGCACCTCTTTTGAATATTCCTCGTTCATCCCTCTGCTCAATGGGGGACTGCTCCTTCTCAATCTGTGCCCTTAAGTTGTGGAATGCTCTTCCTGCTGAAATCAGGTCTTCTCCCTCTCTTACCACATTTAAGCGTCTCCTGAAAACGCATCTTTTCAGAATTGCCTTCTCCCCCTCTTGAATTTCCATTGAATTTCCATTCTCATCTCAGCCCAACGTGCGCTCTGGGAAGGCCTCAGGCCTTGAAGAGCACATTACAAAAGACATTATTATTATTATTATAAAAAAGATTGCCAATAAAAAGACCTTTACAGAGAACTATCCACCATTTACAAAGAACCTCATTCTCATACCTTTACTGAAAACCTCATTTTTCACCTTTCCAGAGAATCTCATTTTCCCACCTTGGCACAGAACATTCTCCCATTTTAATAAAAAATAAGAACATAAAACTTTAGTTCGCTTCAAGTGCAATAGAGCATATTAGGGCATTGTATTCAAATGCTTGGATTACTGAGCAGGAAGAAAATGACTAATTTGACTCAATGAGTATTTGATTGTTCCTGAGGAAGAGGAGAGAACAAACCCAAATACATTTGAGTACAAGAAGAGCTGAAGCTGTTCTTTTTATTCATTTCTGTAAGAAAAAAAGTAAAATAAACTTATAGGTCAAATTTCATTAAACACAGATGAGGTATACAAAAAAAGGATGTCAAAAGCTTTTTTATGCCCTTACTTTCAAAAGCCCCACCAGCTACAATCTACAAAAAAAAGAGCCTAAGATTTATTTCTTTTGGTATTTTTTAAAATTAAAATGTTCTTGGGTCCTCTAAAATTCTAGTAAGACCTTTTAGGAGCCTATATGGGGCTCTTAAGTTAATAAACAACTTCACAAAACCTATATTGTTATGCCCTCTCTCTTCATCTCCTATATAAATGTCATCATTTGGTTGACTTCCAGCACCTGTCTGCCCTCCATCTGGAATGTTTTCCATCAATTTTCCATATCATGCGTAATGATCAACTGTGTTTCTTATTTGAGGTTTCCTCTTTTAGCACTAATTCCCTCTTCCGATTTCTAATACAGTCTGGGGGTTTTCTCTTTTATAGCTTGTAATTATACCTTTTTAATTTAATAGAAATGTAAGTGCTAGTATCTTTTTAGGCCTTGGTGCAGGTCAATAGGTTCCCCTCACTTCATTTTCAATTTTAGTTAGGCTATGCCGGGACATGTCATTTGTTTATTACTAGGGCCCTCTTTTTAATGTTTATAACTTTTATTCTAACCTTACAACTTTTTGTATTTTAGGGCCTTGTAACCTTTTATGCCATGCCACTCCATAGTCTTAATGGATTTTAGTGGTGTATAGTCTGCTCTAAATTATAATAAACCCATATTGTATTAATACTCTGATATAGAATATTAAGTTAATACTAAAGGGATAAAAATAGATTGGTACTAGTCTCCAAAGTATTAATTTTTATGTTTCTCAAATTTCAGATATGTATATATTAGTTGATTAAGTATATTTCCATTAATATATACATTTAAAATGGAATCTGATAGTGATCAAAGAGTTTTAACAAATTCAGAAATTAATGAAGATAATTCAGTACAAGAACCAGAAATAGCTGAGGCTGGAAATCTAGAAAAATATTGGGCATCCCTCAAGACAATCACTCTAGAACCAGCCATATTTCTCTTCTTTATTTCCATAGCTATGGAAGGCCCCCTATTTGCTGAAATAATGCTAGAAAAGGTTTGTGATTTCTAGACATCTTATTCATCCCATGACTATAAATTTAATCTCTTACGAGTATTTCTAATATAACAGAAATATCAAGTTTATCCCATTCCTTCTGTTTCTTTTCTTTCTTGGATAGACCTAACTATTTAATCTATTAAATTTTCTTTTAAATGTGTAGAATTTGTGCCATTTTTCAGATCCCTTCATTTACTCTTTAAAATCTCTGACTGTCTCAGAGGCCTGAGCATGATCATGCTTCCTCCTTGCCTTTTTGCCTTTCTCATTATTTTTTTTTAGCCTTGTTTTTTTTTATCATTGTAATTTGTTAGTTACATAGTGTTATTTGTTTGTTTATTGGTTTTTTAATATAACCTAGTAATAGGCTGTGTTGTGTACGGCAACTTATGTTCAAGTAAGCAGTCACCAGATGGGGCTCTCAAAATTTAAAAAAAACAAACAAAAAAAAACCTTTTCTGTTCCTCAATTTTATTCTTTTCCCCTATTGAATATTAAGAATCTAACTAGCTAGAGGATACCACTAAGCACTTCTCTAATGTACAGTGGGATGATTATTTCTGGGTATTGTTGCTGTTAATTGTTCCCCAGGAGCAGATGACCTCTCCTCCCTCTTCCCCCTGGGGAGAATTAAGGAAGAAAGCCTTTGATCGTACAACTTGTGCTGTAGGCCTCTTTCAACATTCCCGCAATTAAGAGTGGGGCTGTGCCTTCTGTGAGGGGACAAGATTAGAGTGGAGTGACGCTGTTACATGCTGGGGGAATTTTATAGCACCACTTAGTTAAGTGGAAGTTCAATTGAAATTTAACCTCATGCAGGATACATCCAAGTGGGATTGTCCCACTTAGAAATGACTGATCACTACAAGTCTTTTACTCCTTCCCTACAGGGTGGCTAGAGTTAAAAAAACACAGCCTGGCCTCCTGGGCCTGCTGCCTGCCATAAGTAGTACAGCCTTATGTGGCAGGGAGTTTGGGTGGATATGTTTTATAGCCTTGTGTGTTTACCGACAGTTGCCTTAAAGAGATGTGCCTCTACCCTACCCCCACCTGGAGCGACTTCAAGGTAACTCAAGAAAGTAACCCTTTGAAACCCCCCATTGGATGACAAAGACCAATTACTTGCTCCCCCACCTCTTCCCTGGTGGATACCCACCATCTCTTCAAGGGAAGAGTCATTCCCTGGAAGGGCTGTTACCCAGTTTTCCTTGTCTGCAGTCTCTACATCTCCCCGCCTCCGCCCCTTTCATTCCACCTCTTAGCCTGATTACTCAGCCACCAGGCTCAAACTCACACTTCTTTCCAACATGCCGCAGGCACATCACACGCTGCCACTCTGTCTGATGCAACACCACAAACTAGATGCACATGCACTCAGCATTGCTAAACCATCAAAGGAATACACCACATTGATATGTAAACTGTCCCCCATTTTCCACATTACACTACCTCTCCATGAAAAAAAACCCACTAAAAATCTTAATGATAAATACACAGCTTTTACAACAAAATACAAGAAATAAACCATAACATCCACATCGCCCTCATACAAGAAACACCCCTCAATCCAGACACTCACCCTTCAAACATCAGGAAATCACCACTCTCATAAACCACTCAACCCAATGTCCAAGGTCTTATAACATTAATTCACAAAGACCCCTTCACAAACATCACTCCTCAAACACACTGGTTGATTAAGATAGAACTCTTCTCCATCCAAATAAAACTAAAGAAGTCCCACATAACCCCACCCAGAAACCATTATATACACACTCAACCTCATCCTAGGAGAGGATTTCAACACTCACCACAAAACCTGGCTCTCACCCAAACCTAACAATCAACAAGGTGTATCACTATTATCATAACTGGGCTCACTAAACATAAATCACAGGAATAAAACCAATGGCACCCAATATCAACATCACCAGATATCACTTTCTGGCATCCCCTTTCTACAAATGCAGTCAATGTGGGAAGTCATACATGACCTCCCATCAGACAACAACCCCATCTGCATCACCTTTGAGTGAGCACAGACCATCTATCACACTTAAAAGTAAATATACACCAATTACAACAAAGCAAACTGGCCCAACTTCATTCAACAGCTAGAAGAGAAACTTGACCAATATATCAGACTTCCTAGCCCTAGACATGCAACTCAAGCACTTCACTCAAATCATAACAAATGCAAGTATAGCAGACATTGCACAGAGTGGAAGAACCTGTTACAACTCGAGCATCACACCAGAAGTTTGTGATCTCATAAAACAAATAAATTACCCAAACAAAGCAGGACACCCGCCAGCCAATCGAGAGCCTAAGTACGCATACACCTCAACAAAAAAAAAAATACTATAAGCAATACATTGTAGTCATAAGTAGCAAAATCAGCACAACAAAACTCTGGAAAACAATAAAATCAGAGTGCGGAAGAGACTTAGATGTTCTTGTAAGTTTGGAGCTCCGGCCTAGAAAGCAGTGTTTAAGTGCTAGCAATAGAGCTAATAAAGTATTAGAATTTATTAGGATGAGCATGAAAAGTAGGAGTCACGATGTCATTCAGAAACTGTATCTGCTATTATTTAGGCCTCATCTTGACTCTGCAGTGCAGTTTTGGTCACCATCTTATAGGATGAATATTGCTTTTCTTGAATCTGTGCAAAGAAGAATGTATAAGATTATTCATGGGTTGAGGAGCTTACCTTATGGTAAAAGGCTTAGGAGATTAAATGTACATACCTTAAAAAGGAGAAGAGTTTGAGGGGGACTTGATTGAGGTCTTCAGCACATAGGTAAAAGGTTATAATAGGAGAGACATGGGCAAGGTTCTTATTTTTAGTGAACAGGTTAGGACACATACGAGTAGCAATGGTTTTAATTCGGACAAGTTTAGGTTTAGGAAAGAGATTGGTAGAAATTGATTTACAAATCGAGTGGTAGAGGAATGGAATAGGCTCACTAGTCATGTGATAGAAGTCTCTTTGCTGCAGAGTTTTAAGAATAGACTGGATATATCTATGGATGAGGATGCTGGGTGGGACTGAACTTGGTGATAAGAACAGGAGCTGCCTTGTATAGGCTATTGATTAGCCTTTTGCAGGCGTCTTCTTTTCTTATGTAACACTTTGCAACCCATTCTTCCATTACCTTCCTCCTTTTCATGACCCCTCCATATCCATTCAATCTTATGCCAATGACCTAATCATCACCTCGAAACAAGCAAACATAGCTCTTGTGTGGTTAGACAAAAACAATGAGAATTACACTTTATATCTGTATCTCACTTAACAAAACCTTCACAAGGCCTTACTTTTGACACACATTTTGCCGAAACCTGCAACAAGGCATCAAAAAGCAATGCACTCACTGGCTCAAACTTTGGACAACAGAAAGAAACACATCATCATACTATACAAACAATTCATCCATTCTACACTTAACTTTGCTTCCTCAGCCTGACATTCAACACTATCTCCCTCCAACAGTGACAAACTCCAAAGCACGCAAAACAAAGCCCTCTGTATCATCACTGGTTACACCCAATCCACCCCAATAAATCACCTGCATGCATAAATGAAAATAGTCCCCAGTGATACCCACCTTGGCCCCTAGTTTTATACAAGAATAGACAATCCCTGCCACACATGCCATAGCCTCATAACAAACTCACTGCCACCCTGGAGCAAGAAGTTCAAACCTTTCTCACATCACTTCCTCATTCTCTCCTAATCCCCATGCCCACCACAACAGAGATACAACACACAAACCCAAATTGTTGCACACCACCTCCAAAACCTTCCAAATAACACACTGCTACGGACCACCCGCCCGAAATAACCAAAGAGGAGCAGCACCTTCCCAGACATATTAGTCACTCTTTCCAGTCTCAGGTCTGGCCACCACCTATCCCTACACTATTACAAGTTCCTAACAAAGCAAGTGCAAAGCAACAATGCAACCTGCCCTTGTTTGCACTCACCACAGCGAAAATGTTGAGCACCTATTGGAACACTGCCCCATCCTGGCACCCCTCCGCTGAACACGTTTCGTCAGTCCAACACACACGGGTCCAACCCACCGCGGTGGCGGCTTTATCCTTCTGCAGGTTGACCATGATACCATCACAGGGGGCAAAGAGGTAAAGTAAGTATAGCCATATTGACTGCGAGGCTAAATAAAAGTCACTATCAGAGGGTCTGTCGAGTTTTCAAACTTCAAATCTTCAGATCCTGGCATTCTTGTTATCAATTAGTAGGTCTAAAAGAGGATAGTTTTAGGGATCTTGTTTCTTGCCGAACCCACTTGTATGAAAATAGTAGTTGAAATTCCCTTGCTTTGGCTTCTATTTCTGACTACATGCAGGCTTCAGGAACCTACCGCTAACAAGATGACCTCTGGTAAATGTGGCTGCACCCAAGAAAGGTGGCTTCAAGAAGATAAAACTTTTGGATGGAATAGGCGGAAGCGATTGGATGCAGGATTCAGCTCCCATTTTTTATTGTCTTTTAGTGTGGTTGACACCTTCTGGTTCTCAAAGGCAGGACTACCCGACTCTTCATCGCGTTTAACAGCAATGTGCTCCTTGAGTAGCTGTGCACTGTTTGGTAGCCCTTCTGCGCTAAAGCATTCTGTGTTTTGTCCATACCAAGAACTCTTGCTTACAAGCGAAAACTGCTCATGCTCAGATTTGCATTGCGTGTTCAAAAGCAGTGAACGACGAGTGTCTGATGCACTGTAAACTTTGCTAATTATTTGTCGGAGCAGTGCAACTCGTAGCTGCGTGAAAAGGAGGCTCTAGCTCTTTCAAACCGTATTTCATTTGGAGAGGCTCGGGAGAAAGTTAGCTCATGGCTTGATGGGCCAAGAACTTCCTATGCCTCTCAGATGAAAAAGGCAACTTCCTCTCCCTGCCCTTATATTCTTAGAGCCCGGTGTCTTTCTCAGCCATTCGAATTCAGAAGATCCATATGCGGGGCCCTGCCCTTCACACGCGCTATTCCCCTGTCGTCTTGGCAACATAAAGTGTTCATGTGAGGTTCAGGCCGCCACTCTCGTGCATATCGAAATGGCCAGTGGAGATTCCAGGAGGGATACTCACCCACATGCCGACTCGATACCCTTGTACGTCTTGTCAGGCTGTGAATACAAGATCATGGCTAAGATAGTTCCTAACGCCTTTCACACCGAGTTCAATGCCCACTTCTCCAACTTCTAAGTTGGCTTCTACCATTTCTGCAGTTCTTGACCCTCTCCTCTTTATCCAGACATCGAGGCATTCTCGTGTTCGTAATATCGCTCTGGCTCTCTTTTTCGTCATCCGCAAGGCCTCTTGTAGTTCACTCATTCTTTCCGGCAGGTCTAAATCTTAACCGCACCCGCCGAAGGAAGCACATCTTTTTCTCCTATAAATCCCCTTATCCCCTCCCTCTCTGGGATCTTTTCTTCAAGGGTTGTTCCCAGAGAGGCTCTGGCCTTTTCGTGGCGAGGGGGGTCAGCCCTGGGGGTCTTAGGGGTCTCACGGTGCTGCCAACAAGACTTTTAACATGCCCCTCTTTCTTTCCTCCCCTATTACGTTCTTTCACTGCCCTTTATTTCCCCCTCTTCCTTCACCTATCTAGTGATCCTTATAGATACCTGACCTCTGCTCGTTTTATGGATTGATTCCGAATTGTTCTTTCATGAAGGTGGAAGAGGCTGGGCATCTCCACCGCCTTTGTCTACCGAATGCCCAAGGAGAAACCCATCGTTGGCCCCTTTTCTCCGTGCGTAGGAGAACTCGGGCAGCATCTTAGGTTTATAAATATGGTGTGGTGGATCCGTATCCATTCTCTAAGAAGATATACCGGACGTAACTGATTGTAGAGTTGCAGTAGTGCTGGGCCCTTGTAGGCCTCCATGGTAGGGAATCCCGAGGGAGAATGCGAAGTTTTTCTTTTTACAATGGCTAGCTATAAACCTAAAACCTCCCCTTCTCGTAAGGTTTCTGGTGCCAAACGTTCCTTAGCTCCCCTTTCAGCCTTCTTTCGCTCGTTGGACCCCTATCCCAACGAAGTAGACCCAGATGTAGATTATCCCCGCTCTCTTGTCATGAGTTAGTTCATCATCCGACAACCCACTTGCAAAAGTCGATGTGTTCGACGTCAATGAATCTTTTGAGTCCCGCTGTGGTGAACCCCGCCCCATGTGGTGAAGAGGTAGTGGTGATGTCGTAGTCGAGGTGTCATCCCACTCTCAACACAACCTTGTGTGAAATCTATCTTCGATAGCTGAAATTCCAGTAACTGTTTCGCCCCATCTGCGTCTGAATTTTGTCAAAGGCGTCGTCCGTTCAAACGAACTAAGGGACTACGATCTCACCCGCCTTCAGAGCAAGCTTAGTTCCCAACGTGTCACACACGTACACAGGGTGACTAAAACATTAGGCTCCACTAAAGTCCCAACCGCCATACCGATTTTACATTAGAACGACAAGAACTGCCGCAGTATATTAAAGCTGTGTACCTTCGTGTCCCGGTAAGTCCCTATGTCGAACTACCCAGACATTGCTTCAATTGCAATCAATTTGGACATGTTGGCCGTGCCTGTCGGCACCCCAGCTCCTGCGTGAATTGTAGCTCTGCCAACTGCGGAGGTACCCACAGTGCTGCGTCAAAACTTTGCTCTATATTTTTATATGAAAAGGAGGTGCTCGATTTGCGCGACTCCCTACGTCTAGATATAAGAGAGGCCCGCCAGCGTGCTCGAGCACAAACCTCACCACTCGGCCGTCTCTTCTCTGACGTTTTACGTGACACTGGACGAAACCGACCATCACGCTCGAGTTCTGACACGCCCGAAGCACTTCATCCTACATCTATTCGCAGCGTCAGAAACATTCAGAATATGCAGTCGAAGCATCGCTCTCACACAGAGATAACCAATGTAGTCCCCCTATCTCCAGCAGCTCTAGCTAGGAGAGACGCTCAGGGTGAGACACTTGAAGACATCAGACGCTATCTGAAAGAATCCTCAACATCGACGAGTGAAGGTTCATCCACCCGACCACGAGACCTAAAGCCTAATAGTAAGAGAAAGGATTCCTCACCTGCGTCATCGACCACCAATAAGCGAGCAACCTCTGGAGATGACTCGGCCGAACCCCAAGAATCTTCAATGGTCTCTTTCCCTATTGCTGAACATTCTATGCCTTTAAGTCAGTACCACTCTTCACATGACTTAGGCCCTATCCTGATCCAAACAATATCAGATATACACGCAACTCCACACACCTCGCTCAGATCGCCTGTTGGTTCCACTTACCCTTCTACTCATGTTCCGATGGAAGCAGTTGATACTTCAACATCACCAATCGTGGCGGTTGGACCAACCCCTCAGACATTGAAAATCCCCTCGACCCATGAATCCGGATCTACCGGACGAAAATTCCTTTTCGATCTTCCTTTTCCGCCATATTGTGAGCCCGAATTACAATCAAGGGCCTCAGTCGGTACTCCAAAACCCTCGAAAATAGCCCCAAGTTACTGCTCCCTCAAGGATCTCTTCCCCTGCAAAAGCAGGCTCCTCAAAATCTGCTCTCCGTGCCCCAAGCTCTTTGAGACGAACCTCAAACACAATATCGACCACAAAAGAGAAAAAGATATCTACACTGGTATCTAACCGTCCCACATAATATCTTCCATTTTACAATGGAATTGTCAAGGAGTTCTTCCAAAGTGGGAAGAACTCAAAATTCTTTTGATGACTCTCCACCCCTCTGTTATTTGTCTTCAGGAGAATAAACTGGGTACATGGCCCTTTTTGCCGGTACTCGGTTTTCTGACTTTCAACTCTATTGCTCCTCTTATGGGGAGGTGTCAATCATGGTATCTCCCATCCCCCTACATACTACCCTCCAAGCTGTTGCCGTGAGGATTTTTCTTACTAAGCTTTTTACCGTTTGCTCTATTTAACTCCCCCTTTGTTTATCATTGTCAAGACCCGTCCTTTTAGAATTTATAGACCAGTTACCCTCCCCATTTTTATTACTAGGAGATTTTAACGCCCGTCACCCATACTGGGGTGACATCACAAGGAATGCCAAAGGCAGTGTTTTAGAGTCTTTTATTATCTGACTTTCTTTATGTTTTAAACACTGGCAATTTTACCTCTTATCATGTCCAGACGGACTCTTTTAGCTGTGTTGACCTGTCTGTTTGTTTCCCTGATTGCTTCACGGAATTTCGATGGTTAATTCTTGACGATCTCCATGGGAGTGACCGCTTCCCGATTGTTTCGTCGGCCCTTCAAGTTAGCCTTCATACAACCATGCCCCTTAAGTGGGACTTAGGTCATGCAGATTGGGAAGGTTTCCAAGAGGCGTCCTTCACAAGTGCATCCTTGGGAACCTTCAATGGAGTGGATGCGGCAGTAAAATACTTTACATCGACTATCTACAATGCAGCAACACAGACCATTCCACAGAGGCGACCCGCCACGGGGCCCTCAACCTTTGCCTGGTGGACCTCGGTGTGTGCAACGGCTGTCAAAAACTACAAATTAGCCCATGCCCAATTCCGAAAGAACCTAACTTTGTGCAACAAGGTCGACCGAAACCGAGCTCGTGCGCTTCGCCAAAGAACCCTTTGTCAGGCTCGCGGAAATTCATGGCGCCCTTATGTTTCATCAATTTCCTCTATGTCACCTACCACTAAGATCTGGAAGAGAATTCATAAGATCAGGGGCTGTTATGCCGATCATCATACCCCAAAACTCAACTTAAACGCCCAGCTTAGCCTCTTCTCCTTCCTTCAAAACACTTGTATTTCCTCGCCTTTCATACAACCTCTCCCACAACTTTCTCGGGTCAGCCTCTAATTTCACAGAGTAGATGCTGACCTTCTTCTCAGCCAACCGTCCCGGATCAGGGCTGAGGGAGGAGGGGACAACGTTCCCTAACCCCTGAGCTTCGGTTCGGGATGTTTTTTTTTTTAACAACTTGCTTCATCCCCACCCATACCTTCCTCACATCCCTTTTCCTTCTCACTTCACCATCTATCCTTGATTTTACCCTGTGCCCAAGGTGGAGCCGCCATGCTAAAGGGCTGCCAGGTGACCAAGCGGGAGGGGTGGTCTTAATTTGCAGCATCTGGCTCTGCCAGGCCCGTAAGCACCCCTTGCAGAGCGGGCTACTGCAAGGGGTGATGTGCTATTACATCCTGTAATAAAAAGAGGGTCACCATGCCCAATGATGAGTTTAAAAAAAAAACCCTTTTAATTCGCCCTATACCATCGATGGAGCCGCCCTCGGGCAGCTCCAGAGAAAAAATGCAGGTCTCTCCCCCGCCCCATTGTGCTTGTGCAGGGGACCCTCCATATTTCTCTAACCGGAGAGGAAGCTTACCACTCTCCTACGACTACGGGTGTAGGGGACTCTCCCTCACCCTCTTCTCTGGAGGTGCTTCGGGCACCTCCCTATTTCCAGCGGCACTCCCTCCTTTTCTTTCTAAGGGGACTGCCAAGAAAGCCAGCAGGCAGCCCATTGCCGACCGCCCCTCATTGAAGCGGCTCGGTAGGGCAAACTTCCTTAGTGGGGAGAGGGAAGCCAAGCCCCTTCGTTCGCTTCCCTCAAAATACCTGCTGGCAAGAATATTGAACCTTGCCAGGGTCAAGGCATGTGTCTCCCCACACCAGCTGACTAATGACAATACTGCCAACGGGACCTGCGATGTCTTGGGGGGGGGGCAACTGGAGGCCCCCCCTGAGGTAGACATGGTCCTTGAGGCAACCCAGGCTCAGACGGTATGGCCTTCCATGGAGGAAGGGGGAATGCGGGCTCGGCGCCAAGCACCGAATCCGAATCCACCCCTATGCAAGCTCCTCCTCAAACGGCGAGGGTTTCCGAGGCAGTACAAGGAGGGGAGGGATCTCCTCCGACCGGTGTCCCTGCGACCACCAGGACCTTCTCCATTTCGGAGGACCTGGCTGAGGCCGGTCCATCTGGCCTAGGGGCTTCTGCCGGCGGAGGTGAGAAGCGGGTTCATTCCCGCCATTCTCTCCTAAAAAGAAGAAGAAAAAGACTAAAAAGACTCGAGGCTCCTCTCCATCCGCGGGGACGGATGGGTCTGCTGCCACTTTGGTAGGCGACCAAGCCAAGATCGGCACATCCGGCCCCTCTACCTCACCGGGTCCGGAGCCCCCAACTAAAAACAAAAGTGCACAGGGCGCAGCCTCGATAAAATCGGGACCCCTCATTCAGAAGTTACCTGGCGTTTTCGACCACATTGGCTTCATGCACTTCCTCGTTATTCGCTCCACTGATGGCACCATGTTAGCCAAGGGCAACATGATCCATCAGAGGAGAAGATTAGCTAGTGCAATTGGTAGATAGCCGAAGGTAACCCGTTTCTCGGATGGGAGCCTTCTGGCGAATGCGGTGAATCCCTCCGAGGCGGCCAAGATAAGTGCTATTCAGACACTTCATGGCACCCCGGTGAGTGTGACGCCGCACTCTACCATGAACTTTGTGAACGGAGTAGTTTATGCGAGGGAACTCGCTGACTACTCCATAGAAGATATCACCTTAGAGCTGGCCGACCATGGGGCGGTCAAGGTCGAACGTGTGATGAGAAAACAGGGAGGGGCCTCGAGACCCACCCCTACACTCTTGATCACGTTCGACTGTGACAAGCTCCCAGAGTCGGTGCGTGCCGGTTGGTACCGCTACCGCGTGAAGGCATTCGTGCCACTGCCGCGGCGGTGCTACTACTGTCACCACTCTGGCCATACGAATAGTTCTTGTAGACAGGCAAAGTCGGGGTCACCCGAAGTCTGTGTAAATTGCTCCAAGGCCGCACACAATAAGTCTAAATCGTGTGCGGCCAAGTGTGCCAATTGCGGAGAGCCGCACCCCGCTTCTTCGAAGCAATGTGGTGCATATCTCCTTGAGAAATAAATCCTGCCCGTTCAAGCCCAGGATCGACTCTCATTCCGTGAGGCTAAGGACTTGGTTTGGCGCGCCCGGCTCTGCCTGGGACGTCTTATGCCTCAATAGTTAGAAAGGCACCCTCTGCTCCTATCCCATCCAGGCCAACAAGCACGGTTGTTTCGTGCCCATTCGGAGCCCTTCTGCGGGCTCTACTCAACCCAGGCGCTCTCCTGGTAAAGCCGGCGGCAAAAAGGGTTCATACCCAGCCCCGGCTAAAACCAGGGCTTCCCCCTCTTCCCCCAGCGTGACCGTTTCCCGTAAGGCGAAACGGCCACGCGCCTCCACCGAGTCGTTAGACTCACGGGAGGCAACACCCCTGAAGATGGTCGCTAGGCCATCTTCCGGGGTTCCTAAAGCTGTCCCCCGAAAGGAGGACAGCAACAAAGGAGCTTCGGCTCCTTCGCCCACACCCCGAGGTGGAGCAAGTGGCTCGGAGACGGTGGTTCCTCGAAAAGAGGCCCCCCCGCCTCCGAAGCCACAACGCCCGCCTAAGGTTTTGAGGCGGAGGGAGAAAAAGACTCGCATGGCGAGCCCAACCTCCCCCAATAAGTCCTCGAAGGCGACAGCGCCTTCAGCGCTTTGTCCGGCCAACAGCGCCCCGGGGTTCTGCCTCCGGGAAGCGTACGGCCATTCCCGTGAGGGTCTTCTGTTCGAAGAGGGCCACCGCGTCTCCTCCGAGCTAGGCCTGGAGGGCATATTCCTTCAATGGAATTGAATTGCTGTGTACTCCCGGCCAACTGGGAGTAGCTGCGGAGGCTCGTCTCGTCCCGTTCCCCGTTAGCTGTTTTTCTGCAGGAGACCTTGCTAGGCGCGTGCCCCCTGCCCGCCCTCCCGGGGTATAAGGGTTTTGCGACCCCACTACAGCGGGATGGCCGGGCTGGGGGATGCGCGGTTTACCCCTGGCATGATATCTCCGTTCTTCCTTTCACTTTAGATACCTCCTTTCAGGCAGTGGCTGTGCAGCTTCACCTGGATAGGAGGTGTACTATCATTTCTGCGTACATTCCACCGTCAGCTGACTTCGACTCGCGGGACTTCCGCCGCGTCGTAGCACGGTTGCCGAGGCCCTTTTTCTTGCTTGGATATCTGAACGGCAGGCATCCTCTCTGGGGAGATTACTCAATAAATCCAAGGGGACAAGTCCTTGCCCATCTGATCGAAGAGCTGGAGATAGGTGTCCTAAATGTGGTTGAGTTTACGCATCACTGTCCGAGAACTGCTTCATTTTCTTTCCTTGACCTATCTTTTTGCTCTTTGGATGCACAGCCTGATTTTGATTGGGGGCTGGTCAATGACGTCCATGGTAGTGATCAATTTCCCATTCAAATATCATTTTCAGGGCAACTGCCGCCTGAGAGCCCACCTCGGTGGTGCTTAGCCTGGCGCTGTGGCCTGGATTTGAGCAAATGACTGAATTCTCTATCTCAGTCGAGGAGTTTAGGTCAGTTAATGAAGTCGTTGAGTTCTTCTCCGGCAACCTCATCGCCGCGGGCCTGACTACTATTCCTAGAACGTCTGGATGTTTTTCACACCGACCACTCCCATGGTGGTCGGCCGAGTGTGAGACGGCCATCAAACAGAAGCGTTATGCCTACATGCGCTATAAGCGCCGCCCGAACGATTTCACTGTCGATGAATTTCGTCGGGCTAGGGCTAGGTTCCGGTATATTTTGAAGCACGCCCTTCGTAGACAGCACTACGCCACGGTCTTTTTCGATCTGGAGAAGGTCTATGATACCGCATGGCGATACGGTATCATAGAGACTCTCCACACAATGGGGGCGAGGGGACGCCTCCCAGTCTTTATATCTGAATTTTTGCGAGATCGTCGATTCCGCGTACGGGTGGGGGGAGCCCTCTCCGGCCCAAAGGAGCAGGAAGAGGGTGTCCCGCAGGGAAGTGTCCTCAGTGTCACACTCTTTGCCCTGAGCATCAACGGCATCACCTCTGTGCTGCCGGAAGATGTTCTCGCTACGCTCTACGTGGACGACCTTTCCATCTCTTTTGGCGCGGCCCAGATGCCAACTCTGGAGCGTGACTCCAACAGGCATTGAACCGCGTCTCTCGCTATGCCGAAACGCACAGGTTTCGGTTTTCTTTGGCCAAGACTAAGGTGTTGCACTTCTGCCGCCACCCACGGCTCCACCTCGACCCAGATTTGTTTCTTAATGGGGTGCGCCTGGTAGGAGTTGAATCGCACGGTTTCCTTGGTCTTGTATTTGCCCGACGCCTCACCTGGGAGGCTCATATTCGCAGCCTTAGGGTCTCTTGTACCCACGGCATGGATATTCTCCATTCCGTGACTTTCAGCGCTTGAGGTGCTGATAGGGCTACTGCCTTATTTTTTATCGATCCTTTGTTCGTTCGAAGCTCGACTACGGATGCGAGTTTTATGCATCCGCAGCCGAGCGTTTATTGCTGAAGGTGGACTCGATCCACCACACCGGCCTTCGCCTTGAGACCGGAGCCTTCCGCACTTCCCCCATTGAGAGTCTACTTTTTGATGCTGACGAGATGCCACTCGCCCTACGCCGCGTGCAGGGCATCACTCGCCTGTACGCGCGAGCCTGGCGCCTCCCCCAGTCGCCAACAGCTCTCACTGCATCCGCAGCTGATCTCCACGGTGCCTATGCCACCGAGAGACGCCAGTCATACCCTAAGCCCTATGGGTTTAGGGCCAAGAAACTCCTTCGAGAGCTAGGTATAGCTCTCGGGCCGGTGGCGCATCTAGTTCTGCCCAGGACACCACCCTGGAGTGCACCACCTTTGGCTATTTGTTGCCACGCCTCTGCTCCCAAAGCTTGTACAGCGCTGGGAGTATTGCGTTCGACCTTTTTGGTGCACACCTCGTGTCACGCTGGAACCGTGCCAGTGTATACGGATGGCTCTAATTCCGAAGAGGGTGTCAGCTTCCACGCCGTATCCCTTCTGTTTGAAGTCAGCGGAGCTCTGCCAGGCGATGCGTCTGTCTTCACGGCCGAACTGGTGGAAATACACCACTCGGTACGGGAGATTACGCGACGTGCCCGGTTCGGAGACCGGATTGTGATCTATAGCGACTCACAAAGCGCCCTTAGTGCTCTCGGGGCATTGGAATCTCCGCATCTCCTGGTTTGCGATATCCATGACGCCACGGTTTTGGTGAGCCGGGCGGATGTCGAGATTATCTTCTGCAGGGTTCCTGGACATGTAGGAATTGCGGGGAATGAGCGCGCCGATTAAGGCGCCAAAGAGTCCGCGAGGACTCTGCGACCGGACCAGCACTTCGTTCTTCCTCACACCGACTACATGGCAGGAATACGGGCAGCTCTTCGGACTGCTTGGTAAAGAAGATGGGAGACGGTCGAAGGGAACTTAAAGTTGCGTGCCATTGCGCCGCGACTGTTCCCATGGACCTATCCCCCAATGCCGTGGCGGCTTCAGGCTGCTTTCTGTCGTCTCCGGATCGGGCACACTGGTGTGACGCATCGCTATCTGATGGAGAGCTCGCCTGCGCCCTATTGTGACGACTGCGTCGTCCCCCAGATTGTTCGGCACATTCTTGTCAAATGTCCCAGTGTGGGTGATCTCGCACGTTACCTGTCCCGGTATCGGGATAGGCGTGTTCGCTACCGCCTGGCACTTGTACTCGGGACGAGTGCGTGCACTTTGACTGGTGGACTTCTTGACTTTTGGAGGGAGGCCGGCCCTCTTCCTATTATTTAACCAGGTTTTTTTTTGTTTTGTTGTTTTTTTCCTTATAAGTTGCACGCTCCTGAGCTGGGAGGACCTCTCCCCGACGCAGGATCTTGCTTACTACTCGTGTCCTTTTCCCTTTTTTCAATTTCTGGTGTTTTGGGTTTTGGGGTTTTTTTTTGTATTATTGCATTAGATTTTAAAGTAGCCTAGTTCTAGGCAGTTTTTAATACGGCGATTAATGCCCAAGTAGGCAGTCGCCAGATGAGCTCTTAAAAGAAAATAAAAATAAAAAATCAACTTAAATGGTTCCTTGGAGAATGACACTCTGACCTTTCCGCGCTATCAGCAGTGTCAGCTGTTACGATAAGGCTTTTCTATCCTGCAAATCAAAGGAAGAATCTCATTCTCTCAACTTCACAATAAAATCTAACCTTCCGTATAACGCTCTATTCAGCATCCATGAGCTGCAAAGCGCTTTGTCCCTTTGCAGAGCTACTTTCCCTTGCCTTGATGAGATCCATTTTGATATGATTCGGCACCTACATCCACACTCTACTCTCTTCCTGCTTGATTTGTACAACCTTATATGGGTGAAGGTTTTTTTCCCATCATCATGGCGCATTGAGATCATCCTTCCCTTTGTAAAACCGGGCAGGGACGGGTTGGAAGCAGATCACTACCGCCCTATAGCTCTTACCAGCTGTTTGAGTAAGTTCCCGGAAAAAATGATATTGGAGCGCCTAAACTGGTTCCTAGAAACCAATCACCTTCTCTCTCAATTTCAATGTGGCTTCCGCAAAAGTCATAGTACCCTTCACCTCCTAGTACGTTTCGAGGGATCGGTCCGGAAAGCTTTCTCATTATAGCACCAAGCCCGGGCCATATTTTTCACATTCACTTCACTCTCACTCATACCAATCATACCATCACTCTCTACTTCATCCGAGTACAATGAGTCCGCACTCTTTCCTCTTACCTTCCTATCCTTCCCCTTTGAACCAATCTTCCTTCTTCTCTTGCATTCAACTCTCTTCCATTCTTCGTCCTTCCTATCACTCATAATCATCCTGTCCTCTAGGCTCAATTACACTTCCATCCATTCCATTCACCTGAGTCACTTCAGTCAGAGCAGGGGTCAGGGTCGTAGGTCCTGGGGCTGGTCCAGCCCCTGTCATCATATTATATAAGTCCTGCATCCGTTGGTCAGTCTGATCCTGTCGGTCTCCCATTTCCTTCTTCATCCTATCAGTCTTTTCATTCATCCCTTTCATCTCATTCCTCATTCCCCGCAATATTTCACACTCCTCTTCTTTCTTCCTCAACTCCAGTCTCAATCGCACTTCTTCATTCAAACTTTCAGCCGAAGCTATTGTTCCCGAGTTAGTTAAAGAGGATAGGAGGAGGGAAAAATCAACCAAACTACTTTACCAATATACAGATGGACTGCAATCAAATCAAATTCCTCCGGTTTTGAGATCTCAAGGTCCCTATTCGGGCGCCAAAACTCCATTTCTTTCACCAGGCACGTACTCAATCACATAGTCAAAGTCACTCAAATCTTCCAAAGTCCTCACAATCCTACTATCAGCCCACTTCATATGCTGCAGATACACAAGAGGTTGATGATCTGTTTTGATCACAAACCTCACACCATACAAAAACGGATGCAACACTTTCAAACAATATCTTATCGCAGCCAACTCTCGTTCCACAGTCGAATACTTTCGCTCTGCCGCATTCATAGCCTTGGATACATACCCAATTATTCGCCTGACTTTCTCTCCATTCAAACGCTGCTTTTGCATCAGAAAACCTCCTATACAATACCCACTCGCATCTGTATATAATTCAAGCATTTTAGCATTCACACTATAATCCGGATATGCTAATTCAACATCTTCAGCTGCTGCCTCTTTCAGTTTCTCATATGCCTCATTCCACCTGACAACCATACTACCTTTTTTGCCCATCCACTCAGTCAGAGGCTTACTCACACCAGAACAATCACGTATAAACTTTCGCCGAAACTCAATCAAACCCAGAAACGACTTCAGCTGCTTCACAGTCACAGGTTTCGGAAACATTCGCCAACCACGTGTCAAAATCCCATCCATCCACATGTCTGAGTTCAATCCTAAAAAAGCGATCGGTAAAGTTCTTGTGCCTTATCTTTGATGAGAGACTTTATGGAAGCTTCATGTGTTTTTCCTTTTTGTGGCCATCCGGATCACCTTCACATGCAAGATGGAGCGCAGATCGCATCTGCTATTTATTTTCAGTTGAAACGGCATTTTATCTACATGTATATGCCGTTCCTCATCCCACCATGGCCGTACACCGCCTTAAACCAATCCAAAACTGTGGCCTTTTATTGGCCTCCAAGGAATTAAGTTCATCTCCTGCCACTGGCCTTTGCGTGTTGAGTAACTTTCTATCCTCTCGGATCGTTGCACATTCCTTTTGAAACCTTTCCTTCCAGTGGGACTTCCACAGATCCTGCGAGCTGAAGAGATTTGTGTCCCCCCACTCCCTGTAAGCCTGCTTTTAGGAAGCCATGTTGGGTGTGTCCCGGCACCCCTATCCAAAGATACGACGATATCGGGAGGAATGTAAACCTGACGGGTGTGTAATTTACTCCCGGTGTCATGTTTTCATTCAGCCTTTTCCCTTACTGCCCAGTGTCATCTGGTAGGAAGTTTTGAAGTTTCTGCATCAGCCGAGTTTGTCGGGGACCTATCTCCTTCAGCCCAGCCCCCACTATTGGACTGGCTGCGCCCGAAATCCTACCCGAAAGACAGTGAAGTAGGTTTACATGTTACAAAGTAGACTTTTATTTCTGTCCTTCCTCACCCCTTCCTTTTTTTTTTCTTCCCCTGTTGCTGCCTGCAAAGGTTGTTAGGTGACCATATCTGGACAGTTGCTTGCCTTCCCGCTCCCATCGTATCTGTGGCTCTATTATCTTCCCAACACCCACAGTTTAGCCTACATGCTCCAATGTATCCAGAAGGAACTATGGGTATATATCTTCCATGCTTTTTTTTTTTACTTCCATCTTTACAGATCTCTCCTTACATACTTTCTGCATGATGGAGCCTTGTTGCTATTGCACTTTAAATTTGAGGAAAATCACTTCCTCTATTTTCTCCACTTTACTTATGAAATTTATCCATCAGATGTTCTCCTTTATTTCCACTTAAAAGTGTTTAAAATCTCTGCTGCTTTTTTCTTTCCTTACAATGGCCATTAACACATTACAGGCGAAGGCGAATTTGACTACTATTTCCACCTTGCAGGGGTTTTCAAATTGCCATATCATCAGTTTAACATAACATAACATAACATAATTTCACGGATGACAAAAGCCACAAGGGCCTATCAAAGGTCATCCACATCCGTCAAAACCCACCCACAAAAAGCACCATCACCAGGGGAAGACAAAATCAAAGTCACCCACAATATAATATAACAGATGACAAAAGCCACAAGGGCTCATCATAGGTCATTCGAGTCAAACGGCCTCTTTTTTTAAGGCACCCAAACTCCCAGGAAAACTACATCCAGAGGATTGCGTCCAGAAACAAGGGTATCACCAATCAAGGCTTGTCAAGAACTAAATCATGCAGCTATAGATATATACAAACCATATTAATATATACAAAACTTAGGAAACATCACAACCTTCCCTCCCCATAAACTCATCCAACCTACTCTTAAATACATTTAAATTTGGACTACATACTACCCTCGGCGGCAATTTGTTCCAGAAGTCTACCACTCTATTGGTGAAAAAATATTTTCTTAAATCCAACCTACACCCTTGCTTTTTAATTTTCAAGGGGTGACCTCTAGTCCGATTTCCATCATCTAACTCAAAAAACTTGCTAACATCCAATTTATCTATCCCAGAAAAAGTTTTAAAGAGCTCAATCATATCCCCTCTCACACACCTCCTTTCGAACAAGAACATATTTAATACCCTCAGTCTATCTATATATTCAAGGTGCCTCAGGGAAGGAATAATCTTTGTTGCCCTCCTTTGCACTGACTCGAGAAGGTTAATATCGTGCCTAAAATAGTTTCAGTTAGGCTATTGATGTGGGACTTTGTGTGCTCTTTAGTAAGGGTAATTTATGTGTTTTTCTGCAAAAAAGTGCATCATATGTAGCACATGGCGTGTCAACATAATTTATCATGATTATACAGTGAATTGTGACTTATGTGGTACATGAATAAGTGTGCCAGATTGAGCTCATTTCACTGTGAAATAAAAAAATTGGAATCATGGAAATTGGCAACTATATATATATATATATATAGATAAATATGTAGATTGGCAGCTCGAACCATGGGGCATAAACTATTTCGTCTGTGTTCCAATATGTTTCACATTTTTGGAGTAAATTTAAAGGGACGGCTTGTGTGGGGAGTAAACATAATGAGGGGACCACCCGACGATGATTGTGAGTTTCAATCAATTGGGGGGATCTGGGGGGCACAGGCCCTAGTATAGCATTTTTTGTTTGGTTAGTTTTGGCCATTTTGCTAAAAAAAAATAGCACTGGGTATATTTCAAATAGGACTCCAATGCGCATGAATATTTAGGCAGGGGTGAACGAAATATAAACAAACAAAAATCCACTTTTTCGGCCGAGCCGCCAATCTACATGTTTACCTATATATATATATATATATATATATATATATATATATATATATATATATATATATATATATATATATATATATATTCCTTTTTTTAGCCAATCTGAATCAGTTGTTTTGCAGCTTCTAGGAGGCTTATTGAATAAGGTGTCACAATCTATGCAGATAAATTTTAGTCACCTGCAACTCTATATCTCACTATGTTGGTCGGTCGGTCCCCATTTTGCTTTGGTAATAATATTGTAACTATTCGGACGATTCTAACCAAATTTGGAATCCTTATGTTGTTTTATATTCTCTTTTGAATGATATAATTGCTAAAGTCTTCCCAAGGTTAGTATTTTTACATGTTTTTAATTAGGAAAAAGGAAAGAATCAACGATATATACAGAAAGCAATTGAAAATTAGTTAAAATCACATTTCTTTTACAATTTTTAATGGAGAAGGGAGAAATATTAAATGAAAAAATCCAATTTTTGGCTGGTGATACTTATGTCACTAAAATAATTTTACTAGAAACTTATTTCCTTACCCTTTTCCTAAACAAATTTACACAGCTGGCATTGCGGCAATGAGTTGAAACTTTGCTTCACTATGAATTTCAAAGTTGCAAATGTTTTGAAACAGTCAGACTAAGCAAAGTCTCACTGCCAATTTTTTGTGACTGAACAGAAACAAAGACAACTTTTTTGAAAGATATTGCCATGGTTGTTTTAAACAAGTTTGAAAGCCTGATTTGGCTAAAAAATTGTCAAATTTGAGTTGGTAACAGCTAACTTGATTTTGATCTGATTTTTAACTTTCCTTTTATGATAAATTAATTCTTTACATTATATGAGACTGAAGTTATATGACACTACCTAAACATACCCAAAAAAAAATTGTCACTTTGAACTTTATTATAAATTAGTAAAATTGCATACACTTTTCAGGGGTGAACCAAGTTTTAAACCTGTTAGTCAGTTAAAAACATTTGAGAACATGTTATACCTTGTGTCATTCATCATGTGAATGAATCTGATTTTCTCATATTTTAATATGTGCTTATACTTTTCTTGTGGCTAAGACAAAATAATTACTGTGATGTGTTGTGTAAGAAATAATTAAAATCTAACAGTATTCTACCTTTAACATGCCTAAAATTAAACAATATAAATAAAAATTGGACCTATTTAACTCACATGGTTTTATCTTTCTTTAGATCCATTAGGCCACCCTATGAGCTTAGAAAATCCTAATTGTTCAGTAACAAACCGGTAAAGGTTAAGAGTGATGTCCTTTTGCAATCTGAATCTCTTATTTCACCATTTCTTTCTTTGCTGACGCCACCCTGCGGCGAGTGGTTGTAGCATGGGTGTTTTTCACTAACTTTCTTCTTGTGGCTTTTATTGTAGCTTAATTTATTAGTAATTACTGAAAATTCTTGTAAAGTTTTTGTTCTTTTACAGATTGGAAAAACTGAGACATAGACATTGATAAGTTTGTGACAAGGAGTGGGGATAGGAGCAGGAGTTTTTCTGGCGACAATGCAGCCAGTAGTAGCTTCAGGAGCAGCACTCATATGCTAAGTGAGAGCAGTGACAGTGATAGCCACATGCCCTTTTTTGTACCTGAGACTCTGACAGTGGAGGATGAGGATGAGGATGAGGTCAACTCTCAGGAGCTTGTATTCCTCAAAGGGAACATGGATCTCCTGGAGGAGAAGATGGGCCAGGGGGACATGGAGGAGGAGGAGGATGACCTGTAGATATTAGTTTAGGCTGTTTTAACTAAAAAAAGTAATATGTTTTTCTGCCTTATAAAAGCCTGTTTCTGTTATCGTGCTAAAGTTTACTTTGTAATTTTCTAGCAGAGTCACACAGGTAATAAAAAGGTCACAGTCACAAGTTACTGGGGGGAGGGGGCAAAAATAGAGTAACTTTCCATCCTCTCGAATCGTTGCACATTGCTTTTGAAAGCTTTCCTTCCAGTGGGACTTCCACAGATTCTGCGAGCTGAAGAGATTTGTGCCCTCCCACTGGGGAAAGGGGGCAAAAATAGAGCTGCAGTTGTGCCAGATCCAGCGGCAAAGTCAAATTCACACCTGAAAAAATTAAAGTCGGGCCCAGTTATGCAAATTTATTATATCATAATATATATATATAATGTGTACCAAGGATGGCTCACTTCGCAGCAGGCAAATTCAACATGTGTACCACTAATAGCACACACACCTCGCACTTAGTGTGTTAATGAGGGTTCTTGCGTAAAAGATGTACCCACACAGGTGGTACTGAGTTGGTTGCTGAGCAGCTGGCATGCCTTATGTTTGTCTCAGCAATATCTTGGGGCTATGAAATCCCCTGTACCTGGGTGCTGGTTTCCCTAATCCTCTGTGAAGGGTCTTTCGGGGCGGATGCTTATGTAAAAACATTATACTAATATTCCCATAGTATATGGCATAATTATAAACAAAACAGCCTCCACAATGGTACCAAACCTGGATCATTATGGATTACTCAATGATCCCTAGTATCCCTTCCCACCCTCTGTCCTTGCACTGCCCTCCGCCTGGCAACCAATCATATGTGAACCCACTCACGCCCCCCAATGTCCTCATCCTCCCTAAATCCTGAGCCAACTATCCTGGATGAACATGCGTATCTAAATGCCCGCTGGAGATCCAGCGCCTGTGTTTGTACACCCCTGATCTCCCTCTCCTGAGACAAGTCTACCCACTCGGCCTCTTTATCTTCAAGCCCCCAGCATCATTTTCAGGTCCTCCATTGTGAAACTTAAATAGAGGCTTGATTTCATGCTCCATTCGGAAGGGTCATTGGTTTAAATTCACATCATTCAACTGGCTGCATGAAATCTCTCCTCTCTCTCTAACAATTAATGAGGCTGTGCAATTATTATCACCCATCACTCCCACCTCAACCACCACCCAGAGACTTTGAGACTTCCTGATCTCAGAACTCTTAGAGGATCTTTCTGATCAGTCATGTAAGTCCACATATTCCAACAGGTCAGCAAGACAAAGATGCCATCTCCTAGACTATTGCTTTAGCTCCCTGGTCCCATCTTGCCATATTTATGGGTGTAGGTGACCAACTTAGTTGTAAATTCGATGTCTGCCTTATGTACCAGCCCCTCATTCCCCATTTTAAATTCAACATGTTAGGGCATGTCAGTTCTCCAAAAAACAGTGACTCTGTGCCTTAAGTGAGGCTCAGAGTCGCATCCTCTTCGTTGTTGAGCAAACACCCAATGCTCAAACTGCTTTGGAGAGAGGTTCATGCTAACCACTGACCCTCCCATTCATATGCTAACTTACCGGATCTGCTCCCATACAACCCAAGTACCCAGCAACACACTCTGCCTTCACTGCGGCCTCATCCCACCACCTGCACCTCTCCACCATCTTTGAGATGGTCTACCTTGTATACTCTTAAGACTACTATCGAAAGCCCATTCCCTTCTCTACCCTTAGGTGATTTGGCAAGCGGGTCACTTGAATCCAGCCACAGCCCCCATCACAAGTATCGCTGCAGATGGAAGCTCTACGCTTCCGCGGAGAATATTCTACCATCCTCCTAGATTAATCCTATTGCTAAACAACTACACAAATTAACTTCCCCCTCACCATGTCACCCACTTTGGGGGCGTTCCAGCCTACAGTCCTCTATGCCCATGGACACTGACCATGGCAGAGGTGCATGCACCACTCAGGCACCCCTATCAAATCTACTCAATCCTCTCAGTGAAAGAAGCAATGAGTTGCATCGATTCCTTGGTCCTGCTTTTGACCAATGACTCACCTGGGAGGGGCACATTCGTATCCATAATGTCTGGTGTACTCATGCCATGGATCTTCTTCGATCTGTAGAGTTCTGCACTTGGGTGGTAATAGGGATACTCTTCTATTATTTTACTGCTCCTTTGTGGTCACTCATTTCCAAGTGGATATGATGAACACCCAACCAGGATGAGAATTTGGAGAATTATTATGGACAGAATGAACAGCAGAGAGTGTATGTTAGCCAGGAACCAAGAGAGAATAAAATTAGAAGTGAGAGTCGGAATTGTCAGAGTAGTGGTCGCGCGAATGGTACAAATGGCAGTAGATCTAGAGTGAATAAGCCTAGGTGTCTGCAGTGCAAGAAAGTTGGACACATGAGGGCTGACTGTTGCTGGTCACTTGGGAGTTGTTTCGGCTGTAGTCAGTCCGGACATATGATTAAAGATTGTAGTTGTGCGAGAGAAAGAGTGTGTTATGGATGGGAAAGAATGGGACACTTGGCACTAAATTGCAGCGAAGGTGGTCAAGTGAATATGAGTGGACCTAGAGTATGTGGTAATCGTGGGCAGATAGCGCATTATGTCAGGATGTGTGCCAGCCCGAGAAATACCTGAATAAAAGAATGAATGGGAATGATGCGAGTAATTGAGATGGTATGACTCAGGGAAACTAAGGAATGAGAGGGTTCCTTCTGGGGAATTCTTGAGAGTGCAAGTGATGGTGTGGGTGTATGTTAAAGTTAATTATGGAGAACAAGAAGTGCATTGATTGATACAAGATGTGAGGTGAATGTGGTGTACTATGAAGCATTTGTGGGAATGAAAGTAAGTGAAGTTGAGGATTGTGGTTACCATTTGACTGGATTAGGTGAGCAGGATGTGCTGATTTTTCGCTAGGTTTAGAGAAAGAGTATATATTGTAGGTGTCCAAATGAATGAAGATGAATTTTGTCTAGTAGAAGGTGTGAATAAGAAGTATGACATGTTATTAGGTTATAAGTTTTTGAGAGCAAACGGCATTGTGATTCACCCTGATGTAGAGATGATTAAATGTAAGAAGAATAGAAGTTTGAAGTGTCACTAGTATGTGCATCCAGATGGAAGTGTGAAAGTGAATATCATGAAAGGTCTGGAGGTATATGCGATTGAGAGTGCCTGTTAAGCAGAATGAAACATTGAGTGTAAGGATTGGATGGAATTCTGATGTTGAGATAAGTGAGAATGATGGGAATATTTATGTCTTGGATGGTAGTGCGGCAAACTATCGATTGAGGCGAATTGTGCATGTGTTTGATGGTGTAATTGATATGAAGGATCTGTGTGTCTGCATACAAGTTTAGCCTGATCTGCGAAGGAAGAGTTTAAGAGGAGTGCAAGTGGGGGATAAATTGGGTGTGTTGAATACAGTGGTGTGAATATGGAGAATAGTAAGCATGTGGTGAATGCAAGTGTGCTTTTCATGAGTGTAAAGTCAAAGGTTTGGAAGTATTAAGATTTGATTGGAAGAAAAGTTGAGTGAATGTGAGAAGCAAAAGGTTTACAGGAGGTTGCGGAATAGGGGAGGTGCCTTGAATCAAGGGGATGAGGACTTTGGCAACGCTTGTTTCCCTGAGTCTAAGATAGTTTTGGGCAATGATACGCCGATTTATCAAAGGCCTTGTCATTTCCCTCTCCCTGTGGTGCAAGAGATTAAGGAATTAGAGAGAATTGGTATAATTGAGCCAAGTGCGAGTGCCTGGAATAGTCCAAATGTACCTGTATGAAAGCCAGATGGACATTTGCCAGTGTGTATTGACTATAGAAGATTGAATGAACGAACGTTGAAAGACAAGCTTCCTATGAGTGTTGTGTCTGAGTGTGTGTATAGTATGTATGGAATGAAAGTATTTTCTCAGATGGATCTGGTACATGGTTACTACCAGATGCCTTTTGGCTGAAGAGAGTAGGCCTATTACGGCGTTCTCCACCTCAAAGCACCATTAGCAGTTTAGAAACCTGAGATTTGGGTTAGCAAACAATCCAGATGCTTTTCAGCGTGCTATGAATGTAGAGTTGAGTGGTTTTCCATGTAAGAATGTACAAGTGTTTTTGAATGATATTTTGGTGATCAGTGAGAACATGGAAGAACATGTGAACTTGGTGAATGATCTTTTAAGAAAGTTTGAAGAGGTTGGGGTGAAAGTAAAGTTGTCTAAATGTGTGTGGTTTGCCAGTGAAGTTGAGTTTTGGGGACATAAGGTGAGTGCGGCTGGATTGTGTAAATCCGAGAAGTTTTTGGAAAGGGTTAGGAATTTCCTGGTTTAGTTGCATTTGGAAGAAAGTTTATGAAAGATTGTTTGGGTGTGATGAAACCATTGAGTGTATGGACTGGGAAAAAGAAGAGTACTGTGATTAGGTGGAATGACTCGATGAATGTAGCATTTGAGAAGTTGAAAGCTGAAGTTGCGAAAGATGTGGAACTTGCATATCCAGTGTATGGAGAAAATGTGAGAATACTTGAAGTGTATATGGATGCAAGTGGTCATTCGACGGGTGGATGTTTGATGCAAGATCAGGTTGTGAATGGAGTTGAAAGGAAACAAGGAATTGCGTATATTTCCAAGGTGTTTGGTCTGGCAGAGCATGCATATTCGATGATTGAAAGAGAGTTGGCTGCATTAAGATTTATCTCAAGTCATTACGATCCTTTTTGTATGGAGTACAATTTGTAGTGAGAACAGATCACCACCCACTAGTGTATTTGCAGCGTATGAGGTTAGTTGATAGTAGGCTTGCAAGTACGATGGAAGATTTGAGTGATTTTGATTTTGTGGTTGAGTATTTGCCAGGTGAAAGGAATGTGATTGCTGATTTGATGTTATGTTTGCCATATATTTTGAATCAGGGCGAGACTGTAAGCATAAATCCTGAGTATTTGCCAGTGGGTGTAGTTGTTGGAGGGAAATGTAAAGGTGGAGTTGATTCTATGCTCGAAAGTGTGTTGTATGATACGAGACTTGATGAAGATGGATTGCTTGAGAAGGTGCCAGAGGGTGTGAATGCATTACAAAAGTGGTTATGGAAGAAGTGTGTAAAAGACCTGAGCAATTGGGAATGGCAAATTTGAATAGGTTAAGAAAAGAGTTGAGAAGTATGTATATGCCAGGAGTGATGATGTTTCAGGAAGTGATAGTGAGTAAGCTGTTTGGTGTAAGAGTATATGTGCATTATGGTGCAGAGAAGCCTGTGATGTATCATGGTAAAAGTGCAGATTGAGAAAATGTGTGTGAGTTGCATCTGCAATGTTTGAGTGGTGTGCATTATAATTGGTTGATTCAGAAGAAACCTTATGTAAGAAGAGAGATTGATGAAGTTTGCGAAAAAATTGTTCCCATTAGTGAAGTTTGAAGGCTTAGATGCTGCAGAAGTGTTTGTTGAATGGGCGTAAGTGTCGAATGTAATATGTAAGCATGGAATTGAAGAGAGAGTGACAGTTTACTTAACTATGAATGGGAAGAGAGGGAGAGACTCGATAGACTCCTATCGTGCCCCCCCCCCCCCCATCCTGGGCAATATATTTTTTAAAAAAGCTTAATTTGAAAGCATGAGTGACCAGATATGAAATAGGTGAGTATAACTCCTGCATGAAAGTATGGTTAAGTGTTAGGTGTAAGGATGGTTGAGTGTGGCAGTGAGTCAGTGACTGACAAGGCCTTCTCTTTTCCAGCTCCGCGGTGCTGGTGATAATTCTGTTGTCCTCTGGTTTTTAAGAGGTGGCAGGAGTCAGTCGAGACCCTCACATGTGGCATTCACCTGAGAAAGGGACTGATTACAAGGGTGGGCCCTGGAGAGCGCCTCCCAGTCTCTATGTCGTAGTTGGAGCTAGTGGCCAGAGACTACAACACAGCGGTTGGAACTAGAGTGTCCCAGGTCCCTGAAGTTGGCACATTTTGCCCAGTCCCTCAGAAAGCGGGTCTGCCTCACTTTCCTTTTCACCACCCCCACTCCTCCAATACCAGTAATAGCTCGCTTGGATCCAATACATTTTGGACAGACATATCTTGGCATTGGCTAATCTATTTGTAAAGCCCTAGACTTTTCACTTTGCGAGTGCAGTTGTTGGCCAATATAATTGTAAGGCCACTTACATAGTAGATTAGAGTGTGTATATATTAGGTTGAGGAATAATTTCTTGCGTTATTTTTAATGTTGCGTTGATTTAAGTTTTGTTGATGTGATTTGTGCACATATTAAGAAACAATAATAAATAATGAGAGCAAAATTTGCAAAGGTTAGGCTACGTCTCTTAACAGCGTAGACTGTTAGGCTTTTGCTTAGGCTACATTTTGAAGTTGAGTAATAAGTCATTGCGGTTTATTTAAAAGTTGTGTTAATTTAATTTTTGTTCTATACCCTCAAAATGGAATATCAAGTTAAAAGAAAGGTGCATTTTCAACACTTGTTGTTATTCATTTTCAATTGAGACGGGAACAATGCAAACGCAGCCAAAGCTCATTGTGATATTTGTGCTGTGTATGGAGAAAATGCTTTATCAAAAAGGACAGCTCAATGGATGAAGATTGATTGAATGACCTTCTTTATGAAAATCCTCATCAATCAACTAGAGAATTGGTTGTACAATTGGCATATGATCAGAAAACTGTAGTGAATCACCTTCATTCGATGGGGAAAGTTAAAAAACTTGGTGCATGGGTTCCGCACGCTTTGAGCGAAAGCAACAAACTTCAACGCTCCATGATTGCCATAGGTTTGCTTGCTCGTCACAAGGCTACTCGTGGATATAAGGACAGATTTCTTCACTGCATCATCACTGGTGATGAAAAGTGGTGTGTTTATGTCAACATGAACCATTGAAAACAATGGCTTAGCCCCAATAAAAAACGACTTCCACAATTAAAGCAAGGACTTCATCCATGAAAGACGATGCTCTGTGTGTGGTGGGATTGTGAAGGCATCATTCTTTATGAGCTCCTTGCGAACTTCAAGATTGTCAATGCAGAACTCTACATTCAACAAATGTATCGACTCGCCGAAGCTATTCGTGAAAAGCGACCTCATCGACGTTATGGAGTCCTTCAGCAACATGACAATGCTCGTCCTCACATTGCCAATATGACAAAAGACGCCATCCAAATGCTTAATTGGGAATCCTGCCGCATTCTCCATATTCGCCAGACTTAGCTCCATCGGATTTCCATCTGTTCCGATTGCTCTCCAACATTTTGCGCGGCATTTCATTCAATACTGATATGAAATTAAGAACCTGGTTAGACGAATTCTTTGAGTCAAAATCCAGAGATTTTTTATTGCAGAGGCATCAAAAAACTAGTTGAACGTTGGGAAGAAGTTGTAAATAATAATGGAGAATACATTATTAATTAAATTGCATATTGTTATCAATTAAAAATGAAGTTTACCTAAAAATGTTAATGGTAATGAATAAATTTGATAAAGCTGCAAGAACTTATTCCTGAACCCATTATATAATCATTTTGAGTCTAGGTTATAGGGTATATTTATTTTAAAGGTTTTGAGGCTGTGATTTCGGTTTAGCTTGGCATTATTTATTGGTTTTTAATCAAATTTAAAAAATACTCTCTCCTCAATACCCTCTCATTGAACCACCGAGCGGGCCTTGTCTTGGCAGGGAGAAGAATTGGTGAGGGACTTGCTATCCCCCCGCCACAAGGCCGATGAGTGTGCCTTTGTTCTCACTGCACTCTACATAGATGTTGTGTCAATCTCTTTGGGCATGGCTCAGATTCATACCCTAGAGTGCCGACTTCAGCAGACTCTGAACCACCAAGGTCATGTACTTGTGCTGCCATAACTTGTATCTCCCGACCCAACAGACCCAAACTGTTCCTAAATGTGGCTTACTTAGACATGGTGGACTTATATCATTGCCTAGGTATTGTTTTCTCCCAGTCCTTGTACTTGGGACAGATTCATGCACACAGACTTGTGAACTCTGACTTTTGGAGGAGGCTGGGCTCCTCCATTTGATTTGACTCCTTTGTGTTGGTTTCATGAACTTCTTTCTTATTTTTTACATTTTTTGTTTGGTTTAGCTTGTGGTAATTTTAAAGTAGCCTAGCACTAGGCTGAAATTTTTATTGTAGAAACTTAGGCCATTGGTGGCAAATAGCCCTTAAAAAACAAGTTGTTTTCTGACCAATACTTTACCTGCTAGGTGCATATTCAAAGCCTTAGGCTCTTTTGTACTTGTGCCATGGACATTCTACCCTATGGTGTTGAGCATGTAGTGTGCTGATAAGGCTACCATACTTTGTTTTACTGCTCTTTTTTTTCCTCAAAACTTTACTACAGATGAAAAATTTGCTCCTGCAATCAAAAGTTTATTGCAAAAGGTGTATTTGATCCACCACAATGATCTCCACTGATGACAGGGGCCTTCCATACATGCTCTATAAAGAACCATTTTGTTTATACGAGAGAGAAACCACTCACTGTATATCATACACTACATGTGCTTATATGATACATATGTCAATGAGAGACACATTCATGCCCTGAACTTTTCTGGTTTGTAGTTAGAAAACTTCTTGGATAGTTTGGCATAGGTCAGCCCTGTGTTACTGATGGTTCTGCCCATGACACCACCCTAGTAATGCCACTTCTAAAGTTTTGTTGCCACACCTCCACTCCCAAAGCTTCTACCAGTACAGGGTGTATTGCATTGAATTTATTGGATCATACACCTTGTCACACTGAAGATTCCCATGTACATATACATATCTTCAATTCTGCTTCAAATTGTTTACTATAATATGATGTGAAGGTGTAAAAGAAGGATGATTCAGAAGTGAAGAGTTATTGAATCAAGAGGAATAGGAAAGTATGTGAGAATGCTTGAGAATAGGAGAGGAAATACAGTAGTGTGCAAATTAGTTTGGACCCTACCAAACTTTTGGTCTATTTCATAATGTCTTAATTTTTGATAACACTAATGAAGTTTTTATTGTTTTCCATGCAGAATAGTGTACTGGTAACATCTGGCAACTGTTTTGTTGTGCCCTAGCTACACTAAACCCAACAGTGCTACACCAGAACTTGTTGTGGATTATTATTGCTGGGAGTGTGCTCCGTGGTGTACTTAGTTCTGCCGGAATATTCACCTTACAATCATTATGAGACTATAAATCTATTATGGATATCACACCCAAGAAGCGTCCAAGTATTATAGCTCTTAGAAAACATGCTGGTTTTAGTATCAGACGGATTTTTGAGGAAATGAAGGTATCAAAGTCAACTGTTGGCAACATTGTGAAAAGAGCTGAAGACACTGGTGAACATTCAACATTGTGACAAGGAAAATGTGGATGAAAAGGAAAGCCAACACTTCATGATGACAAGGCTCTCATCAGAAATAGTGTGAAGGATCCTAAGAAAACCAGTAAAGACCTCCAGAGAGATTTGTCTTTAGCTGGTGTAAATGTTTCTTCTTCAACCATCCGGTGAAGGCTCATTGAAGTTGGCAGATTTGCTAGAAAACTTGTACATAAACAGTTATTGACTTCTGCTATAAAGACAAAAAGTCTTGCCTGTGCATGCAAGTATGCTCGATTTGGATGGCAGCTGACTGGAAGAAAGTTATCTTTACAGATTAATCGCATTTTGAAGTACATGGGCATAGGTCAGTGGTAGTAAAACAAAACAAAGATGAATCACTTCGGCCAGGACACGTTCAACAGGCACCAAAATACCCACCTAAGATGTTTTGGGGTTGTTTTAGCGCTAAAGGCCTAGGGTAGCTTGTTACTATTGAGGGAATGATGAACAGTGTTAAATACAAGGCAATCCTGCAGCCTCACTTGCTTCCCGCAATGCAGAAAGACTTTCCTGATGGAGGCGACATTTTCCAGCAGGATCTGGCTCCATGCCATACTTCCTAAATAATGCGCACATTCTTTGAAAAAAGTGGACTTGCCATTATAGATTGACCAGGAAATTCTCCTGACCTAAACCCCATCAAGAATCTATGGGCTATAATTAAACATAGAATCAGTCCAAAGAGGGGGTCGGCTTCCACGCCGTTTCCCCTCTGTTTGAAGTCAGCGGGGCTCTGCATCTGTCTACACAACTGAGCTGGTGGCAATACACCACTCGGTACGGGAGATTACGCGACGTGCCCGGTTCGGAGACCGGATTGTGATCTATAGCGAGTCACAAAGCGCCCTGAGTGCTCTCGGGGCATTGGAATCTCCGCATCGCCTGGTTCGCGATATCCGTGACGCCACGGTTTTAGATGGCCGGGCGGATGTCGAGATTATCTTCTGCTGGGTTCCTGGACATGTAGGAATTGCGGGGAATGAGCGCGCCAAAGAGTCCGCGAGGACTCTGCGACCGGACCAGCGTTTCGCTCTTCCTCACACCGACTACATGGCAGGAATACGGGCAGCTCTTCGGACTGCTTGGCAAAGAAGATGAGAGACGGTCGAAGGGAACTTAAAGTTGCGTGCCATTGCGCCGCGACTGTTCCCATGGACCTATCCCCTAATGCCGCGACGGCTTCAGGTCGCTTTCTGTCATCTCCGAATCGGGCACACTCTTGTGACGCATCGCTATCTGATGGAGCGCTCGCCAGCGCCCTATTGTAACGACTGCATCGTCCCCCAGATTGTTCGGCACATTCTTGTTGAATGTCTCAGTCTGGGTGTTCTTCGCGCACGATACCTGTCCCGGTACCGGGATAGGCGGGGTCGCTACCGCCTGTCCCTTGTGCTCGGGACAGATTCGTGCACATTGACTTGTGGACTTGTTGACTTTTTCGGGGAGGCCGGGCTTCTCCCCTTTATTTAAGGTTTCCTTTTTTTGTTATTGTTTTGTTTGTAGGTTGCACTCTCCTGCACCGGGGTGAGGGGGACCTCCCCCTGCTGCCGGAGATTGCTTTGATTGTTAAGTTTTTCCAATTTATATCATTGTTAAGTTTTCATATTTTTACTTTAAAGTAGCCTAGTTCTAGGCTGTCGTGTTTTTCGGCGACTTATGCCCAAGTGGGTAGTTGCCAGATGGGCTCCATAAAAAAAAATTATTCAAGTAGGGTTTTTTGTTATTGTTTTCTTTGTAGGTTGCATGTTCCTGCGCCGGGGTGAGGGGGACCTCCCCCTGACGCCGGAGATTGCTTCCTGATTTTTACATTTTTCCTATTTTTATCATTGTTATTTTTATTTTAAAGTAGCCTGGTGCTAGGCTGTCGTGATTCCGGCGACTTATGCCCAAATGAGCAGTCGCCAGATGGGCTCCTTAAAAAATAAAAATTAAACATAGAATCGAGAAAAACGAATGTTCAACGATGCAGAAGATGATTTGTGCAGTTATCAATGCTTGGTATCATAATGAAGAACTGGCAGAAATGTGTTCAAATTTGGTTGAATCTATGCCAGAGTGAGTGAAGCAGGTTCTTAAAGCAAAGGGCGGTCATATTTCATATTAAATGTACCATTTATCTTATCATTAATGTATTCTTTTCAAATATAAACAACAATTATCAAATAATTGTATTATTTCAACACTGTCTTAACTAATTTGCACACTACTGTAAGTGCAAGTAAATATGGTACAAATTTAAATAGGTTTTAGTAGGTAGTGCAAAGGCTGTGTGTGGGAAGCATAAAAGAGTGTACTCGTAAATGCTTAAATGTGTGGATGAGCATGTCAGAGAGGTGCAATTGAATACAAAAATTATGTATTTAGACAAAAGATGAATGATGATCCTGATGGGAACAGGAAGTTATTGTGGAAGGAATTGAGAAGGGTAGGGAACCAGGAGAAGATTAGCTGTGTGAACATATAATACATGAATGGCAGGGTACTACTAGTAAGCAATGTGGTCAAAAGTAGATGGCTAGAATACTTTTAATTTAAGAGTTGTATAATGTGGGTATGGAAGATGATGCAAATGTAAATATGACTGGGTGTATAGGATGTAAAATGTAAATCAGGTGCTGTATCAGCATTATGGAAGAGAGAATGCTCTGAGAGGTCTGAAAAATGGGAAGGTACCTAGCTGAAGTAGATGATATAGTCGCTGAGATGCTATAAAAAGGTGGTGATTGTGTTGTTGGATGAAGCTAGTGGTTGTGTTGTAAGGTAATTGGTAGGGAAAGGGTGCCAGAGGACTGGATGAGTGTAGTAATAGTATGGGTGTATAAAGAGAAAGGGGAATGCAAGAATACAGGGGGACATTTGCTGAATGTTGTAGGTAAAGTTTATGGCAAAAACTTTAGTGGGATTATAATAAGGATAACAAGGTTTGATAGGTAATGAACAAGTGGGATTAGTGGGTAAAGTATGGAGGTGTAGATTGAGTATTGGCAGTGAGAAAGCTAGCTAAAAAAACAAGGATAAGGGGTATAAAGTGTATGCTGATTTCAGGAATCTGGAGAAAGCTTATGATTGTGTAGATAGAGGAAAATTATGGCAGGTACTAAGAATGTATGGAGTGAGTGGTAAATTATCGAATGGTGTGAAGAGTATTCATATTGGCAGTTTGGTGTGTGTTAGGGTGAAAGCATAATGAGTGCTTTGACATACATGTATGGGTAAAATGAGCTTGTTTGATATGGCCATAGCTGTTTAATATCTGTATGGTAGGAGTACTGAGAGAAGTATGTAAGGGAATGAGAAAAATAGGTGTCATGTTGATAGGAGACTAGTTCTATCTATGTCGCTATATGCTAGTCACCTGGTGTTTGTGTCTGAGAGTGCGAGGGATATGAAAGTGTTGATTGAAACTTTTGACAGGGGAAGAAAAGAGTAGGGTATGGGTTATTGTGGGAGAGAATGCAGTTGGGTGTGATATCCAAGTCTGTGCTATCAGTCTTGAACAAGTGCAAAGTTCTAAGTATCTATAATTCCTTGTAAATAATAGTGGTACAGATGAAGCAGATTGGAACCACGTTTCAAGTTGTAAGAAAGTCTGAGGTGATTATAACATTAGTGAGTGCTTGGGAGTATTCTGGTTTCAATATTGATGTATGGGAGTGAGAATATGTTATGGAAGAAGGAAAGATCTCAAATGAGAGCCTTGCAAATGGACAACTTCAGAGGTATCCTTGGTGTGCCAAAGCTGTCTGAAGGAAGGAATAACTGGACTAAATATTTTTATGGTGTGAAGAATGGGATGAATGATGTGACAGAAAGTGTTATGAGTTAGCATAAGCATAAAGAGAAGAATGGATGGAAATAGATTTGTAAAGAGACCACATAAAAGGTTGATTATGTAAATGAGCATGTAGGAGAGAATGAACTGATCTAGGAGGAGGTGTATGATATTGTCCTTGATAGGGATGTATAAAGGGTGTTTGTGAGAGGGTGTGGTAGGGGCTTTCTCTCAAAGATGAACCCTGACTGGGTGCGATGCATAGGGTATCCCCAAATTAACTGCCTATTTCACTGTTCAATCAAGTATTTTATCAGTAAACTGTTCCTGATTTATTTTTATGCAAAAGTAAATCAATTATAAGTTTATTTATTTAGAAAATAAGTAAATAACCCCCAATGCTGTTGCATGCTTCCTTCTTCTTGTTTTTTTGTTTGTGTCTTTGTATCTTTATTTAGTTTTCGCATGTTTTGTTTTTTTTAATCTAGCCTAGTATTAAGCTGTAGTGTGATTACAGCAATTTTGTCCCTAGTAGGCATTTGCCAGATGGGCTCCTAAAAAAGAAACTAGTTTTTTACCACATACCTATATGTCAAGCAGACAAAATAATCATACTGCCTTCTTGTGCTGTAAAAGGTGACTTAAGTCCGGATATTGGAAGCATACTTCAAAGCAGCACACCTAAAATTTTGTTCCAGCATTTGTGATATACAATGAGGTCTTGTTGTACACCAAACTAATTACAGTAAACCCTCGATATAACGAACTATATGGGGCGGGGGTCATTCGTTAAAGCCAAAAGTTCGTTAAAAGCAATAGAATTAACGATGGTTTGTTCATTAATCTGTATACGTAAATATGTATATAAAGACTATATTGTATGGATATGTTATACGTATGTAATTACTAATATTACTAATAAAGTTAAGTGGACTACATCGGATTTAACGAACTTCGGTTCGTTAAACCTGATGGAGTTTGGCCAGGAAATTGGTTTCGTTATATCCGAAATTCGTTATATTGAGGTTCGTTATATCGAGGGTTTACTGTATTAGTATTATTGCTACAAGTTTTGTACTTTTTTTTTCTCTTCAGACTTGTACGGTTAGTTTCAACTACTCCACATCGATTTGTTCCAATCTGTCCCAACACAAAGAAGAACAAATCCTGGTTCAGCAGAAGGCAAATTATTTCTTAATGGTCTACAATATCATCAAATACTTTCCAACTGTACTCTTTGTACTCTTTCTCGGTCCTTGGAGTGACAAACATGGAAGAAAAATTCCCCTTCTGTTGCCAGTCATCGGTTGTGCTTTGTCATCTGTCTTAATGTGGGTTCGTACACTTTTATCCTTGGTTTTTAGGGATTTTTTCCCAATTATTGGGTAAGGCTGTGACCTAGATAAGTGGATACCCTGATATCCTTTCTGTGCAAAATTAAGCCAAATTTGATATGGTCAGTCCTGAGATGGGAGACCAATTTGGGTCACATTTGGATTGTTGTATATTGCATTGATTTGTGGTTCACAATCCACATTAAACTGTAGTTCACTACTGAGATATGTACTAGATTGTCTGAATCAATAGTAATAAAATGCATGCATAAAATGTTTGGCTTTTAATTGTCTGATTGGTTGAAATATGATATCCTAGTTTCTTTGAGTATTGAGATTTTAAGTGTTATGATTGGGTGACATGACTCTACTTTCCACTAATTCTATGTATTCAAGAGAGACTTTGGTTGCTGATTTGAAAGGATGTCAGAAGTTTATAGAGATGTGTGGGAGTGGATTTAGGTTGTTGGTGTTTGTACAATACATATCCATTTTTGTATGGTGCTCTTCAATGATACAGGCTTTCACATGGCACCTGTTTACTAACTAAAGAATGTATTGAGAGAAGAGGCAGGTTTTAAAGAACTGAGGGATTGGGGGAAAGCATATAGCAGGAGGCAGATTGTTTGACATTATAGGAGCAGATAGTGAGAAAGCATAATCAGCCATGCAGGACAGATAATTATGAGGAACAAGGATTAAGCCTGGGCACTGGGTTAGATTTAGGCAGGATGATGGGTAGGAGAGGGTTGAAGCATTTAAGATCTTAAGGAGCGCCTTGAAGGTGAAGCTGGATCAAATGGATAACCAGTATAGTTCATGAGGCAAGGTGGTTTCACAAGAGAAATGTCCCCAGCAGAGAAGAACACAGGCTGCAAGTAGAAGGGCTTGAAGATTATTACCATGGAAGACGGCAAGAAAGAGGATTAAAGTAATCAAGATGGGGAGGTAAGGAAAGGGTGGATAGCAATCGCAAATGCATTTGATTAAAGTGGAAATAGATGCAGTTAAGATTACAGAGAAAGTGGAGGATTTGCAGCAATGACAAACATGTTCTCAGAGATTGTTGACTATCATAGGTGATGCCCATATCTTTAACATTCAGTATTGATGTTGTAGATATAAGATTTCTTAGAGTCATAGCAAATGAGATGAGTGGGAGAGATTTGAAGAACATATAAGAATGCCAGGGGGAAAGAGATACAAAAAGAGGGGAACCAATAACCAAGTTATGCAAGAACACAAAAATGCAACTCTGCAGACCTACAAGGTAAAAGGGGTAATTTGTCACCTAACTTCAATATAAAATAAAATAATGCAGAGTTCATTTATACATAATTATATATTTACCAAAGTTACATATTAAAGACTTGAAGGAATCTCTTATACATTTTATTCAATGAAGTCGCCGGCGGCCTCAACAATGGCCTCCAGGCGTCGTCGGAACATGCTGCAGGCTTTCTGGATTGTTGGTTTCTCTCTCTTCTCTCAATCATACCCCACACAAAATAGTCCAAAAGTTGCAGTCTGAGTAGTTTGGAGGCCAGATGTTGTGGTGGCGGATTTGTAACTCCTGAACCAACTCTTCCCGCCGCCCCAACAAGGTCCGCTCGGTTGTTTGAGGAGAGAGAGTATTTTCTAAATTTAATTTAGAAACAGTAATTATAGCAAAATAATATAATCCAAAATAATCAACCCGAAATATTATACAACCCTCAACCTAAACCAAAATACAATACATATATATATATACAGTTGGCCTTACAATACTCTGGCCACCCACCACATGTCTATATTTACAAAAGGCCTTACATAAGATCTTGGCCACGCAAACGAATAGTACAACCAAGATATTTCGGAAAGACGGGTGCACCCTTAACTAACTAATGGAGTGAGACGTGTTGGAGAAAATGGGAGGTGGCTCACTTTCTGCGGGATTCTGAGGGGCCCGGGACTCGGCAAAGCCAAGGATTTTAGGTACTTGGGACGCTTGTTGGTCCCAACTGCTGGGTCACATACGGTGAGGCGCTGCTCCAATTACTCCCTGGAGACTGGGAGGTGCTCTTCAAGGTCCACACCTTAGAAAATCGCCCCAAAAGGTAGGCGCACTTGCGAGGGTCAGGATTGGCTTTAGCCGTCTCCGAAAGCCAGATGTCGGCGACAATCGGTGCCACAGAACTGGAAAAGAGAAGGCACATTCAGTCACCTATTCACTGCCACACTCAAAATCTTTACTCCTAACACATTCAACCATATCCACTCTCACACAATTTTCACTCACCTATTTTCCGTCCAGGCGGCTCTTCCTTCCTCAGTCACAAACTTACAAACTATTACTAAATCCAAAGCTATAATTACGCTGAAAGAATCCGCCTAAAAAGAAAATAGGAGATGAATGGGGGAGCACGATAAAGATCCATTGAGTCCCCCCACACAAAGCAAAGACGGTGATCACACGATCCACACACACACATTCTGCAAAAGAAGAAAGAGATTAGACATAGGGGGAGGGGAGGCGGACAACCAAACTACTACAATGTTAGGAGCAATATGGTGAAAGAAATTCTTTGACGCCCAACACGGGTCCTCCTGTTCCTGCGGCATGGTGAGGAGTCTTGCTGCAACATATACGGCCTTCCAGTGCCACCTCCTAGATCCAGAGCAACACCATTTCCACTAGGCACTTGATGTAGCCCTCCATATTGAGTCTGCAACCCTCCTAGAAGATAAATAGGGCATAACGTGGCCCTCGCAACTTATCACCCCAAACACCATGATGTGGGCTGGGAACTTGGTCTTCATGTCTCTCGGTATATCTTTGTGGGCACAGCAAGCACTGGTTGTTTTGTGAGTTCGCCACTTAGTCCTGGCAAAAATTCTTCTCGCCTGAGAAGAACCAAAGCATGCCAAGGTTGAGGGAATGCTTCAGTTTGTTTACAAGCTTCGCAGCATGTTCCTTCCACTTGTCCATTTTCTGCACAAAAGCGGGCCCTTTCTCATCTTTTACGAGTAGTAGAGGGTGTCGTAATGCACTAACTGCCTGCTGAGAGACTCTGACAGTCCCTTGCTTAAGGCCCGGCCCCTTAAGCAGCCCTCCCCCCAAAACCCTCCGCCGAACTGCCAGCGTTTTGTCATAGGTGTGCGAGTGTTGGCCATGTTACCAACACTTGACTACCTAAAGTCGGTAGGTAGCTCACATACATCCTAAAGCACATAGCCAATCACAACACCACTATCATTTCCCTTCCTGTCAGCACAGCACAGCATACCCATTCTCTTCTATGAGGGTACGCATATCCACAGGCTCCTGGCACAAAACCACAAAGGGCTCTATGATCGCTGGTTGGTGTCAAAACACAATACTACCTGACACCCCCATAACAAGACCGGCACCTGGTGTCTTCTTCCTTACCATCGATTTTCATTCTGATCCTTATATGCATTTCATTATTCGGTCAGGAGATCTCGTTCACGATGCGTGGGGTGGGTGGCGCAACTTACTACTACACCTTGCAGTGTTTATAGTGTTGGATGCTTCGGAGCCTGACTAGGGTGACCCTTGTGAGCAGTGTATCCCATGAAGGGCTGTAGGGAGAAATATAGGAAGCCATTATGATGGAATCATGAGATAGCTTAAGTAAGATCATACCAAGGGCATACCAAAAATTACAGGGGAAAGGTACAGCTAAAAATCAATATAGGGTCACTAGGAATGAATTAAGATAATTAAGAAAAGGAAAAGAGCAGCAGAAATTAATTTAGCTCAAAATAATAATAAATAAACAAGCAATAGCTATTATAAAATCAATAACAAATCTAGCAGAGATAAAATAGAACCTATTAAATATATGAAGGGGTTGTGAAAGAATCTGATGGGGGAAATCGTAGAAGTACTTAATGATCATTTTTCTTCAGGATTTACACAGAATCTGAACAGTTTATGATAGTTATAGTTCAGAGGATGAGGTGTTTAATACTATTAATTTGATAGATAAGACATGACCACCCCCATTTCATTGTAGTCCTGTTGTGGGACCACCCTACTTGGATGTGCAATCAGCGTGAGGTTAAGGTGTAATCGAACTCTAACTTCTTAACTGTTGCATGGACCGCTAGCACAAGGAAAGGTGCTACAAAATCCCCATAGCATGCAACAGCCTTCCTCGACTCTAACCTGGCCCTTCAAGACAGCTTCACAGAGAGTACGACCCCACTTAATCGTGGTAAGGTTGGCGATCGTACAGCGCAGGCTGTACGATTGAAGCTTTCTCTCTTAATCTCCCAAACGGTGGGAGCGAGTAGAGGTTACCTGCTCCTGAGAGGGAATCAATGCAACCACAACAACCCTTACAGAACAAAAATGCTATAATTAAAAGAATTCATGAAATAAATCCGCCCAATATCTTGATTCCAGGTCAATACCACCTTTTGGGACCTCCGGCTGGAATATATCCTCATCTCCGCCGTTCCTATTTCACTCACCGGTGGACTCACTTGCTTCATAATGGGAATGTATTCCTACATCTCGGATGTATCCGAACTGGAATGGCGAACTCGACGAATCGCCCTCATCGACACATTTGTCATCCTCGGCAACGCGTGCGGCCTCCTGCTGAGCAATTTGACCAAAAGTTACATCGGTTTTAACGGGTCGTACGTCGTGATCGGTTGTCTCCACATCTCGGCTGCCGTTTATATCATCGTTCGCATTAAAGAGACGAGAGGGAGGAACGCGGAGAGAGATTTGGGAACGGAATTGGCGCCCCGGTCGAGGGGGCTCATGAGGGACCTTTTCGATTGTGCCAATGTGCGACAAACTTTCAGTACGACTTTTGAAAAACGACCCAACTTTGGTAGAGCTAAACTTCTGCTATTAATGGTCTCCATCTGCCTGATGGTATTCGTGTTTAGTAAGTAAACGTTATTGGCCCTATTGCTATGGATGGAGGCGAAAGGTTTGTGTTGTTACTCGTATACCGAGTTGCCATTTTCCGCTTTGGGCCTTTTTAATTTTCACGTATTTGTACTTCCACTAACTTCACCAAGGCTTAAAGTTCGTTTTGAGTACCTGGTATTCCAGGAAGTTTTAAGTACTCCAGAGTACTTGTTAAGGGGGTTTATAATACACCCAATCGGCCCCAATATGTAGGATTGGCGAGGTATGTTCGCTATTGCAATCTTCATCATCCTTAGCCCTTTTCACTCTCTCCGATTCCCACCACACACACTCACTATATGAGGCGCTACCGGTCCCTAACTAGACTTCTAATTATGCCTGTCTTCCTTATTCCCCTCCCTCCCCACCACCACCACTTTTCATCTTTCTCTTCTTTCTCCTTACTTTCGTTCTATAGCTCAAGTCCAAAGTGGGATTTGCCAAGCTGAGGGACGCTTTGGTCACCTGGTTCGAGGTGGCTCTGAGTGGCACCACGACTGACCCACCGTCACCCAATGCCTCCTCCTCGGAACGGGCGCCTGGAAGAAGGTGTTTATGCACATATCGCGTTTACTCTCCTGTGTCCTCGATGCCCGCTAATGGAAACTTAGCAAATTTGGCTCCAAATTGGTTTCCGATCCGGCTTTAATACGGGCAACCATACAGACTAACTCAACTCCCCAGGGTGGAGAACCGGAGGAGGGTTCATTTACAAGCTCCACCCTTCCTTAACAACCCCTACTACCCCAGGCTCGGCTATTGCGCCACCCTCCGGCACCCAAACAACCATACCCCTTTCTGCTCGTAGTTCTCTAGGAGACCTCTGGAGAAGACCACATGCTGTGAAATAAAATTGGAGAGGTTTTGCCACCGATTTAGTCATTTAAGATGTAATTTCTTTCTAAGGGACCTACTGATTAACTTGGATTCCGAAGCATGGGTATGTACAGCGTATGGTAGCCCCAGAAGCGTGAATCATCCGGTCTTTTACCCCACCCGATGTGGCTTAACTTCGGTGCAATCAGAAGCGGTGTTTTCACTTGAGTAGATTTCATACCGTGGTTTCCATTTGAGCACTGCCGGGCTCGACCGAAAAGAACCCGGAGAGCGGCCAGTGCTCCATCCATAAAGATATTAAACAGCCATGCTTACATCAGACACCCGTACCCTATACACCACGTACATCAAACCATTCATTCCGGCTATTTTTCAACCACGCACGCCTTCCCTCTGCTTCCATATCGACACAACCATGCCTTTACTTCTTATTCATAAAACCATACACCCTACGTACTTTATCCCTCTTTTCTTATCCAGTTGTGTCAATGCAACACTTGATTTACCACTTACCCTCTCTAAATCCACCTTGCCTATTTATTCTTCCCTCAGTTATCAACACCCAATCAAAGCTTTTCATGCACCTCACCTACAACACAACAACCTTATTTCCCTGAAGTTCTTGCATTCATCTTTCTTCCCTTCCTTATACAACGGTATTATCACGATATTGCATATTCCAGTTCTCATGCACTCTTTCACTTTCAAAGCCCTTACAGTATCGCACATGCCAGAACCATTCAATAACACAATCCCCGTCATGTTAGCATCTCCAGTAGTATATCATATCTCCATTCGCCTTCCCAATTTTCAGACCTCTCACAGCGATAATTTTTATTCCAGATGCGATGGAAAAAGAGTATTATTACACGAAGCTGAGATTCGAATGGCGTTATCAAGATTATATTTATTGGGTCGTTGGAACGATTTTTATATCATTTATCGGTGAGATCCATTTAAACCCTCCAAGTTCATACTTTTTACTGTCGATTTTCTTTGTACGAACCTGCTCTTTAAAATTCTCAAAGCCATTCCTCCTACTTGAATACATGATTATTAGAGTTCTTGAGACGTTGTATTGTCTTTGGATTGATTTAATAAAGGGGACACTGACAAATGGACGATGTGTGTGCATGAAGGAGTATTTTATGAGGTGGCCTTCATATCTCTCTTCTTTGTGGCGGGTGGACCCAGAGAACTTAATCGCACACACCCTGGGTAGATTCACAGTTCCATAAACGAGGTATTAGAGTATGTTTTGCCCTTGTGCAAGGTTTGTGCTGTCGAGGAGTAGATATTGTGTCGTCTGGGTCTAGGTTACATCGGATACAGGTTGGTGTTCGGGCAAGGTTATTATGTGCTTGTATTTTTGGAGGATGCTTGGGTGGTCGGATATCAGTGTGGCAAAAGTACCCTCTGTCCTGTGTAGTGATTTCTCTAAGTTTTCTATTTGGGAACGTGGTTCATTTAGGCTGCTATTTGGCGCGAGATTGTTTAATTGTCTTGGGGTGAGGGTAGTGTGGTTGTTTTATTTATGTGGCTTGGGCGTGGGGTGAAAGGTTATTGCCATAGAGTTAGTAGTACTGTAGGTAAAGATATCTTGTAAGGTTGAGGCGGGATTGGTTTAGTGCTCTGCTGAAGTGTTTGGTTCCTATCATGTTTACATATACTCCAATTGGTATGATTTTGCTCTTGGTGTGGGTGCAAGAGACCCGAAGGATGCGATGCGAGTATCCAGTTGAGGCGTCGGTCGAAAATAAGACCAAGTAAACGCTGATAGAAAAGAGTTGGATGAGTTGAGCTGTGATTGCCAGGGTACGACGGTTCAGAAGCCTCACTAATCGTTCTGATAAGAAAAGAACACCCGAATTTGTCGCGGAGATCCAGGCCATTATTGACAACGATCCTAGCAAATCAATGAGATCCATCACCAGAAAGGAGGGAAAGTCGCTCTATCATTAGGCAGTTAGTGCATGATGACATCCGTTACTACTTATACAAGATGAAAAATGACCAGCTTATGTCGTAGAAGATGAAGGATAAGCGGAAGAAACGTGCTTCGAAACTCATGAACAAACTGAAGCATCTCCTCAAGTCGAGGAGAATTTATGCCACGATCAGGTGATGAACTCGCAAAACAACCGCTGGCTTGCTGTGTCTCCCAAAGATGTACAGAGTATCATGAAGACTGTTTCCGGTCCACATCATGGTGTTTGTAGTGGTCAGTAGCGAGGAAAAAGAGAGGACTGACGCCAGGCAACACACATGTACGGAATTCATTTCCCAACTTCCCCATTACTTTTTTTGACTGCATTAATTGTTGTTTTTTTACTTGAGCAAGTGCTTTGTCGATGGTGAAAGCTTGTAATTTTTTTTCTATGTTTGTCCAGTTTACTTTTTTGTAGTTTTGAATAAGTTGACCGGGGAGAATGGTTTGAATGTTGTAATCATAGGGTAGTGGTCTGAGGAGAGGTTTGTTATTGTGATCATTGTAATTTTAGTGTGTAATTGAGAAGTGCAGATTCTTATGCCCCTAGATGTATAGTTATGCGTGGTTTAAGATGGTTCCCTGGTTGGTTGAGCTGTCTTCTTAAGTGTGGTGAGTGTGTAAAATTGTTTTGAGATTTGTGTATCTCTGTTGTCTTCCTATTATGTTCTGATCCATAATGGGTGTGCATTGAATTCACCAAAGAGGAGGAGGTTCGGAAGTTGAGTTGTTCTAGGAATAGTTTGTAGGAAAGAAGTCTTTTAACTATGAAAAAATCATTTAGGTCGTATTTTTATTGTCGGTTTTGACGCCTTCTTTTTTGCATTGGTAGCCCTCTTCAGGCTAGTAAATATTGAGGAAAACAATAAAAATTCTACAAAATATTAATAAAAGGGGTGCTGCACTAACTTGAAAATAGGGGTAGATAGGGATTACGAGTTTGAAGGAAAATTGTGTATTGCGGGTAATGAGTGAAAGGAGTGATAGAATTTGGTGAATTAGATAAAAAAAAATACTTGTGGTGCTGGTACTTGCGCGTCGTGGAAGGTGAAATGGGCGGAGGTACTAGTTGAGGAACCCGTTTTCTTATATAATAATTCCAGGAATGTGTTAAATGACATTGAATTGAATTAAGGCAGTTCTAGCCCGCTCCGAGCCATCTTCTGCATCTCTTACTTCTTTATATTGCACCAATGATGTACGCCAATGTCCAAAGTTATGAAGAAAAGCATTATGTAGAACTATTGCCTTTTGCCTTCAGGTCTCGCCTTCATTTTCCCGTTGCTCAGTCTAAAACTGAGTATACGAGACGAATCGCTCGGCTTGATTGGCAGTGCAAGCGTGATTGCAGATTTCTTGATCATGACCTTTGCTCACCGAGGATACCAGATGTACATTGGTTCGTATCTCTTCCATTCATTCATTGGTTTGGCGTCTCTTTGTTAGTTCTTATCTTGCAGGCTTCATGCTCATACATTTGAATTGTTTTACTCTTGTGTGATTACATGTTCATCTTGAAGGTTTTATGCTCATACATTTGAACCCTGCAAGGGTATAGTACCGTGTGTAGCCTTTTACACTCGGTACCTGGAACTACACATCCTCCCGGCTTGAATGCAAATTAGGGAATCACTGTGTTGATTTGAACTCTGATGGGGCCTGAGAAAGTTGTTGGTGCACTACTATACCTTTTTATTTTCAGTATTATTATTAGCATTATTATTATCATTCTTATTATTTATTATTATAATTATTATTTATTAGTGTTATTATTTTTTATTATTATTTGGTATTTATTATTATTAATATTATGGATATCCCCTCAACCTTTTCTACCTGCAATTTGTACCAGGAGGACTGTTCCTACCTGGACAGAGTTCGGTCCGCTAGCCATGGTGCCTTGGTGGACTGCATGCATGCCATCTTGGGATCACCTAGCACCAGGCTATGTATGATGATAATAGGTGATCATTCACCCTACTCGTTAGTGGATTCGCCTATCTCTACTTCTCTTTATTACTTGCCAGCCGACCCCCTTCCAAACCCCCTCTTCTATCCACTGAGGTTCTGGCCGCCTGGCCCACTTTCGTCTTCCTATGGCTCCTTAGTCGAGTGGTGGTGTACAGCGTGAGGTCGGTACCTGCTGCGTGGGCCGAAAGTTTGCTGGCTAAGACAACTATTAGGCACATTGTGTGTTGGGCCGTCGACTCTGCTCACCTTCTTCCAGTACACATATAAGGTGGCTACGTTGGCACCATCCTGTATACTTCAAGCTCCAGGACAATGTCGCCTGAATAGCGGGCCGAGTTATTAAAGCCCATCTTAGCTGTACCCGTGGTCCGAGTCTGTGTAAATGATCACATTCTGGAATTTTCTGATCCTATGGAGACTTTTTCTCTTAACTTCCCAAGGCATTTGGAGGTCGTAGTATTCTCTTTCCGTGCATTTTGTTCTTTTATTTTACTTACCTCTCGGTTAGAACTACTCGATAGAGCAAACTCGCTTAGAGGGGCAAAGGATGTCAGGGCTCTCTAGGTCATTCCCCCTACTATCCTGCGGGCATGCATATGCACCTTGCAGGGGGCCGGCGTGCCTGTCCCCTTCTCTTCCTCGATGAAAGTCGGTTCGTCGGCCAGAGATTGGAGAATGACAGAATATACCTCGAATAGGATCCGTGATTCCTTGGAGGAGGGCCACATGGAGGTCCCCCTAAGCTGCACATGATCCCGGAGATGACTCAGCCATATATGGCAGGATCTTCCATGCCGGCGAACCCGAGCTTGGTGCCAAACACCGAACCTGAATCCGTCACTGTGCAAGCTTCTCCTCAGGTGGCTCGGACTTCCGAAGACACAAGGAGAAGAGAGACCTCCTTCCCCGACTGGAACTTCTTTAACAGCTAAGAGCTCATTAATTTCGGAGAAGGTTCTTGCTTAGACTGGTCTGTCCGACCTATGGGTGGCTTCTGGGGGTGGAGAGAAGCGGATTCTAAAAAGAGGAAGACAAAGAGGACTAGGGGTTCCTCTCATCCGCGGGTGCCTCTTGGGAGGAAAGTTCCGCTGCCACTTCGGCAAGCGACCAAGCCAAGAGGCGACACGTCCGGTCTCGAGGCCCCCTCATTTGTAGGGCCACATACAAAGACCTAGGTAGCAAGTGCGCTGAGCGGAGCCTCGATTACGTCTAGGCGCCTCATTGAAAGACTACCTAGCGTCTTCGAGACCGCTGGCTTCAAACGCTTTGTGGTTATTCGCTCCACAGATGGCAGCATGTTGGCCAAAGGCAACAAGATCCATCAGATGAGAACATTAGCTAGTTTGATTGGTAGAGAGCTGAATGTCACCCGTTTCTCGGACGAGAGTCTTCTAGCGAATGCGTTGGACCCTTTCGAGTCGGGCATGATTAGTGCCCTTCGGACACTTAATTGCTCAGCGGTGAGTGTGACGCCGTACTCTACCATGAAATTCATGAGAGTAGTTTATGCGAGGGGACTCGTGTACTATTAGTTAGAAGACATGACTTTAGAGCTGGCGGACCATGGGGCGCTCAAGGTCGAACGTGTAATGAGAAAACGAGGAAGGGCTTCGAGACCCACCCCTACGCTCTTCATCGCGTCCGGGCGTAACAGGCTCCCTGAGTCAGTGCGTGCCGATTGATATCGCTCCCGCGTGAAGGCATTCGTGCCACTGCCGCAGGTTTACCCTTAGTGTATGTTGTTCCAAGGCTGTACTCGATAAGTCCCTATCGTATATGGCCAAGTGTTTCAATTGCGGAGAGCCGCACCTCGCTTCGAAGAAATGTGGTGCGTTTCTCTTGCCGAAGGAAATCCTAGCCATTGAGGCTGCGGATCGTCTCTCATTTCGCGAGGCTAAGGACTTTGGCCTGGCCTGGCGGCCCTTCATGGGACGTCTTGTGCCTCAATATTAAAAAAGATAGCCTGGGCCCTCCAGGCCTACGAGCACGGTCGTTTCCTCGCCGATTCCGAACTCTTCTGTGGATTTTTCCCGCCGGATGCTCCCCTGGAAGAGCTGGCGCGGCATAGTGCTCACACCCACCCTAGGTTAAAGCAAGCACTCCCCCCCCCCTCCTCCTCCAGCGTTCTTGCTTCCCGTAACGCGAAATGGACGCACCCCTGCACCGATTCGTTAGAATCACCAGATGCAACATCTCTGAAGATGGTCGTGAGGCCGTTTTCTGGAGACCCTAAAGCTGCCCCCCGTCTGGAGGACGGCACAAAAGAGTTTCGGCTCCTACGCCCCCAACCAAGTGTGGATTGGGTGGTCAGAGACGGTTGATCCTCTAAAGGAGGGACTCCCGCCTCCGAAGCCGCCCCGCCCACCAAAGGTTTGGAGGCAGAGTGAGTAAAAGACTATTTTAGGGAGATCAACTCTCCCGATAAGTCCTCGAAGGCCAACAGTGTCCTTGGGGCTAGGCCTGAAGGGTATATTCCTTATATGGAATTGCCGCGGACTCCGGGCCAACTGGGAGAAGCTGCGCAGGCTTGTCTCCTCCCGTTCCCCGTTAGCTATTTTTTTGCAGGAGACCATGTTGAGTTGCTGAAGCTTTTTCTACTGCTCGGGGATCTAAACGGTGGACACCCACTTTGGGGAGACTACTCGATCAATCACAGAGTTCAGGCATTGCCCGCCTGATCGAGGAGCTGGAGATAGGTATCTTAAATATAGATCACCTATCCTTGTACCCTCCGGATGCACAGCCTGATTTGGGGTGTAAGGTGACGATGACCTCCATGGTAGTGATTACTTTTCCATTCAAATATCATTTTCTTGATCGGTAGTGCTTGGCGCGGGCCCGGTGGTCTGTATTTCAGGAAATGACACGTCTCAATCTAGGAGTTTAGGTCGGTAACCTCATCGCCGTGGGCCTAACTAGTATTTCTAGAACCTCTGGTCGTTTCGTACGCCGACCGCTTCCTCTGTGGTGGTCAGCAAATATGAGACGGCCCTCAAACAGAAGCGTTTATGCCTACATGCGCTATAAGCGCCACCCGAACGATTTCATCGAACTAGGGCTACGTTCCGGTATGTTTCGAAGCACACCTGCCGCTCTTCCTTGCTGGCATATGTCTTCACTTAACGGGAATACGCTTCTTGCAGAGGAGTGGAAACGAGTCAAAAGGATTCGGATTAAGTTCTCGCATGAACGCCCTCCCGTTCTCCAGAAGAATGGAACCGCAATCTCGGGCCTTACGTCCGTGGCGGAATCCTTCACGACCGCTTTCTCCCCATTCTCTAGCTGGGTTGTTGCTCCGCCAGTATTCAATGCACCTCTTGATGTCGCTGAAGGCCGCCAACTGGACTTTACCTCCAGGGCCTGATAACCCTTCAACGACAGGCTTACATTGAATTAGGTGCGTTCCGCTCTCGTTTTGTGTGCGGATACCGCCCATGGTCTGGACAATCTCCCATATGCCATTCTTCCATACCTAGGTGAGCGAGGCGGCATTTCTGTTAGATTTGCTCAACATGATCTGGGTAGAGGGTATCCTCTCAGACTCCTGGCGAATTTCCACTCTGCTCGTTTTCACAAAACGGCGAGAGATCACTCTACCCCGGCTCGTTTCCGCCCAATCTCTCTAACCTTCTGCATGTGCAAGTTGATGGAGAAATTGCTAAATTTTAGAGTAGCCTTTTTCCTTGACAGCGGAGGCCACCTGTCTTCTGCTAAGGGAGACTTCCGCAACTTTCACTCCACGTCGAATGCTCTCTGCGAGGTATTCCTTCATCTACAACACTACGCCACGGTGTTTTTCGACCTAGAGAAGGCCTATGCTACCCCATGGTGATACGGTATCTTGGAGAGACTTAACACGATGAATAGCGATGGGAAACCTCACAATCTTTATTTCTGAATTTCTGCGAGATCGTCGATTCTGCATATGGGTGAGGGAAGCCCTCTCTGACCCAATTGAACAGGAAGATAGTGTCCCGCAGGCAAGTGACCCGGTGTCACACTCTTTGCCCTGAGCATCAACGCTATCACCTAGGAGCTGCCGGGAGATTTCCTCGATACGCTCTACGTGGACGAGCTTTCGATTGCTTTTGGTGCGGCCCAGATGCCAACTCTGGAGCATCGACTCCAACAGGCATTGAACCTCATTTCTCGCTATGCCGAAGCGCACAGACTTCGGTTTTCCTTGGTCAAAACTAAGGTGATGCACTTCTGCCGCAAACCACGGCCCCACACCGACCCGGACTTGTTCCTAAACGGGGTTCGCCTGGAAGTGGTTGAATCATACCGTTTCATTGGTCTTGTTTTCGATCGACACCTCACCTGAGAAACTCATTCGTAGTCTTAGGGTGTCTTGTACCCGCTCCATGGACATTCTTAGTTCCGTGACAGTCAGCTCTTGGGGTGCTGATAGGGCTATTGCCTTACTTTTTTATCGATCCTTTTTTCCTTCGAAGTGTAAATACGAATGCGAGTTTTACGCATCGGCAGCCGAGCGTGTATTGCGGAAAGTGGACTCGATCCACCACACCGGTATCCACCTGGCGACCGGTGCCTTGCTCACGTCCCCCATTCTCCCATTGTCGATGCGGAGGAGATTTCACTAGATCTGCGCTAGGCACATTGCATTATACGCTTTATATGCACCTGCCTGGCGTCTAAATCAGTCTCCAACGGCTCTCACTTCATTCGCGGCTAATCTTGACAGTATCTATACCGCCGAGAGACGCCACTCATACCCTAAGCCCTTCTGGTTTAGAGCTAGGAAACTCCTTCGACAGCTCGGTGTAGCTCTCTGGCCGGTTGCGCCTCTGGTTCTGCAAGCTACCACCTTGGACTATTTGTCGCCACGCCTCTGCGCTCAACGCTTCCACAACACCAGGAGTATTGCGTACGACCTTTTTGGAGCACACTTCTTGGCACGCTGGATCCGACTCCCAGTTGGGGGTCGGCTTCCACGCCGTAACCCCTATGTTTGAAGTCAGCGGTGCTCTACCAGGAGTTGCGTCTCTATTGACGGCCGACTGGTTGTAATACACTGCTCAGACCTGGAGATAACGCATCGGACCAGTTTTGTAGCCTGGATTGTGATCTTTAGCGACTCACAAAGCGTCCCGAGGGCTCGAGTAACATTGGAATTTTCACATCCCCTGGTTCTCGGTATTTGTGACGCCACGGTTGCCATGAGCCTAGCGGATGTCGAGATTATCTACTGCTGGGTTCCTGGACATATTGGAATTGCGGAGAATGAACACGCCTACGAGGGTGACAGAGTGTCCGCGAGGCCTGGGCGACCAAAGCTACGTTTCGCTCTTACACCGCCTACATGGCAGGTATGAGGGCAGCACTGAGCTGCTTGATAAAGAAGATGGGAGACGACCGAAGGAAACCTAACGTTGCTTGACATTACGCCGCGACTCTTCCCATGACCTACAGCTTCAGGTCGCGTTCTGTCATCTTTGAATTGGTCACACTCGCGGGACGCACCTATAATTGATGGAGCTTCCCCCCCCCCTCCCTGCACATTAGTGCGACGACTACGTTGTCCCCCAAACTGTTTGGCACATTCTTGTTGTCCCAGTCTGAGTGATCTTCGCGCACCTTACCTGTCCCATTACCAGTATGAACTTGGTCGCTACCGCTTATCCTTCGTGCTTGTGACGAGTTCGTGTACACAGGCTTGTTGACTATCTGATTTTGAGGGGAGGGGGAGGAGGCTGGCCACCTCCACTTTATTTTACTCTCTTTGGTGTTGGTCGCCTGATCCTGCGCCGGTGGGAGGAGAGCCTACCCCCGACGCCGGAGCGTGCTTTGTTTCTTCTAGCTTGTTTGCTTCTTGTTTTTTGTCTTTTTGTATTTTTGCACCTTTTTTTATCTAGCCGAGCATTAGGCTGTAGGATTATTACGGCGAATTATGTCTTAGGAGGCAGTCGCCAGGTTAGCTTTGAAAAAATTAAAATGCCATATAGTAGGAGAGGATTAGTAAGAATGACAACTTCATGGTTTCGTAAAATGCCACTCCACCGCACACAAGCTTTCAATGTAAAGAGAGGTCGAGTTAGCAGCCCAGTGTTTTATATAATAACCTCATGATTGCAATGGGTGGAGCTGTCGGAACCTCCTCCAGTTATGCTGGTGTTGATGCACGCCAACCTCACCTTGCGAGAACATGGTTACGGATATCCGCAAAGCCATAATAATAAGGCGAAAATTTGTAGTTAGAATCGCCGATACGATACGTTATTTCATTCCTTCATGAGATTATTATACGGAGGAGGTTCCTTACACAACTCAGCCTATCTCATGAATAGGTGAGATACCATTTAGTCGCTTTCGACCCGCAGTTGATACTATGGAGGTGGCTTCCATTCTCTACCACACTTCTTGCGAGCATAATCCAGAATGGCTCTGAAATGTCTGTTCTTCCTTGTGTGTTGGCAGCGAGTGGCGTGGGGATTCTAAGCGGCGTCCCGCTGGCGGTCAGTCGTTCCATGCTCTCCAAAATTGCGCCCGAGGATGTCACTGGAAAGGTGTTTTCGGCGCTCGCTTCCTGGGAGTCGCTCGTCCCGTTCGTAGCTGCGCCTCTCTACACTCTGACCTACAACGCCAGTGTCGAGGCATTTCCAGGCACCTTTCTCGTCCTCTCTTCAGTCGCCTATGCGCTCTCGGGTCTCGTTTACGCGTAAGTGACTCGGTGGAGGATAATCATCCCCTTTAAATGTACCTTTAGAAAGAGTCGCATTTAAATTGCCATTAAACAAGGTCAACAGACCTAGGTCGCGTGCTCTCAATTGACCTGACTTATGACCTTACGACCTTCGAAATTTTCAATAATTTCCAGACTAACCTTGGGAGGACCTTGGCAACTATATTATTCGAAAGAGAATGTAAAACAACATAAGGGTTTCAAATTTAGTTAGAATCGGCCGAATAGTTACGATATTATTGCCAAAACCTCACTGAAAAGTAAAACGACTACCATCCGACCGACTGACCTACGGACAGACATAGTAACTTATAAAGAGTCACGCGCGACTAAAAATGACCCATTTAAATGTTCCCTTAGAAAATGGCCCCTTTAAATGTTCCCTTAGAAAATGACCCCTTTAAATGTTCCCTTAGAAAATGACCTCTTTAAATGTTCCCTTAGAAAATGACCCCTTTAAAGTTTTCCTTAGAAAATGACCTCTTTAAATGTTCCCTTAGAAAATGACCCCTTTAAATGTTCCCTTAGAAAATGACCCATTTAAATGTTCCCTTAGAAAATTACCCATTTAAATGTCTCAGGTTCTAAAATGGTGAGGACTCTTCGAGCCGATACTTCAACGCACTCTGCTACTATCCACATTTCCCGAGGAGGAATGCTCTAAGTAGCCTCATAGGTCAGGGATTGTAGGCTCGATTAGCGTTTGAGTCCCGGAAAAAGACCAGGGTCACCATGCCCATGAATAAAAAATATCCATCTCTCCCTTTAATCCCCCTTCAACAGCCACGGAGCCGCCTTCGGGCAGCTCCAAGGAAAAGATGGAGTTACCCCCCCCCCCCCTTTGCTTTCGCAGGGCACCCTCCAAACTACTTCTACAGGAGTGGAGGCTTACTCTTCTCATATGCCTACGGGTGCAGGGAACTATCCCTCACCCCTGTCTCTGTATTCGCCTTTGGGCGACTTTGCTTTCTAAGGCGAGCCAAGAAGAGAGGCAGGTGGCCCATTATTGACCGCTCCCGGTGGGCACGGCACGATAGAGCCAACCCCATTAGGGGGCGAGGGAAGGCAGGGCCCGTCGGTCCATGCCCTCCAAAGACCTGCGAGCATGCATAAAGAGCTTAGAGAGGGGGGGGGCACCGTACGTGCCTCCCCCCCCCCCCCCCCATCCGTTCCCCAAAGTATACTGGTTCGCTGACAAAAAGTACCTCGAAGGGACCTGTGATGTCTCGGGAGGGGGGGGGGGGCTCATGGATGCTCCCCCTGAGATAGACATGGTCCCTGAGGGTTCGACATGGATGGAGGCGAACCTGGGCTCAGTATAAAGCACAAAACCCGTTTCCGCCCCCTATGCAGGCTCCTCCTCAGGCGGCACAGGTCCCCGAGGCTTCATAAGGAGAGGAGGGATCTCCCCCTCCGTCTGGTGCTCCTGTAACAGACAGAACGTTCTCCATTTCGAAGAAGGATCTTGCCGAGGTTGGCTCATTTGGCCTAGGAGCTGCTACCGGCGGGAGAGAGAAGCGGGTTTATTCCCCGCCCTCCTCTCCCCAAAAAAATAAGAATAGGAAAATGACTCGGAGCTGCTCTCTTTCCGTGGGAGCAACGGGTACGGACGGGGCCGCTGCCGTTTCGGTTGGCGACCAAGCCAAGATCGGCACGTCCATCTCCAGTGCACCCTCGGGTCGGGAGTCCCTGGCCAAGACCATTATTGCAAGTGCGCAGAGCGGAGCCTCGATTACTTCGCGTCCCTTCATTGAGAGGCTACGTAGCGTTTTCGAACCCGCTGGCTTCAAACGCTTTCTCGTTATTCGCTCCACTGATAGCAGCATGTTGGCTAAGGGCAACATAATCCATCATGGGAGAGCCTTAGCTCTTACAGGAGGCAACACCGCTGAAGTTGGTCGTGAGGCCATCTTCCAGGGTTCCTAAAGATGTTAACCGAAAGGTGGACAGCACTAAAGGAGCTTCCGCTCCTTTGCCCACACCCATTAGTAGGCTGCGTGGCTCGGGGACGGTGGATCCTCGAAAAGAGGGATCCCGTCGCTCGCCTAAGGTTTCGAGGCGGAGGGAGGAAAAGACTCGAATGGCGAACCCAACCTCCCCCGATAAGTCTTTGAGGGCGATAGTGCCTTCAGCGCCCGGAGTTCTGCCTCCGGGAAGCAAACAACATTTCCGTGAGGGTTTTCTCTTAGAAGAGGGCCCCCGCATCTCCCCCAAGCTAGCCGTGGAAGGCATAATATTCAATGGAATTGTTGCAGACTTCGGGCCAACTGGGAGGAGCTGCGGAGGTTCGTCTCCTCCCGCTCCTCGTAAGCCATCTTTTTGAAGGAGACCATGCTGGGCGCGTGCCTCCTGCCCACCCTCCCGGGGTATAAGGGTTTTACGACCCCACCACCACGGGATGGGGACCGGGCAGGAGGATGTGCGATTTACACCCGGCATGATGTCTCCGTTCTTCTCTTCGTAGTAGCTGTGCAGCTGCACCTGGATAGGAGGTATACTGTTATTTCCGCGTACATTCCACCGTCAGTCGACTTCGATGCGGGCGACTTCCGTTGCGTCGTGCACAGTTACCGTGGCCCCTTTCTCTTCTGAGATCTGAACGGTAGACACCCCCTCTGGGGAGACTACTTGATTAATTCCAGGGGTCAAGTTCTTGCCGACCTGCTCGAGGAGCAGAAGATAGGTGTCCCAAATGTAGATGGGTTTACGCATCACTGCCCGAGAACGGCTTCATTTTCTTGTTTCGATCTATCTTTGTGCTCTCCGGATGCACAGCCTGATTTGGAGTTGGGGGTGGTCGATGACCTCCATGGTAGTGATTACTTTCCCATTCAAATATCATTTTCTGGGCCGCTGCCGCCCGAAACCTCCCCATCCCCTGAGGGTGCTTGGCACAGGCGCGATGGTCCGCATTTCAGGAAGTGACTGATTTCTCGTATCTCAGTCGAGGAGTTTAGGTCGGTTGATGAGGCCGTTAAGTTCTTCTCCGGCAACCTCATCGCCGTGAGCCTAACTACTATTCCTAAAACGTCTGGCCGTTTTGCTCGCCGACCACTCCCGTTGTTGTCGGCCGAGTGTGAGACGGCCTTCAAACAGAAACGTTATGCCTACATGCGCCATAAGCGCCGCCCGAACGATTTCACTGTCGGTGAATTTCTTCGAGCTAGAGCTAGGTTCCGGTATATTTCGAAGCACGCCCACAGTTCTTCTTGGCAGACATAAGTGTCTTCACTTGACGGGAAGACCACTCTAGCAGAGGTGTGGAAGAGAGTCAAAAGGACTCGGGGCAATTTCTTGCAGGACCTCCCTCCCTTTCTCCAGGAAAATGGGACGCAATCTCGGACCCCGCGTCCATGGCAGAATCCTTCGCAATCTCTAGCCGGGATCCTGCTACGCCAGCATTCAATGCACGTCGTGATGTCGCGGAAGGCCGCCGACTGGACTTTACCTCCAGAGGCTGAGAACCCTTCAACGATAGGTTTACTCTGTGTGAGTTGCGTTCTGCTCTCGTTTCTTGCGTGGCCACCGCCCTTGGTCCTCACTATGTCTCGTACGCCATGCTTCGACACTTAGGTATAGGGTATCCTCCCATATTCCTGGCGAATCGCTACTGTACTCGCTTTTCGCAAACCGGGAAGAAATCACTCTACCCCGTCCGGTTTCCGCCCAATCTCTCTAACCTCCTGCGCGTGCAAGTTGATGGAGAAATTTTTAAATGTTAGAGTAGGATTTTTTTTCTGGGCAGCGGAGGCCATCTGTCTTCTTCACAGTGCGCTTCCGCAAATTCCACTCCACGTCGGATGCTTTGCTCCGACTGGAAAATGCCGTCTGCGACGCCTTCCTTCGTAGATAGCACTACGCCACGGTTTTTTTCGATCTGAAGAAGGCCTTTGACACCGCATGGCGATACAGTATCATGGAGAATCTCCACACGATGAGGGCGAGGGAACGCCTCCCAATCTTTATATCTGAATTTTTGCGAGATCGTCGATTCCGCGTACGGGTGGGGAGAGCCCTCTCCGGCCCAATGGAGCAGGAAGAGGGCGTCCCGCATGGAAGTGTCATGTCACACACTTTGCCCTTTGCATCAACGGCATTACCTCGGTGCTGCCGGAAGGTGTTCTCGCTACGCTCTACATGGGCGACCTTTCGATCTCTTTTGGCGCGGTCCAGATGCCAACTCTAGAGCGTCGACTCCAACAGGCATTGAACCTCGTCTCTCGCTATGCCGAAGCGCACAGGCTTCGGTTTTCCCTGGCCAAGACTAAGGTGGTTCACTTCTGCCACCATCCATGGCTCCGCCCTGACCCATACATTTTTCTAAATGGGGTGCGCCTGGAAGTGGTGGACTCGCATCGTTTCCTTGTTCTTATATTTGACCAAACGCCTCACTTGGAAAGCTCATATTCGCACCCTTAGGGCCTCTTGTACCTGCGCCATGGATATTCTTCGTTCCGTGACGTTCGGCGTGAGTTTTATTTATCCACAGCCAAGCGTGTATTGCGGAAGATGGACTCGATCCACCACACCGACCTTTGCCTGGCGACAGGTGCCTTCTGCACTTCTCCATTGAGAGCCTACTGGTCGATGCAGGGGAGATGCGCCGTGAACAGTGCATTATTCGCCTGTACGCTGGACTCCGGCCCCTCCCTCAGTCGCCAACAGCTCTCACTGCTTTCGCAGCTGATCTCGGCGGTGCCTATGCCGCCGAGAGACGCCAGTCATACCCTAAGCCCATCGGGTTTAGGGCCAAGAAACTCCTTCGAGAGCTAGGTATAGCTCTCGGGCCGTTGGCGCCCCTGGTTCTGCCCAGGACGCCTCCCTGGAGGGTACTACCCTTGACCAATTGTCGCCACGCCTCTGCTCCCAAAGTTTGTACAGCGCCGGGAGTATTGCGTTCGGCCTTTTTTGAACGCACTTCGTGTCACGCTGGAACCGTGCCAGTGTGTACGGATGGCTCCAAGTCCTAAGAGGGGGTCGACTTCCACTCTGTATCCCCTCTGTTTGAAGTCAGTGGGGCTCTGTCAGGCGCTGTGTCTATCTTCACGGCCGAGTTGGTTGCAATACACCGCTCGGTACTGGAGATTACGCGACGTGCCCGGTTCGGAGACCGGATTGTGATTTATAGCGATTCCTGCGCCGGGGTGAAGCGGGCCTCCCCCGGAGCGTGCTTCCTGCTTATTGCCCTTTTTTCTTTTTTTCTTTTTATTGTTGTTGTTTTTTTTGTTTTGTTTTACATATTGTTATTTTAATGTAGCCTAGTACTAGGATGTCGTGAGTACGGCGACCTATGCCCAAGTAGGCAGTCGCCAGATGGGCTCATAAAATTTTATTAAAAAAAACGGGGAAGGAATGACAGGGGTGTTATAATTGGTTATGCGCGTGAGGACGATACAAGTAGTCTTCCCTTCTAGTCAATCATGCCATGTAATTTTATACCATTTTTACCTCCACCTTTTAGATTTTCTGGCGTGCCCTCGTCGGTTTCTGGGTGTTGGGTAAATTAACCCCGACTCTTGTTTTTCTTTTCAGATTAATTTATTTCCTGAGTCGAAGAGAATTTGTCGGGTTTGTGGTGGACACGGGGCAACCCTAAGACCCCAACCCTGGATCGGAACCGGCGGTCGAGAATGTGAAACGCGGAGCTGTTTCCCGGCTTGGAGCCCTCCTCTTTGTTTTATTATATGAGGAAGGGAGTCCTCCCCCCCCCCCCCCGGGGCATCGTTAGGTGGTTCTTATGAGGCACAAATGACCCCTCTCCCCCCGGTCGGGAGAGAAGTAGATTGGTGCAGCCGCGAATTTTGAGTATTTCGCATAATGGCGCCAGAGGAAGGGACGGAGTTGGATGGGTTCGTCCGTTGAAACATTTTGCCTCTGAGTATTTCACCGATTCACACTGTCTCGTGCTTATCTCTGTGGACACTTAGTTTAACGTGAGATCCGAACCACTGGTTGTTATAACCATTCGACAGCCGTCGCAAAGTCGCCTCGAATCGTAGCATAAACTGTCTAATAACGATAACCAATGTACCTTAACTTCCCTCGTTAAGGGTATGTGGATATATCTCAACGAAAAGTTCGGGTCCGAAGAGAAAATGGATATGTTGTACTTTGAAGAAGGGAAGGAAAGGCAGCGGTGTTTGGCTATGTTTGCGAGGACGTGTGTGATATAAAGCCCGACTTAGCTTTGTCTTGAGGTTGACGAAAGAATGAGAATACCAAAAGGAAGAGGCGGATACAGAACCAATATTTGAAACAATCGAATTTTCTTGAAATTCGACAGTTGAAATAATCGAATTCAAAAGGTCCATATTTCCAGTCCAAGGTTCAAACTGTTTGATAGAAGAGGCTTCCTCGAGTTTACTTATGTCTGATCTTGTGTGTTTTTATTATATTCTTAAAATTGTGTGCGGTGATTTTGTTCAAATGTGCGTTTGGCTAAACAATTTGTATGTGTTGTTGTTTGGCTTCTTCCCCCCCCCCTCCCTTAGCAACGTTTTCCCTTCCGTGTTGCGACTTATTCCCTAGTGGGCAGTCGCCAGATAGGCTCCTAAAATAAAAAAAAAATCCCTTCCGTGTTTATGTTAGTTTTCTGAATGCGTAAAAGTATGTGATAGTATCAATAGGACGGTTGTGTGAGGTTTTATAAAGTTAAAAATTTATATTCAGACGTGTGTATCAGTGCATGTTGAGTTGAGCAAGTGTGGTTTGCATCCCGGTGTTGTAAAGTTACCTTGGCTCTGTGTTTTATTTACTAGTATAATCAAAGCATACTCCATGAATTGTTTTGTGGTTTGCTGATGATCTTCTCTTGTTATCTGAATCTGAGTGATTGAAACCTTTATCAAATGTGTGTGAGAGAAGAGGTCTGAGAGTGAATACTGAAGAACAGGTAAAAGTAGTCGATGATGCATGTTAAGGCTGCAATAGGTCTATAGATAAAGATTACAATACACGAATGAATTCCACTGTCTAGTAAGCGTGGTGAATTGGATGGGAGAGGATGAAGATGAATTTACCATTCTAAACTAAGAGAAAGTATGAAGATAACAGCGTCTATCAGAGTGGTTGTAAATGTTAACGAAGGTATTTACTTTGGTAGATTCGTACATGGCAGTATTTTGATACAACTTGTATGAAGTGGAAGTGTAGTTTGAAAGAGCAATCATGGGTCAGAGTGCTTCAAGTAGGTAATTCAGATATGCTTGTCGTGAGAAGTGTGGATAGAATGAGGACAAATATGTGGAGTGAGAATGAATATTAGTGAGGTGAGTGAAGGAAATATTGAAAGAATTGATCCGGAGTGGTCAGCGAAACGAGTATATGGTAGTAACTCTGTGTGCGATAGTTGAGGTGGACAAGATGAGGATTAGAGTGCTCGAGTGAATTTTAGTATCTAGTAAGCGTGGTGGATAGATAGATTCCATGAAAAAAAGTTCGAGAGAAGTGGGGTGGGACGCGCTTGGCGCCCTATTGCTCAAGAGGTGAACCTCTAACATGACGAGACGCCTATGCCTGCCCTGGTTGCAATGGCAATGAAACCAAGTGAAAACCCCTCTTGCGAAGCTGGGACTGTAGCAGGTGTATAGGGCAGGGTAAGAAATGTGGTTGTCTGATTGTTTTACTATTCCACCCAATGGCAGTGACATATGCCGACACACACTTTCATATGCGTAATTAGGTGGGTGGTGGTAATGAATGTAATCAAGAGTTTGAAATATATTACATAAACGAGAGATTTTTTGATTACCCATTATTAATAAATAGACTGATGTTAGGTTTTTGTTTAAAAATCGACTCAATTTTTCGGGTTATTGACTTCTGGCTTGTCAATTTTACAATGTTCATTAATCAACGGAAAATTCTATAGAAATTTCTCAACATTTTGTGGCTTTTTTTTCCTTATTGCTCCCTCCCTCTATGGGACCTTTTCTTTTTTCAGGGGTTGATCCCAGACAGGCTCTGGCCTTCTCGTGGCAAATGGGGTCAGCTTGGGGCCCTTAAGGGTTGTCTGGTGCTGCGGATCAGACTTTTAATACACTCCTCTTCCCCCACCCTATTATTTTCTTTTACTACCCTTTATTTCCCCCTCATCTTTCTCCTATCTAGTGACTCTGACGTTTACCTTACCTCTGCTTGTTTTTTTTTAGGACTGATTCTGAATTGTTCTTTCATGAAGCTTGTAGGTTGGGCATTTCCATCGCCTTCGTTTGTCAATGTCCAAGGAGAAACACATCATTGGCCCCTTTTTCTCCGCGCGTAGGAGAACTCGGCCAGCACCTTCGGCCTATAAAGATGGTGTAGTGGATCTGTATTGATTCTCCTAGAGGACATACCGAACGTAACTGAATCGAGAGTTGCAGTAGCTCCGAGGGAGATTGTGAAGTCAATTCTGTTTGCAATGGCTTGTCATAAACCTAAAACTTCCCTTTTTCGTAAGGGTTCTCGTGCCAAACGTTCTTCACTTCCCCTTTCATCTTTCCCTCGCTCGTTGGATCCCTACGCCAGATTTAGATTATCCCCGCTTGCAAAAGTGGGTATGTGTTTGACTTTAATGAATCATTTGAGTCCTGCTATGGTGAACCCTGCCGGATGTGGTTAAGAGGTAGCGGTGATATCGTAGTTGAGGTGTCATCTCTCTCTTAACACAACCTTGTCCAAAATCTGTCTTCGATTGCCGAAGGCTCCTAACCCGTAACCGTTTCGTCCCACCCACGTTTGAATTTTGTCAAAGGTGTCGTCCGTTCTAACGAATTAAGGGAAAACGACCTCACCCCTCTCCTGAGTAAGCTTAGTACCCAACGCGTCACACATGTACACAGGGTGACTAAAACTAGGCTCTGTAGAGTCCCAACTGCCACATTGATTTTAACGTCAGGAACTACCCCAATTTATTAAATATGGGTACCTTCGTGTCCCGGTAAGCACCTACGTCGAACTACCCAAACGTTGCTTTTATTACAATCAATTTGTACATATTGGTCGTGCCTATCGTCACTCCAGTTCCTGTGTGAATTGTGGTTCTGATTACCATAGATATGAAGGCTCCAAAACACCGTGCTGTGACAACTGCGGTGGTACCCACATTGCTGCGTCGAAAACCTGTCCAATATTATATGAAAAGGAGATCCTCGCTTTGCGCGATTCTGCTTCTGGACGTGAGAGGCTCTCCAACTTGCTCGACCGCAAACCTCACCTCATGGCCGTCTTTTTTAAGACGTTTTGCGTGACGCTGGACGAAACAAACCGACCATCACGTTCGAGTTCCGACACGCCTGAAGCATCTCATCGCCCATCTACCGTTAGTGTCAAAAGCATTCACGATATACCATCGAAGAATCGCTCTCACACCGTGATACCTAATGTTGCTGCCCTCTCGCCGGGACCGCCGCTCAGGGTGAGACCCTTTTCATCAAACATCTGAAAATCTTCTATATCGACCAGTGATGGCTCTTCTACCCGACTCCAGCACCCAAAGCTCCGTGATAAGAGGAAAGACTCCTCAAGTCGGTCATCGGCCACCAATAAGCGGGCTGAGCCTCGAGTCTTCAATGGACTCTTCTCCTGCTGAATATTTGTCCCCGAGTCCGGCCCTCCCTTCACAGGATGTAGGACCCTTACCGGTTCAAACAGTAGCAGAAATCCACCCAGTGGCTCATACTTTGCCCAGATCGCCTGCTCCACTCACCCTCATATTCATGATCCGAGGGAAGCCGATGATGTTTCAACATCTCCAACCGCGGTTTTTGGATCAAGCCCCGGCGATATAGAAAGCGCCTTCGGCCCATGATTCCCGATCTACCGTCCGTTTCCGCCAGGATATGTGTCCCAGTTACAAGAAGGGGACTCGGGTTCTTCGAAATCCTCGGAAATATCCCCCGTAACAGCTCCTTCCAGGATCTCTTCGTCCTGCAAGCTCTTTGAGACGCACTTCAAATTAACCTCAGCCACAAAGAAGAAAAAGATATTACTGTATATATACCTAATATCCTCCATTTTACAATGGAATTGTAAAGACGTTCTTCCCAAGTGGCAAGAACACAAAGTTCATTTGACGACTCTCCAACCCCGCTGTTGTTTGTCTTCAGGAGAACAAACTTGGTACCCGGTTTTCGCATTTCCAACTCTCTTGTTCCTCTCGGCTCGTCTTGTGGTGGGGTGTCAGTTATGGTTTCGTCATCCCACCATGTATCTCCCTTCCCCCTTCACACTATCTTCCAAGCTGTTGCCGTGAGGGTTTTTCTTAAAATGCTTTTCACTGTTTGCTCTATTTACCTCACTCCTCCTTTACCATTATCAAGACCATACTCTCAATTTTACAACGAACTCTAACATTCCCTATAATGCCTTGTTCTCCATCTATAGGGGGCTAAAGGTTTATAGGGGTGACCAGTATATGGTGAAGATGAATTAAGTATTTGACTACAAAGATGATTTATTCACTGTGTTCCTATTTAGGCTACGCTTACCGAAGGTTTGGGGTAATCGAGTTAAAGAAGGACGTTGCAAAAATATATATTTTATTCTAATATTGGCCAATAACGGGGCAAGCGGCAAGTCACGAAGTTACTTTGCGGGCGACTAGCAGTCTATATATACTCGTATTAAATTCTGGAGCGACAAGACTTGGTCATTTCCAGCGGGTGGGTGGCCTAGATTCGACTCTGGGACAAATCTGTCGTTGGGGCTCATTAGTTCTATCCCCTAAGGGCGGAATTTTGAACGCCTGTGTATCACAATTTTCTTACATCCAGCTAATCTAGCTATTTTATGACCCGATTTTACAGAACTGTGTTATAATTTCCTTTGGTTCGACTTTGTGTTTACTCAGGTGTTCCGTAGACTTCCGTATTCTGATAATTTTATCCCGAGACGTGAATTGTTTGTTTATTCGTTTCCTCTTGTTGCCTTGGGTATATTGACCGTTTATCCCTTTTCTCGCGTTCGTCCTTTTTGTATTTCCCGCACGTTAGGATTTAATGAGACCAATGCGCGTCCATTTTGTGGAGTTTCTTGCTGGGGCTATTGAATCCTGCAACTTAATGCCAGTAGTCTACCTATTACATAAACCGATCACCACACATCTACGACTTGCGTGCTGCATTATCCTTTTATGGGTCTACTTCTCCTGGCCTTAACGGGATCCATTTTGATATTTGGCACCTCCATCCACACTGTCACTTTCTTACTTGACTTGTACAACTTATATGGGTGAAGATGTCTTACCCATCATCATGGGCCGTTTGGGATGGTCCTATTTGTCAAATCAGGCAGGGACGGGTTGGACGTAGATCACTAGCGCCCTATAGCTCTTACGAGCTGTCTGAGCAAGTTGCTACAGAAGGTGGTGGTGGTGCGTTGGAATTGGTTCCTAGAAACCAATCACTGTCTCAATTTCAGGACCCCCTCTTCGCTCGTGGTGTTTCCACGAGCCCCCTTGTTGGAGAGGGGGCTCAGCCCACTCATTAGAGCGGACTGCGAAGTGGGGTTTTACTATACCTCTCTCCTCGACCTTTATTTATGGTCTCATTTTTATGTTATCAATGGTCTCTTCCTGTTCCCATCTATCTCTTCGCCTTTTTTACTTTCTCAAGTGTGATTGATTGCGCCTGAGCTTATCTGTGTGGTCGGTTGTAATGTATGACTGAATGAATGAGTGGGTGCTAGTGCGTGTTCTAGGTTTAAGTTCAGATTTTTTTTTGGCAGTCTCGCTATACCGGTCCTGCTTACACCTCACCGGGGTGCGTCGTTCCGTGACTCAACCGCGCTGAGTTGGATGTTGTGGGTGTCCGGACGGCGGCTGCCTAGCGCGATCGTCTTTGCGCCCTTGAAGGAAAAATCCCAAAGGCAGCCACCCTTTTTTAAACGACGGTGCTGGTTGATGACCCTACGGGTCCCTCCCTTCCTTTGAGGGTGACGTGGCTGCGTAGGTGGGTTCCGTTCTGCGCGAGATTGCTCCCCTTAATTAACATAGTAATATATGGAGAAAATTAAACTCAAAACTACTTCGCAGAAGTTTTCGACTTATGCTTCTCGCGGCAGATTCGTTTTCCTGATGTGGACTACCATCGCTTTTTGGTCCTTAGAACTAAATCTGACATTTCCCTATTAAAACAATATTTTTTTATTTTAGTGAGGACTTCGATGAACCAGTGCGAAAAAACACGCCGCATGTGGTCCCGTAATGATTGAACCAAAGTAATGGAGGTCACTTCCCGCCCGCTACATGATTCCGTACAAGCCTTCAAGACCCTTGCCCGCTCTGAGATTGCTGTCTCATCCCACCTAACCTTCAACACAGTAAAGGGCGTTATCCGTTCTGATTGACTACGACCTCAAGATGCTTCAGTCAAAGCTGGCTAGCCAACGAATTATGATATTCATAGACCACAGCGAACTGTTGGTGGGATCTGGATGAACACACGAACGATGTTCCTGACGTTTGATCGTCGGGATCTCCCAACGCATATTTAGGTGGGGTACCCCCGAATTCCAGTCAAACCCTATCTATCTAATCTGAGACGCTGCTTTAATTGCAATATGCTTAGTCATTATGAGCACTGCCTGTTGCCATCCTCGTGTATGCGTGGATTGCACGCATGCCTACCATGGTCATTCCTGTGACCATTCCGGCTGCTATACCAACTGTCGAGAGTCCCATGGTGACTCTTCCTCGAAGTGTCGTATATTTCTGTTTGAAAAAGAGGTCTTAGCTGCCCGCGATTCTGCCCCGGTGGATATGCGGGAGAAATTCATCTCCTCCGGCGTCAGGTTCTTCGATGTCCTACACATGGCAGCGGACTCTCGTCCCGCTCGCCCACCTATCCCATACACTACCACATCTATTCAGTCATCATCCCGGGATGCAGCACCACCACCCTTCGCTGTATCACCCTCTTCTTCTATCTAGACTCAAGTTTAGTCCACTAGTATACCCCCTTCCTCTCACCTCATTATTGACCCCGCGCCGGCAGAACGTGCCCAATCCCCGGATGTCACTCCAGAAACTCTGGACGACATTCAAGTCAATATCGAATCTACCGAAGCGCCTCGATCTGACTTCATGACTGAGGACTTCTTTCCTAAGCGCAAGGCCTCCCCCGACTCTTTCCCTCCCTCTAAGAAGCTAATTTCCAAAAAGGGCGGGCAATCTACCTCAATAAAAACTCTCTCTACCTCAGTTGAGGTACACCCTATCCCTTCCTCCCTTCCCCCTACTCCAGTCCCTTTGACATATGTAACTGAAACTTCCGGCTTCCCTCAGGCGGAGGTGGTGTATCCCCCATCCATAGTGAAATACCCCGACTCCCTGAAGGTAACGATACGTCCAAGTCACTTTAACCCATACCACTACCTTCCGACCAAGACCATACCCCATCTTCCCTTCATGTTGGCCCTGTCCCCTTGAAACTCAGGAACTACTACTTCCGACCTCCCTCCAGACGTAGGTTGCACACCCTCTATTAGGAGTGATGATCCTCCCCGCACTAGGAGTAACGTTACCCCTAAATCTCTCTTTCTCTCTGCCCTTTCATTCGGGCCATGACCCACTAAATTTGGCCTCTCGAAACAAACTTAGCTCCCGCAATACAAGCCCCCCCTCCCATCTGAATCTGGATTGCCTCGCCGTTCAGAGACACCTATAACGCCCGTGTTGGGTTCTTTTCGCGTGGCATCTGTTCATGAAGGCTCTTCTTTTCCCCGCACTATCTCGACCATGGTCTCTCAGCGGTCTGAGTGATGGCAGTAATTCTTCAATGGAATTCTCAGGGGATCCTTCCCAAATGGGAGGAATTCTCTTCTTTACTATCTAAAATATCATCATCTGTTATATTCTTGCAGGAAACCAAACTCGAGAAACGCCCTTTCCCCAAGTATCGTCAGTTCACTACTTTTAATTCTCTACCACCCCCTGGCTGTGTGCCTATGATTGTGTCTCGCTCCTGGTGAGCCCTAATCACTTTTGCGCGCCTTCAATTCTGTCGACTACTCTTCAAGCAGTCGCAGCTCCTGTCCATCTTACGAATAGAATTATACTTTCTGTTCAATTTACATTCCTTTTCCCAGATGAGTCTCCTTCAAGGACTCGTTTTTTAAATCTTTTATCTCAGATTCCTACCCCATTTCTTGTTCTAGATAACTTTAATGCCAGACACTGCGTATAAGGTGATAGAGTGAACAAACTTCAAGGCCGTCTCCTTGAATCTCTTTAATCCACTAATTCTTTTAGAATTCTTAACTCTGGTCATGTTACTTCCTACCATATTCAAACTGATTCTATTGGTTGTGTGGATCTATCTATTGGCCCCACCGAGTGTACCTCTGATTTCAAGTGGTCTGTTTTAGATGATTTGCATGGAAGCCTCCCATTTCCCATTGTTTTGAAACACGGCCTTTTTTCCATCCACTTCATATCTCCCCAGATGGAATGTTTTAAGGGCCGACTGGTCAAAGTTCAGTGACGCTTCCTTCACGAGTAAACAAATTGGAGATTTTGTAGATATTGATACAGATATATATTATTTTTCCTGTTTAGTGCTTGATGATGTAGAGTCTGCAATTCCTCGTACTTGGTCCCGCCGGGGAAGAACAATAGTCTCATGGTGAAATTCTGATTGCACCCGTGTGGTGGATGCCTATAAAAAGGTTCATGCGCGATTCCGCCTGAACCCAACTCTTCCGAACCGCATTGACCGAAACCGAACTAGAGCCATCCGGCAGCGAACTTTACATCAGGTGCACACTGACTCCTGGATGGTATATCTGTATTCTTTATCGCTCACTACCTCCTCAGCTCAGGTATGGAAGAGAATGAACAAAATCAAAGGTCGGTATGCTGGTCATTCCACCTCTGGAATTGCCAAAAGTGGCTCAATCATCTGCGATCCGGCCAGCGTCGCCGATATATTAGCATCCTTTATTGCCAATGTTAGCAGCGTTGAGCGCTACCCGGCGGAGTTTAGACGTATCAAACCCGGGCTGGAGGCCAAAGCCCTGTGTTTCTCGATCAGTGGAGGTGACTCTTACAACTCTGTTCAATACCGCTGAGATGCGCTCAGCGCTGTCTCGTTGTGCCCCCACGTCTCCCGACCTAGACAATATCCGATACGACTTTCTCGGGCATCTCCATACCATAGGGATCTTGGTATCCTCTCTGCCCGATGGGGTGTCTACAACCTTATTTATAGATGACCTCGCTTTTATTGCTCCGCCTCACGCCCGGCATCTGCAGGACTCCGTCTCTAGTTGTTGGTTGATACCATCCACCGCCGGGCCCTAAATAAAGGGTTCCGCTTCTCCGCCCCAAAGACGAAAGCAATGCACTTTCACAGGAAGCAGGAGCAGAAAGTCAATCCCTCATTGTTTCTGCAGGGTAACCCATTGGAATTTTTGTCAGAGATTCGGTTCCTAGGGATGATCCTAGATCCCAAATTCACTTGGTGTTCCCATCTTCGTTAGCTGCTATGTAGATGTCTCTCGAAGATGGACCTACTAAAGATGCTCTCCCACACCTCTTGGGGAAGTGATAGGCTCATGTTGTGGAGGCTATATACTGCTCTCTTGTGGAGGCTATATACTGCTCTTTTACAGTCCAAGTTGGACTATGGTTGTGAGGTGTATTCCTCGGCCTCTTCTTCATCTCTCCGTATGCTGGATCCTATCCTCAACTTGTCTATCGAGCGGCGCATTCAGCTCCTCCTTTATATCGAGCATTTATGCTTAGGCGGGCATTTTCCCGCTCCATTACCACCGCCTACAGGTCTGTCTACTGTATATTTGTCGTATTCAGCAGCTCCTTTGCTCAGAGGCTTACAAGAGTGTTTTTCCCCAGGGTCTGTCGCTGCCTATGACGGCTCTCCATCCATGCACCGGCCCTTGGGACTTCATGTAGCTGAACACGTTTCCCGTTTAGGACCACGCAACTCAGTTTAGCTTTAGCTCTTTTTACCCCCCCCCCCCTCCCGGTGGACATTCCCCATGTCAAATATTTGCATGGCTCTCTGTGACATGCAGAAGTCTCTGGTTGACCCGCGTGTGGCATGTGCTATGTTCAGGGAACATTCGGCATCTCACACTCTAACATCATGTCATTTCTTCACAGACGGGTCAAAAAGGACGATGGTGTAAGGGCTGCGGTGGTCTCACCGGGCTCTATAGTCTCCAAGTCGTTACCGCGGGCTTCTTCTATTTTTACCGCCGAGCTTTAGGCAGTTTTATTATCCTTGCGCCTCTTTTCTATTTTGCATTTTACTGCCTTTACGGTTTTTATTGATTCGAGAAGCGTATTATACGCTCTTCGCTCTTTAACTTCTAATCATCTCCTTGTCTCCAAAATACATTCCTGGTTGGTCAAGACCTCTTCCAGATACAAAGTAAAGTTTTGCTGGGTTCCGAGTCATGTCGGGTAACGAGTGGGCCGATGAGGCAGCTCAAATTGCGGCCGCCCGGACACCGACTCGTTGCAGGCTACCTTATCGTTACCTTACTCCTCTTATTAGGAACTACATTCGCTCACTCTGGCAGTCGGGATGGGATGGCCGCATCGGTAACAAAATGCATTCCATTAATCCCTCGGTTTTACCATGGGCTAGCTGTTATTAACCTCGTCGGAGCTCTGAGCTAGTCCTTAATCGGCCACACACGCCTCACACATGGGCATTTAATGAGTAGCCATGGGCCCCACATCACATCCCCATACTCCTGTTCGTCCCCCATATCAGTACGCCATCTTTTGGTTGACTGCCAGCCCCTGCCTGCCTAACGTATGGAATGCCTCCCATCTATTTTACATGTCCCATGTAACGATAGACTATGCTTCCTCTTAGCTGAGAGCTCTTCCTTTAGCACCGATTTCCAATACAATCTGTTTTTTCTCTCTTTTAGAGCTTGTAAATACACCTTTTTAATTAACTAGAAATGTAAATATTAGTAAACACGCCTCATTTGTTTATTTTCCTTGTGCTCCCTCTTTATTCTTTTAATCATTTTATTGCTTTTATTTTAACCTTACCACTTTTTGTACTGTAGGGGTCGCCAGATAGCCCTTTAAATAAAAAAAAATAAAAAATGTACTTTAGGGCCTTGTACCCATTTATATCCTGCCGCTCCATAATCTTTTTAGATTTTAGCGGCGTACACCCTGCTCCAAATAATAATAAAAATAATCCATTTCATTGCGGTTTTCGCAGGGGTCATAGTACCCTTGACCTCTTAGTATGTTTCCATTGATCAGTCCGAAAATCTTTCTCGTTAAAGCACCGAGTCTTAGCCATATTTTTCAACATTGAGAAAGCCTACGATACAACATTCAGATACGGCGTCTTAAGGCAGCTACACGTTTTGGGTATGAGAGGTCTTTTACCATCTTTTATCCAAAGTTTCTTAGCATCTCGATCCTTTATGGTGCGTTTTGGAGACACCTAGTCTGACAGGCAACTCCAAGAGGAGGGAGTTCCTCAGGAAAGCGTTTTAGGTGTTTTATGTTTTGTATGGTATTTGGTTATTAATTGGATTAATTTTAGTTATTAAATCAGCCTAAATAGCTATTTGTAAACAATTACCATAAATTTGTTGAGTTTGATGAAAATAATCGTCTGCTAGTTTTTAGGCCTAACGACTAACGTGAAGTGAATTTAGGGCTTCTGAACTAGGTTTGTAAGAAAAACAGAAATAAACAAAATAAATATATTCACAAAATTAACGAATGCACAATGAGAATTGAATTAGGAATACAACGTAAGATGCGGTAAAGTAAATATAATAAAGTAACTGATTTAAAGTAACAAGATGTAAAGTAACTAATATATGAAATGAATATGTTGTAAAGTATGATGTGAAGAGAAAGTGAAAGCGAAGGAGACTATGATGGACTGTGAATTGGGGTCTGCAATGCGAGAAGTAATTAGAATTAGGACCTACTCTCATATGACAGTTTGCAGAGAATAAGTGTGAGAGGATTTATTGCTGACTTTGATTGGAAGTAGAGTCGAGCACGAATGAGAGAGAATTAACGTTATTTCACAATTGGTGGAATGCGTATGTTTGTATGTGCGTGAAATTCTAAGAGATGTTGTTTGAACCAGTACGTTATATGAAAGTTTTTTGTTACAAGATATTTGAATTATTAAAGGTTAAATAAAATAAATGAATTACAAAAAGTTATGCATAAAATAATTGAATGATTGAATTGACAAAAGTTAAGTAAAAGAATTGAATGATTTGAATTTTATACATAAGTGATTATATATATATATATATATATATATATATATATATATATATATATATATATATATATATATATATATATATATATATATATATATATATATTAAGTTTCCCAAGAGGATTTTATTATAGAAATGCCCATAGGGCATTGCTATATTTTGTAATTGCGATCAATGATATTTCCTCTCTCTCAGAGTGTGTATCGGTGACCATGTTCGTCGATGACTTCGCACTCTTCTGTTCCTCGCCTCGCCTTCCATCAGCGGCGCGTCGTCTGCAGCTGGCAGTCGATGCGGTTGCGAAAAGTGTACAAATTACGAGATTCCGCTTTTCCACGAGCAAAACGAAGGCAATGTATTTCCATCGGTCTAGAGGGGTTCTGGCTCCGCTACCTATCTCTCTGCAAGGTGTAGAGATAAAGTTCGTCGCTGAACTATGGATGCCATATCTTCTCATCGGCCTCACCCTTAGCTCTTAAAATGCTAAACCCAATTCGCAACCTCAGAGTTCGTCTTTCCAGTGGAGCCTTCCCCACCTCCTCCGTGAACAGTCTTTACACTGAGAGTGAGGTGCTCTCCATGCCCTATCATTGACTCCATATCTGTATAAATCTGTCGTGTGCGGCAGGTCCTTGTATCATAGGTTTACAGATGTATTTATGCTGCCGAGTCAACGGTGGCATTGGATAGGTTGCCGTCTTTACCCCGCCCCTTGAACCTCCAGATGGGAGATCATGTCTCCAAGCTGGGTGTTCTCACGGTCCTTGCCCTTCCGTCGTCACCCACCCCTAGTTGGTGTGTTCCATCTCCCACAGTTTGCACCAGCATGTGGAGCCTGAACAAGTGGTCGGTTGACCCTTGCTCCCTTAAGAGTCTGTTTCTCGAGCATGCGACTTCACATGCACAACACTGCCCGATATACACAGATGGTACCAAGTCAGACAGAGAGAGGAGTGGGTGCTGCAGCTGCCTACTCAGGAGAGTTTTACTTTGTCTTTGCCCATGGAATTTCACCCATTCATTTAGCTTTTAGACTGATCCAAATTTTACCTTTTAAAGATTTCGTTACTTTCTCCGACTCTAGGAGTGTTTTACAAGCAAATCGCTCTTTTAGTGCTTCCCATCCCTTAGTCGCAGAAATCTGCAACTGGCTGGTCCAGAATGCGTCCCGTTATCGAGTTCTATTTTGTTGTGCTACAGGGCATGTATGGGTCCTGGCAACGAGAAGTCCAAGCAGCTGGCAGTTCAGCCTAGTCTGGGTCCCCGGATTACTCTGCATTGCCTTTTCGAGATTTCTTTCCCTCTATAAGAAATTATATTTTTCAGTTGTGATAGGACGAATGTGCTAGATGCTTATCCTTTAAATTATATAATATCAAAACGTCTGTTTGTTTTTGGCTCTCTAGCTTTCAGAAACTACGGTCTTTAGATGTAGTCTTTTACCCCGTCTGCATCGACTATACGAGACTTACTAAGACCATCTTGTTTCGGCTGGCGCTAAAATCAGCCCTTGCTCTCGTTTTTGTGGTGGAAATCAACCGATCACCCATCTCTGCTAGAATGCCCTCATTTCGCCATTCTCCGGTCATCTTACTCGTATTTCCCGGCCCTTTCAACTATCTCTCGCCTGTCCCGCCTTTGTTTCCTTCTGGCAGAGGAATTTTTTAAACCTTCATTTTTATTTTTTCTTATCCCATAGTGATCTTCTCTTTATTTGATAATGAATTTGACCCCATTTATTTCGTGTGAACGTTGAGGAACAAAAATAAATCGATTGAGGGCAAACGTGAATACAATGAATATGAAAAATTCATTCGTTAACATACATAAATAAATAATTTGATGAACGAAGTGGTCAAGGAAACTTGCAAGCCTAGTGAATGAGTTGAGAACCGTACTCGTTGTATGACCTTGTGCTTGGAAGTTAACTCTTCTTAGGTTCATTGTAGCGAGAGAAGAAGTTGCTTGCAGCGAGAGGGAGAAGTGATGATTGATTGTGACGGGGGTCACCAGTTCTTTTTAGAACAAATATTTCTTCTCTGCTTATGAATCCGAGTTCGTATTTGGATTTTAAACAACTTGATAAAAATAGCTTTATTTTGCACTTAATGTTTAATAAGACGAAGGACTGAAGTCGATGAGTTTAATTTATTTTTTATTGGGAAGGAGTAAATATGAAAACGAATAGAAAAACTTGTGAATCTTATCCACCGATGACTTATTGAATTAGTGAATGTGTGGAGTTTAGATGAGTCAAAAGTCCCTCCTCAGTGGATGAAGCACAAAGTGAAGACGAATGTAAAACACTTGTGATACCTGAAGTAATGTGAATGACTGTTTCTAACTGTAGTAATGTTCTATAGTATCTGATTATTTATTTATGTAAGAATAAAGTGGGCGTTTCTGGAGAAGAGCTTTTTCTGAAGTGAATGTTCGTTGATGTGGGTTCTAGAGAGAGAGAGAGAGAGTGAGTGTAACAAGGAGTAACAAGGAAATTAAGTACTCTAGAAGGCCTTAGGTCTATTCAATGAGGGTGCCTTTGGACTAGCAGTCGAGCGAGCACATCCCCGCTCAATTGCCTTATGTACTCCCTAAACGGCCACTTTTCAAGACTTTGTCTAGTCTAGTCTTGAACTGGTCAACAGGATTGTTGTTAACAACCTCCATTGGAAGTGCGTTCCAGCTACCGCAGATACTGTACGTGAAAAATTTCCCACACAGATTGCAGTTGTAACGCTTCAGCTCAAGTTTGAAGCCATGATTTCTTGTTCTGTTCTCATTAAGGTTGAAAATATCCCTGTACTCAATATTGTCGAACCCTCGAAGTAATTTGAAAACCTCGATGAGCTGACTACGCAGTCTACAGGTTTCCAATGTGAACAGATCTAATTCCCTTAAACTATATTCACAACTTTTATGTCTGATAGAGGGAATCACTTTGGTTGCAAGGCTTGGAAGCTTTCCAATCTCGCGATGTCCTTTCGAAACGAATTACTCCAAAATTGTACGGCATACTCCTGATGCGGTCTTCGAGGGAGTTGTACAGACACAGTACTATCTCCTTGTTCCGATATCCAAACTGTCGCTTTATATACCCTAACATTCTTTGGGCTTTCTTCTCCGCCTCAATACACTGTTTCGAGAACTTGAGGTCACTGGTGATAGTTGTACCCAATTCCTTCTCAGTGTCGGTGCATTCTAGAGTAGTGCCCTTAAGGATATATGGTGATTGGGGATTTCGGTGGCCGATATGCGTCATTGCATTTGCTCACGTTAAAAGGCATTTGCCACGTATCCGACCACTCCCCAATCTTCAGAAGATCATCTTGCAGGCGGGCAGTATTTCCATCCTTTGCAACGTTCATACCAAGCTTGGTATCGTCGGCAAATTTGGAAATCTTGGCAACCATGTCACCGTCCATGTCGTTGACGTAGATGATGAATAGTAGTGGTCCCAAGACAGAACCTTGAGGCACCCCGCTAGTAACGGGCACCCACTCAGAAGACTGTCCATTCACCACCACCCGTTGCCGTCTGCCACTTAGCCAGTTCTCGATCCAGCCGGCTACCTTTCCGTCTATGCCTAGCGCTCGCACTTTCCGGAGAAGGCGGCGGTGTGGTACCTTATCAAAGGCTTTCTGAAAGTCTAGGTAGACCACATCCACCGCCTTGTCCCGATCGTGCTCACTGAAGACGAAGTGGAAGAATTCCACAAGGTTCGTCAGGCATGACCGTTGCCTTCGGAAGCGGTGTTGGGAACTCCTCAGTAGCAGGTTTGACTCTAAATGCGACGTCATTTTTTCCACCATGATGCTTTCCATGACTTTACCAACTATCGAAGTCAGACTGATAGGTTGGTAGTTCGACGGTTGGCTACGGTCTCCTTTCTTGAAGATAAGAGTCTCTCCGCTTCACGCCAGTCTCTATGAACGCATTCGGTCCGGATTGACAGGTTGAAGATTGCGCTCCGGTGTCGTGACACCTGATCGCACACTTCTTTCAACACTTTAGGTAGAAACCCATCGTGGTCAGGTGACTTATTCGTCATTAGGTCAATGATCTTCTTTTCTTTTTCTCCTTCGGTGAAGTCCATATCCTCCAGCTTTGCCCCGAGTAGGAATCCGTTGGCTGGGGAATGGGACCACACTCTTCGGTAAAGACTAAAGAGAAGTAGTCGTTGAAGAGGTTAGTATTTTCTGAATCTGAGTGCTCTAATGTCCCCTCCTCATTCTTCAAAGGGCCAATCGTTCGACGGATTGGTTTACTGCTGTTTACATATCCAAAGAACTCCTTGGGATTCTCTTTACAAAGTCTCGCCACTCGGAGTTCCTCAGACCGCTTAGCCTCCCTTATGCCCTTAATAAAGCATTTACTTCAATATGTTCTACTATTTTTTCTGCAATAAGGCGTTCAAGCATTTTTCCTACTCCCGATGTTAGACTTATAGGGCGGTAGTTGCTGGCTGACTCTTTACATCCTTTCTTAAATATTAGCGTTACATTAGCCAACTTCCAATCTTCTGGAACACATCCTCTTTCGAGAGAAAAATTAGAAATTTGTGTTATATGTTCAACTATAGAATCTTTAACTTCTTTTATTACCCTTGGCAAAATCATGTCTGGACCAGGCGATTTAAATTTATTCAATTTATCGATGAGTCTCTTTACATCATTAACTGAACACACTATTGATTTTAGAGGATTATTGCCAGTAAATCTGGTGTTAGGAGCTTGAATAACTTTGGATTCATCCTTGGTGAATACTGTTGCAAAATATTAATTTGAAACATTTGCTATTTTTACATCATTTTATTGTAAAACGCCAATTTTGTCTTTAATGGGCCCTATACTATTTTTAATTGGTTTGCTATTGTTTACTAGTGCGAAGAATTCTTTGGGGTTCGACTTACAGTTTAAAGCCACTCTAATCTCTTCGTTTTGCTTGGCTCTTTTAATTTCTCTTTTAACTTTTCTTTTCAGTTGAGTATATTTTTATTTGATACTGCCTGAGTTCTTATATTTCGGCAGTTTATAAGCTCGGTCTTTGTCTCTAATACTTATCTTAATTTCTTCTGTTAACTATTTTGGTTGTTTAACATTACCAAGTCTCCATGACTTTGATGGAATGAAATTTGATTGTTTGTTCATCAGATTTTCTTTCAAATTTATCCAGATCTCGTTTATATGGCCAGAACTTAATTTGTAATGAGACAAACTCTTTTTTAATCCCTCCAAATTTGCTCTTTTTTAAGTCTAGTTTGGTAATACATACTTTTTTTTAATGCATCATACGTTGATATTAAAATAAATTATATTGTGGTCACTATTACCAAACTTGTCTCCTACGCTCAGATTGGAAATCAAATCATCGTCACTAGTTAAAACTATTACCAAACTTGTCTCCTACGCTCAGATTGGAAATCAAATCATCGTCGCTAGTTAAAACTATATCTAAGATATTAAGACCTCTTGTGGCTTCTTTAACCCACTGGGTTAGTAGGTTATCGTCAGTAAAATTAATTAATTTGTATCCTTCCGCGTCAGAGGTTTTCATAGACCAGTCTACTCGTCCGCAATTGAAATCGCCAAAAATTAAACATAATTTGTTGTTTATCTCATTTGTTAAGCAGTCGTAGAATCTTTAATCTACTTCTACTGTTTGATGGGGGCTTCTGTAAGCTAAATATACATACAGACTTCTTTCAAGATTTAGTTTGACTCCTATGAGTTCGAATTCGGAGCATATATTACAGTCTGTTGGATAGAGATTATTTCTTACATATAAAATCACGCCTCCACCTTCCGTTTCTATTCTGCCTTTATGGAACATTTTATAACCTTCTAATTGAAATTCACCAATAAAATCTCGCGAATGACAATGAATCCAGCTCTCTGCAATACCTATTATATCCTGTGTTTCTAGTGCTACAAACGCTTTAAGCTCTAGTAATATATTCCTAATAGACCTGGCATTAACAAGACAGTTTTTAAATATTTTACCTTTTTACTTGTGTTTCTGTGGTTGAATCGTTTCCCGAAGTCATTAGTGAAGAAATATTATCTGAACGCTTCTTTTCGAGAATATTATATAGACTCAAATTAATTAAATCTCCATATTTTTGTTTACCTTTAGCACTAAGATGAGCGAAACATTCATTGTTGTTAATGAAGCTCATCTAAAAGCCGACGAAATCAACATTCTCATGTTCACATATCTTTTGCAGGCGTTCATTTATGCCAGTTGCCCTACTCATCGTTTCATTTTTCTCCTTTATTCTTGGCAATATGCCGACAATTAATCCACGATCTGTTTTTGATTTGATTTTTGCAGCCATTTCGGTATAGCCATTGATCAATTTTTCTGTTCCAGAAAAGTTTTTACCACAGAAAAGATCATTTGTTCCAACATGAGCAATTACAGGTGGTTTTTATTCTTCAGGTTTAAATTGCCGATTTCGTCGGTTACTTTCTTGATTCCTGCGCCGGGGTAACATCTAAATTTCAGCTTTCTAATATTTTTTTCACCAAAATGATCAATTTGATTTCCTTATTATAGTCTCCAATTAAGTATGTGTCGTTTTCTGCTTCAGACAAAGCTATAAATCTGTTATAGGTCTCTATTTTAGGCGGTTCAGTGAGGTTAGGTTTAGATGGATGTTTATTTCTGACAAGCAAAAAATCGTTTCCATTTTTGCCTTTCTGATTCACTTTGTTATCTAATAATGCAACAGATTGTTCTATCAATATTTATTACTCTGAGAGAGAGAGAGAGAGAAAGAGAGAGAGAGAGAGAGAGAGAGAGAGAGAGAGAGAGAGAGAGAGAGAGAGAGAGAGAAAGAGCTACAAGGAGGAAGAGTACCCTAGAAGACCTTACGGTCCATACAAGGAGGGTACTTTTGGCGCAATCCTCGAAGGTGCCCGTTGGCAACCTCGAAGATCACTCGCGAGGATCTTAACGATGATTTCGCAAGACTTTATCTAGTCTTGACTTGAACTGGTCAACAGATTCACTGTTGACAACTTCCTTCGGAAGTGCGTTCCAACTACCACAGATAATGTACGTGAAAAACTTCCCACACAGATCACGGTGGTATCGCTTCAGTTCAAGTTTGAAGCCGTGATTTCTTGTTCTCCCCTCGCCAAGCTGGAGAATATCCCCGTAGTCCAGTCTGTCGAAGCCTCGAAGTATTTTAAACAATTCGATAAGCTGACAACGTAGTCTCCGGGTCTCCAGCGAGAACATATCTAATTCCCTTAGTCTATCATTATAACTCATATGCCTGATAAAGGGGAATCAGTTTGGTTGCCTTGGCTTGAACGCGTTCCGTTTTTTTTAAGGGGCTATCTGGTGACTGCCGACTTAGGCATACGTCGCAGTAAACAAACAGCCTAGTTTTAGGCTACTTTAAAAAATTTGAACAGAAAACAACAATAAAATCAAATAACTATAACAAAACAATAACAAAAACAACAATTAAACCTGGTTAAATGAAAGGGAGAAGGCCGGCCTCCCCCCAAAAGTCAACAAGTCCACCAGTCAAAGTGCACGCACTCGTCCCGAGTATAAAGGACAGGCGGTAGCGACCCCACCCATCCCGGTACCGGGACAGGTAACGTGCGCGAAGATCACCCAGACTGGGACATCCGACAAGAATGTGCTGAACAGTCTGGGGGACAACGCAGTCGTCGCAATACGGTGCAGGCGAGCGCTCCATCAAATAGCGATGCGTCACACGAGTGTGTCCGATTCGGAGACGACAGAAAGCGACCTGCAGCCATCGTAGCATTGGGGAATAGATCCATGGGGACAGTCGCGGCGCAATGGCACGCAACTTTAAGTTCCCTTCGACCGTTTCCCATCTTCTTTGCCAAGCAGTCCGAAGAGCTGCCCGTATTCCTGCTATGTAGTCGGTGTGAGGAAGAACGAAACGCTGGTCCGGTCGTAGAGTCCTCGTGGACTCTTTGGCGCCCTCATCGGCGCGCTCATTCCCCGCAATTCCTACATGTCCAGGAACCCAGCAGAAGATAATCTCGACATCTGCCCGGCTCGCCAAAACCGTGGCGTCACGGATATCGCGAACCAGGGGATGCGGAGATTCCAATGCCCCGACAGCACTCAGGGCGCTTTGTGAGTCGCTATAGATCACAATCCAGTTTCCGAACCGGGCACGTCGCGTTATCTCCCATACCGAGTGGTGTATTGCCACCAACTCGGCCGTGAAGACAGACGCAGCGCCTGGTAGAGCCCCGCTGACTTCAAACAGAGGGGATATGGCGTGGAAGCCGACCCCCTCTTCGGACTTGGAGCCATCCGTATACACTGGCATGGTTCCAGCGTGACACGATGTGTGCTCCAAAAGTTCGAACGCCATACTCCCGGCGCCGTACAAGCTTTTGGAGCAGAGACATGGCGACAAATAGCCAAATGTGGAACCCTTCAGGGTGGCGTCCTGGGCAGAACCAGGGAGGCCACCGGCCCAAGAGCTATATCTACCTCTCAAGGAGTTTCCTGGCCGTAAACCCAAAGGGCTCAGGGTATGACTGGCGTCTCTCGGCGGCATAGGCACCATCGAGATCAGCTGCGGAAGCAGTGAGAGCTGTTGGCGACTGAGGGAGGCGCCGGGCTCACGCGTACAGGCGGGTGATGCACTGCACGCGGCGCAGAGCGAGTGGCATCTCCCAGCATCGACCAACAGGCTCTCAATGGGGGACGGGCTGAAGGCACCGGTCGCAAGGCGAAAGCCGGTGTGGTGGATCGAATCCACCATTCGCAATAAACGCTCGGCTGCGGATGCATAAAACTCGCATCCGTAGTCGAGCTTCGAACGAACAAAGGATCTATAAAAAAGTAGGGCAGTAGCCCTATCAGCGCCCCAAGCGCTGAACGAGACGGAACGGAGAATGTCCATAGCACGGGTACAGGAGACCCTAAGGCTGCGAATATGAGCCTTCCAGGTGAGGTGTCGGTCGAATACAAGACCAAGGAAACGGTGCGATTCACCACATCCAGGCGCACCCCATTAAGAAACAAATCTGGATCGGGGTGTAGCCGTGGATGGCGGCAGAAGTGCACCACCTTAGTCTTGGCCAAAGAAAACCGAAACCTGTTCGCTTCGGCATAGCGAGAGACGCGGTTCAATGCCTGTTGGAGTCGACGCTCCAGAGTTGGCATCTGGGCCGCGCCAAAAGAGATCGAAAGGTCGTCCGCGTAGAGCGTAGCGAGAACATCTTCCGGCAGCACCGAGGTGATGCCGATGATGCTCAGGGCAAAGAGTGTGACACTGAGGACACTTTCCTGCGGGACACCCTCTTTCTGCTCCTTTGGTCTGGAGAGGGCTCCCCCCACCCGTACGCGGAATCGACGATCTCGCAAAAATTAATTCAGATATAAACATTGGAAGGCGTCCCCTCACCCCCATCGTGTGGAGAGTCTCCATGATACCGTATCGCCATGCGGTATCGAAGAACACCGTGGCGTAGTGCTGTCTACGAAGGAAAGCCTCGCAGATGGCATTTTCCAGTCGGAGCAGAGCATCCGACGTGGAGTGGAACTTGCGGAATCCGCAATGTGCGGAAGACAGATGGCCTCCACTGCTTAGGAAAAAGGCTAATCTAACATTTACCAATCTCTCCATCAACTTGCACACGTAAGAGGTTAGAGAGATTGGGCGGAAACCAGTCGGAGTAGAGTGATCTCTTCCCGGTTTGCGAAAGGCAAGCACAGTAGCGATTCGCCAGGAGTCTGGGAGAAGACCCTCCATCCAGATCTTGTTGAACAAATCTAACAGAAAGGCCATGCCTCGCTTACCCAGGTGTCAAGGCATGGCGTACGGGACATCGTCCGGACCATGGGCGGTGTCCGCGCACGAAGCAAGAGCGGACTGCAACTCACTTGCAGTAAACTTGTCTTTGAAGGGTTCTCCGCCTCTGGAGGTAAAGTCCAGCTGGCGGCCTTCAGCGACATCACGCCTTATATTAAATGCTGGCGGGGCAGCATCCCGGCTAGAGAATGCAGAAAAAGCGGTCGCTAAGGATTCCGCCACGGACGCGGGGTCTGAGATTGCGGTCCCATTCTCATGGAGAACGGGAGGGGGGTCCTGCGAGAACTTGCCCTGAAAATTTCTGACTCGCTTCCACACCTCAGCTAAAGGGGTCTTCCCGTTAAGTAAAGACACGTATGCCCGCCAATAAGAGCAGCGGGCGTGATTTAAAATATACCGGAACCTAGCCCTAGCCGGATGGAATTCAGCGACAGTGAAATCGTTCGGGCGGCGCTTATAGCGCATGTAGGCATAAAGTTTCTGTTTGAGGGCCGTCTCACACTCGGCCGACCACCATGGGAGTGGTCGGCGTGCAAAACGGCCAGACGTCCTAGGAATAGTAGTCAGGCCTACGCGATGAGGTTGCCGGAGAAGAACTCAACGGCCTCATCTACCGACCTAAACTACTCGACTGAGATAGAGAATTCAGTCATTTCCTGAAATGCAGGCCACCGCGCCCGCCCCAAGCACCACCGAGGTGGGCTCTCAGGCGGAAAGTTGCCCTAAAAATGATATTTGAATGGGAAAGTGATCACTACCATGGAGGTCATCGACCACCCCCCAATCAAAATCAGGCTTTGCATCAGAAGAGTACAAAGATAGGTCAAGGCAAGAAAATGAAGCGGTTCTCGGACAGTGATGCGTAAACTCATCCACGTTCAGGACACCCATCTCAAGCTCTTCGATCAGATCGGCAAGGACTTGTCTTCTGGGATTTATGGAGTAATCTCTCCAGAGAGGATGCCTGCCGTTCAAATCTCCAAGCAAGAGATAGGGCCTCGACAACCGTGCCACGACGCGGTAGAAGTCCCCCGCGTCGAAGTCAGCTGACGGTGGAATGTACGCAGAAATCAGAGTATACCTCCTATCCAGGTGCAGCTGCACAGCCACTGCCTGAAAGGAAGTATCTAAAGAGAAAGGAAGAACGGAGACATAATGCCGGGTGTAAACCGCGCATCCCCCAGCCCAGCCATCCCGTGGTGGTGGGGTCACAAGACCCTTATACCCCGGGAGGGCGAGCAGAGAGCACGCGCCTAGCATGGTCTCCTGCAAAAAGATAGCTAACTGGGAACGGGACGAGACGAGATTCTGCAGCTCCTCCCAGTTGGCTCAGAGTCTATGGCAATTCCATTGAAGAAATATGCACGCTAGGCCTTGCTCGTAGGAGACGCGGGGGCTCTCCTCGAACAAAGACCCTCACGGGAATGGCCGTACGCTTCCCGGAGGCTTGCCAAGCGAGTCTTTTCCTCCCTCCACCTCAAAACCTTAGGCGGGCGTTGTGGCTTCGGAGGAGTGGGGCCCTCTTTTCGAGAAACCACCGTCTCCGAGCCACTTGCTCCACCTCGGGGCGTGGGCGAAGGAGCCGAAGCTCCTTTGTTGCTGTCCTCCATTTGGGGAACAGCTTTAGGAACCCCGGAAGATGCCTAGCGACCATCTTCAGGGGTGTTGCCTCCTGTGAGTCTAACGACTCGGTGGAGGCGCGTGGCCGTTTCGCCTTACGGGAAACGGTCACGCTGGGGGACGAGGGAGGAGCCCTGGTTTTACCAGGGGCTGGGTATGAACCCTTTTTTCCGCCAGCTTTACCAGGGGAGCGCCCTGGTTGGGTAGAGCCCGCAGAATGGCTCCGAATGGGCGCGGAAACAATCATGCTCGTTGGCCTGGATGGGCCAGGAGCAGAGGGTGCCTTTTTAACTATTAAGGCATGTGACGTCCCAGGCAGAGCCGGGCGCGCCAGGACCAAGTCCTTACCCTCGCGGAATGAGAGTCGATCCTGGGCCTGAACGGCCAGGATTTCTTTCTCAAAGAGATATGCCCCACATTGCTTCGAAGAAGCAGGGTGCGGCTCTCTGCAATTGACACACTTGGCCACACACGATTTGGACTTATCGTGTGCGACCTTGGAGCAATTTACAATGACTTCGGGTGACCCCGACTTTTCAAGTCTACATGAGCGATTCGTATGGCCGAAGCGGTGAAAGTAATAGCACCGCCACGGCAGTGGCACGAATGCCTTCACGCGGTAGCGGTACCAACCGGCACACATCGACTCAGGGAGCTTGTCACAGTCGAACGTGACGAAGAGTGTAGGGGTGGGTCTCGAGGCCCCTTCCTGTTTTCTCATCACACGTTCAGCCTTGACCGCCCTATGGTCGGCCAGCTCTAGGGTGATGTCATCAATGGAGTAGTCAACGAGTTCCCTCGCATAAACTACTCCTTTCACAAAGTTCATGGTTGAGTGCGGCGTCACACTCATCGGGGTGCCATGAAGTGTCCGAAGAGCACTTATCTTGGCCGCCTCGGCGGGATTCGCCGCATTCGCCAGAAGGCACCCGTCCGAGAAACGGGTCACCTTCGGCTCTCTACCAATTGCACTAGCTAATCCTCTCCTCTGATGGATCATGTTGCCCTTTGACAACATGGTGCCATCAGTGGAGCAAATAACGAGAAGGCATTTGAAGCCAGCCGGCTCGAAAACGACGGGTAACCTCTGAATCAGGGGCCCTGATGTCATCGAGGCTCCGCCATGTGCACTTTTGGTCTCAGTAAGGAGCTCCGCAACCGGGGGGGGGGGGGGCAGAGGGGCCACATGTGCCGATCTTGGCTTGGTCGCTTGCCAGAGTGGCAGGAGACCCATCCGTCCCCGTAGCCCCCGCAGATGGAAAGGAGCCCTGAGTCTTCTTTGTCTTTTTGATCTTGGTCTTTTTCTTTTTTGGAGAGGAGGGCGAGGAATGAACCCGCTTCTCATCCCCGCCGGTAGAAGCCCCTAGGCCAGATGTACCGGCCTTAGCCAGGTCCTTCTTCTGAATGAAGAAGGTCCTCGTGGTCTTAGGGGCATCATCTGGACGAGATCCCACCCCTCCTTGTACTGCCTCAGAATCCCCAGCCGTTTGAGGAGGACCTTGCATAGGGGCGGATTCGGGTTCGGTGCCTGCGCCGCGCCTGGATTCCTCACCATGGAAGGCCCTACCGTCTGAGGCTGGTTTTCCTCATGGACCATGTCTATCACAGGAGGGGCCTCAAGTTGGCCATCCCCTCCCAGGACATCGCAGGTCCCCTTGGCAGCGTCATGAGTCTTTTGTTGGGATGCACAGGCCTTGACCCCGGCAAGGTTTAATATTCTTGCCAGCGGGTCTTTTGAGGGAAGCGACTGAAGGGGCCTGGCTTCCCTCTCCCATCTAAGGGGGTTTGCCCTACCGAGCCACTTCGATGGGAAGCGGCTGGCTAATGGCTGCCTGCTGGCTTTCTTGGCAGTCCCCTTGGAAAGAAAAGAGGGGACTGCCGCTGGAAAAAGGGAGGTGCCCGAAAGCACCTCCAGAGAAGGGGGTGAGGGGAAGTCCCCTGCACCCGTAGGCGAAGAAGAGGAGTAAGCCTCCTCTCCGGTTAGAGAAATATTGAGGGTCCCCTCCCTGCGCAAGCACAGGGAGGGGACCTCCATTTTTTTGGTGGACCTGCACGAGGGCAGCTCCGTCGATGAGCAAGGGGGAATTAGGGGATTTTTTATTTTCTCATCATTGGGCATGGTGACCCTATTTGTGCTACGGGACGCAATAGCTCATCACCTCTTGCAGTTGCTAACACTGCAAGAGGTGCTTACAGGCCTGGCAGAGCCAGGCGCCGCCATTTGGGACCACCCCTCCCGCCCGGTGGCCTGGCAGTCCTTCGGCATGGCGGCTCCACCTTGAACGCGGCGTAAAAGGATAGATTGTGAAGAGGAGAGGAAAAGGGATGTTAGGAAGGTATGGGTGGGGATGAAGCAGGTTGTTAAAAAAAACAACATCCCAAACCGGAGCTCAGGGGTTAGGGAACGTTGTCCCCTTCCCCCTCAGCCCTGATCCGGGACGGTTGGCTTGAGAAGAAGGTCAGCATCTACCCTGTGAAATTAGAGGCTGACCAGAGAAAGTTGTGAGAGAGGTTGTATGAAAAGCAAGGAAACAAGTGTTTTGAAGGAAGGAGAAGAGGCTAAGCTGGGGTCGGACGGGGTGCTGAGTCCCGTCAGCACGGCGGCCAGGATGGCAAATCGCCGCGCCCCTTACGGGGTGAACGCGTTCCAATCTCTCGATGTCCGTCCTAAACGAAGGACACCAAAATTGTACGACATACTCCAGGTGCGGTCGGACGAGGCAGTTGTACAGATAGAGTACTATCTCCTTGTTCTGATATCCAAACTGGCGCTTTATATACCCTAGCATCCTTTGGGCTTTCTTCTTCACCTCAATACACTGTTTCAAGAACTTAAGGTCACTGGTGATAGTTACACCCAAGTCATTCTCAGTGTCCGTAGATTCCATAGCAGTGCCCTTAAGGATATAGGATGATTAGGGCTTTCGGTGGCCCATATGCATCACTTTGCATTTGTTCACGTTGAAAGGCATTTGCCACGTATCCGACCACTCCCCAATCTTCCGAAGATCATCTTTCAGGCGGGCAGTATTTCCATCCTTTGCAACGTTCATACTAAGCTTGGTATTGTCGGCAAATTTAGAAATCTTCGGCAACCATGTCACCGTCCATTTCGTTGACGTAGATGATGAATAGTAGTGGTCCCAGGACAGAACCTTGAGGCACCCAGCTAATAACGGACACCCACTCAAAAGCCTGTCCATTCAGCACCACCCGTTCCCGTTTGCCACTTAGCCAGTTCTCTATCCAGCCTGCTACTTTTCCATCTATGCCCAGCGCTCGCACTTTCCGGAGAAGGCGGTGCAGTAGCACTGCATAATATGTGGGGGCAATAAGGCGTACGCTTTACTCCCGCTTCATGCAGCATATGGGTAGATCTGAAAGAACTGGACTATACCTTTCAAAACCTGATCCATCCCCAATTCGAAACCATCTGTCGCAATGTGGCTCTAGGGTTACAGTCGAGAACTTCACGATACTTAATGCTGTAGAAACATCTCGGACCTTTACCTGCTAGAGTCAATTTATATTACAAAACTTCAACCCAGTCTAAATAATAACTCATTATCTGTCCCATTAAATATAGTGTCTCATTAAAAAAACATGTTAATTTGTTAAATTTCACATTGGTTGTTTTTTTGTTCTTTTTTTTTAGGGTCGGGGGGGGGGGGGCAAGAATAAAATCCACTGTCAATTATTTTCCTTCCTATTTTTAAGAAATTCACTCGTTGGTTTAGTTTGTTTTTTTCCCCATATTTCTAATGTAAATAATTAATCTCAAATTTAATATTCATGTTTCACAATTTTATTACATGTGTTAACTTTTTATCTATACATTTAACTCTGTATTTTGTATTCTTTCTCTAGCACTGATGATGGGTTTAGTAATAATCCTGAAACGTTTGAAAAAAATGTTACGAGGGATCTATGGCTCTGTCCTGGATATCCTGTTTATATATATATATATATATATATATATATATATATATATATATATATATATATATATATATATATATATATATATATATATATATATATATATATATATATATATATTTACAAATTTTGTTGGAGACCATTGTGTACTTTGCCTTAATTAATTGCCTTTTAATTCCATCTTGTAGATCGAAAGCTTAGCAATTTAGTTTGGTTTTTACCAAACACATTCATTTAAAAAAGAGATGAATACTGGACAAGTGATCCACCACCTACAAGATGGAATAAAAAGGATAGTTAGAAGAAGAGAAAGTTGCCAAAGGAAATTAATTAAGGCAAAATACACAATGGTCTTCAACAAAATTTGTATTCAAGAAAGACTGCTACCCAACTACACTAAAAATATATATATATATATATATATATATATATATATATATATATATATATATATATATATATATATATATATATATATATATATATATATATATATATATATATATATATATATATATATATATATATATATATATATATATATATATATATATATATATATATATATATATATATACACTTTTTATTCCTTTTTAAAGAACATCACCCTGTACTACTATAACATAATGCCAGACTTATTATACTATGCTCTAGTGAAATTTTCTATAATTTTATTATATATAGTAATATCATATATATAGTAATATGTAATATAAAAAATCAGGAAATGAATAATTATTTTGTCTCTGCCTTCTCTGCCCAAGAGCAATTCGTAATTATTACTAATTTTTTTACATCCCCGCGGGGCCCGTAGCACGTGCTGCATGTACTACTAGGTTAAACCGGCACTGAGTTGAAGATAGTAGTAGATATCGAAACTAGCCCTGTAATGTAATAAACTGATTATACTAAAGTTCATTCTTTTTATATCTTGAAATCAATTCACGCTATTGGGAAGTTTTCTGCATATATATATATATATATATATATATATATATATATATATATATATATATATATATATATATATATATATATATATATATATATATATATATATATTATACATAAACCATGATCAAGAACAATATTGCCTTATGTCTGCACGAAAACCCTGAAGTTGTTGTTATTCAAACAGTTCGTCGTACATTAACACGCTCTTTCCTTATTTAAACAAAGCTATGTCACTAAATCAATGTTCGAATTATACGATGTGAGTGATTGCCAATGAGTATTTGTCGAGGTGAACAAAGGAAATGAAAGACTAGGCCTGACTCCTTTAAGTTCTTTTCTCGAACTTATGACAGGGGCGGATCCAGGATTTTTGCAAAGGGGTGTTTGCTGAATTTGGTTAATTTAGCAAGCATAGCAAGTAGGCGAGCAAAGTGAGCCCTCACAAGTATTGGGGAGGTGGTATGGGACAGTAGGCTCCCTTGATTTTTTTTTCTAATTCATCGAATTTTAAAAACATTTTCAGAACACTTGGGACAAAGTTCAATTCCAGTATTATATGTTGCCCATATACAATCATTTTGTGAGGTTCAAGGCATATTCAGTAGCACAGTGCATTAAAATTCTCAATAAAACAAATTCCATACGACATAATTAGGCCTCCCTAATTTCGCCCCTCCTATATAGGGGTTTCGACACAAGCGCCTACTTTTATGGTGAATGGCGGCCTGCCTTTGTCAGCACGCAACACAACTTTAACTTGACTGAAAAATTTTGCCATAGTCACACTGAAATCAATTGAACTCTATTTATTAAATGCTATCTCATCAATCGGGTCAAACGCTTACAAAATAACAAGAGTCATGGCCAAAAGTTTTGAACCTATTATATTTTTTCATATAAGAAAAATTATAGAACTAATTAAATGTTACGTATTGTTTTAGTATTTTTGTCTCGTGATTTGCAAGTGATATATAGAAAATTTTGAGCCCAAACCTATTTTATTAATAAATACAGTCAATTGATGCGCACCGTCAATAAAAACCATTTCTAGAATTAAAAAAATTCAAATATTTATTTTTACATAAAATATTACGCAATAGATTATAATTACACAATATTATTCCTTAAACCCATATTTGTCTAAATTTTATAGTTTGATCGCATAGCTAACGCTCCAGGGACTGAAACTCGCCGCCCAAAGGAATTGGACCAAAGCACGATTTTGGATTTAGCGAAAGAATGTATTTTTTTCTTGCGATAACGCGCAAGAACCCCGTCCCGTTTATAGTGTTACGACCCTCACCGCCGATTCCCGCCATCGAGGTTGTGGGACCGAACTGATAAAGATTCCGTCGGCAAACATTGGAACTTCCGGCGTAGTAGTATATATTCTCCATCCCGAGAATAATCTTCGAAGTATTCTTAGAGCTTTCAGTTCGCAAGCTGTCCTCACGTTGCTTCCAAGTAAGCAAGCTTACGCAATACAGAAGGTATTCACGCGGTATCATAAGAGGTCTTTGGAATCATTCATCGACGATGCGCAATCCTCGAGCGACAACCCCCGATGCTATTCGGTCTCGCAGTAAGAATCCATATTCGGAACGACGGAGACTACGTCTGGAATATCGCGCTCTACTCCGCTTCCTCGAAGAATACCTTCCCCCGAGTACCCATACTCGTGGTCTTCCCAGAAAATTGTAAAACTGACATTTTCTTTCATCGTCGAAGAGGTGTGACGCTCTCCGACGGAGCGACTCACCTCGTGATCTCCTCCCGGTCCCTCTCTGGTAATTATTGTATTAATTATTGAGACTGGTACGGATAAGACTCACCTCGCAGTCGCTTCCCACTTTCACTTGGGTAATTATTGTACTTATTGAGCCTAGTACGGCTAAGACGATTCATATTTGTCATTTCAATTTCATTCATTTAGTATAAACTGTGTTAACTAAATTGCCTGTATACTATTCTGTTAATATCTATTGTTGTTTGTATAGGATTAAAGAATATTTTTGTTTCTCCTGTTTAAATCCCCCACCCACAAAGCCTAATTAAATAGTAGAAATACCGGCCAACGATTAATTCACTCTCGCCAGTTAAGATCCCTAAGCACTCGAAGAGGAAATCTTTTCCTCCTCTGCATCTTTGGAGTGGCCCCAAAAGGGTCAGGTTCGGATAAAAGTAAACGAGATAGTAATGAAGCTCTTGTCACTAACGTTTATAACATACTAACTGGTATGTGAGGGGGCAATATCGGAAGGTACGTACAATACAAGTAATAAACACATTTTATACCGTATGGCACATCCCAACTACACAACTTTGTATAGTTGGGACACACCATATATACCAATAATAAAGTGCCTCTTTATAAAATGTCGCAAAAATATTTTGAATTAAAATTGTCAGTACAATAATTACGCAAAGTATTTATTGTTACATTGTTCAACTTCGCTGTAAACTTATTCTTTTACAAAAAGCGAAAAAAAATGAAAAATGTACCAAATTATCGCAACGTAGTGCCAAAAGTACTGTCGCACACCCACAGTACCAAATTTGGTACAATAGCACCAGGATCGGCAAGTCTGGCACTAGGGCAAATGTTGAAAGTTTTAGTAGTTGTAGATTTTTATCTAGTGAGAGAGATAGTTTGGTGAAAACACACCGTTGATATTTTGCCCTGGTGATTGGGGACCTCTTGCATTATTATTATTATTTATTTACTTTCTTTTGAGTCCTAATGTTTTAACAATTCTTGCTTTTTTATATATTCTTTATATATATATATATATATATATATATATATATATATATATATATATATATATATATATATATATATATATATATATATATATATATATATATATATATATATATATATATATATATATATATATATATATATATATATATATATATATATATATATATATATATATATATATATATATATATATATATATATATATATATATATATATATATATATATTCTGTTTTTTATAATTGTTTTGTTTTTTTATACATTTATGTACCTTTTTTTATTTCTTGTACAAATTTGACATATATTTGAACTAGCTTTACACTTTCATACAAGTTGTTACATAATATTTCAAATTTTTACACTTTCATACTGAATTTTACCTCGTTCTAACTTTAAACTTTCATACTACTTTTAACATATAATTGGTTTAACATAAAACTTTCATACAAGCTTTTGCATAATTTTTCTAACTTTTATACTTGCATACAAATCTTGACATATTTATTCTAACTTTAATCTTTCATACAAATTTTAACATTTATATTTAATCTAACTTTAAGCTTTCATACATATTTGTTTTCATATTCTTTTTAACTTTTTCACATTCATACCAATTCCTATATAATTTTAAAACTGTTTATTTTTAGTTCAAGGATAATAAATTTAGGTATATTATTATCCTTTTACTTTATATAAACATTTTTTAAATAATTATATATTTTTGAAGCGTTCAAGCCTTTATATTCTAATTGTGGCTGAATTAGTACATTTTAAGTGCTTACAGGGTTTCTATATGAACTTTGCGTCATACAATATATAAAAAGGATATTCTATGTAAACGTTCAGTCAGTTCCTCAGCAGCAGTTCGCCTGCCACTTGGGAAGTTAGTCCGTCGTGAGATTTTCCGTTTTAGTCTTGTCATGTCAATGTCTAAGTCCAGGTCCAGATTTGGCAGTATTTCGGTTTTTATTTTGTCCCGTGTCTTCTTTGCTTGTGATTGTATTAAAGTGTTGATTGGTCGTAGTCTCGCTCTTCTGTGTAGTGTTATTTGTGATATGCATTCCCGTCTTCTTGTGTTGTTAATAATCAAGGAGGCTTTATTCCTTATCTCCTGCATATATATCAGTGTCATGGTCCCTGAGGTTTGGGTGATTACGGTTGGGTATACTAGCTTTGGTCTTCCGTAGCAAAGGTAGAGTTTCCTTAAGTTACTCCTGCTCATTCTGCTGAAACGGTACAGTTTCACCAGTTTCCCCCTTGCCAAGTTGATCCGGTCTGTAACGTGAGGCGTATACCCCCTAACTGTAAGTTTGAGCCCGAACACTGTGCCCTCCTGAGAGTAGTGGTGGTTTCGATTGCCAACATAGATTCCGTTGTATATCATGCTGTTCATGTGGATAATGACGAACTTTTGTACGTTCGTCTTTATCTTCCATTTACGCTCATAGGAGTCTATGTTTTCGATTTACGCCGCCTTCTCTGCAGCTTGCACTAGGTCGTTTTTGAAAGTGCTCAGTACAATCTGCATGATGTCATCTACAAATTGCAGATACATCGCGTCACCCTTGATTGATGATGGAAGGCCGATCGTGTAGATACTATACAGCAGAGGGCTGAGGCACACCAGCCTCGAGACTAAATTCCGGTCCCTTGTGGCCGTCAATATGTATCTGAGCTCTTCTTTCCATCACATAATCGCAGAGGATTTTTTCAATGACTGGGTTCAGTCGAAGGTTTACAATCTTGAATTGCAGACCCCTCAGTCACCCAAACCTTGTCAAGGGACCTCTGTACGTCTATGAGGACTACGTCTACGTACTTTTTCTCCGCCCTGAATTTTGCTAGTTTTTCTGAGAGAAGTGCGAGCGCGGTGTCGGTTCATCTTCCTCTGCGGAAGCCGTGCTGTTGATAGTTGAGCGCATCATTCTCTTCTAGCTGATTATGTAGCCTGTCGGCTATGATCTTTTCAAAGATCTTGCCTATGAACTCCAGGAGAGAGATTGGCCTATATTTTAAACGCATCAGGGAAATAGCCAGTGTTCATGGCTGCGTTCATTACGTTCAGCATTCCCTGGTGCACTTGCGGTGGAGCGTTGGTTATATTCTTTTTTGTTATTCCCGACCAACCTGGAGCTTTTTGTTTGGAGGACTTGGTGGAATCAGCGAGTTCCTGCATTGTTATTTTCCTCCCGTATCCCATCATCTCCCTTTCTTTGGGGACGTGCGGGTACGGGTAGGTCCGCTCAATAACATCATTCAGCTCGTCGATGATCTCACCCTCAAACTCTAAGTCGAAGTCTTCGTCATCAATGTTGTTGATCAATTGTTTCCATATTTCTGTCTGTTTTTCTCTGATTATTCGCGTTAGCTCAGCTTCAAGGCGGCGAACCCTGGCCACTAATTTTCTGCTCGTTCCCGTGCATCTCATCTTGTCATAGAGTTCCCTATGTTACCTTGCTATACTTCTTATCTCGTCTGTCCATCTTGGCTGGGTAAGCGTTCTATATAATGTTGTTGGGACGCTCTTCCTATCTGCCCTGATGATCGAGGTTGTTAATAGCTCCAGCTCTTCGCCTATTTCTTCGAGTATTGCTCCATTCAGATCTGATGGCTGGTATTCGCTCATTTCCCGGTACCTCTCTCAGTTGGCTTGAACGAAAGGCTTTCTTGTCTGCACCGGGATTTGAATGGGCGCAACGGAAATGGTTGTAAGTATAGGTATGTGATCACTCGGGACGGGCGGTCCTGGAGTGCTATGATGGTTAAATGGGAAGTTGCAGCTGGTCAAGATAACGTCCGGCATCGACGCCGGGCGCGAATTTACGAATGTCGGGAAGTCAGGTGCAATTATGTCTAGTTTGTCTCGGTCCAGTAAGAGTTGCGGATTCTTGCCTCTTTCGTTGATTTTTTTGTATCCAGTTACTCCCAAGTTTGCGTTAAGGTAACCTCTGAAGAATACTTTTCTTTGGTGTGCACATAGTGTGTTGAAGTTGTGTATCGGCAGGTACTTTCTCCTAGGTAGGTTGGTACCTTACCGCTACAACAAGATCACCGACGAGAGTCGGGATAGCAATCGCCATACAGGATTCATCAAGCTCATGCAAGTGTTTGAACTAAAGGTCTCTCTTTATTGTGATCGCCATCCCGTCATACCTTTTCTGGGAGCAATTTTTTGCTAAAGTCGTGTTCACTGATAAGAATGATGTCTGGGTTTGTCTCCCTAAAGATGTTACTGTATACTATGTTTTTTCCTGCCCATCCGTTTACGTTCAGTGTCATTATACTTAGGCTGTTATTTGTCCTTTCCATGTTTGTGTCTGTCGGTTGTCCTGTCTGTTAGTGGTTACTCCTTTTCCTTTCTTGTTCTTCCACACTGTATTTTTTTGTACTCTTCCGCGGTCCTAGTTTCACAGTAGTCCTCGTCGAGTTCTTTGTCGCCAAGTATTACTGCGTCTTCCAACTTTTTTTAATCTACGTCGGCATCAAACTCCCATTTGTATCTACCGGATCTGATTCTCTCGAGGAGACTCTTTGATGTTATTTTTCTCGGGAACGGGAAATCTTCACCGGCGTATATCTTGAGATTGATATCGCTTCCGTCTATTTTTTCTGTATGTTCTTCTTTGGGTTTCTTTGGGGGTTTTTTGGTGTTTCCCTCCTGCCCTCCGAGCTGTCGGATTCGGACTCTGTGGTTGTCTCCTTCTGGTTCCTTTTTTTTGCTCTTGGTCTCTTTTTCTATGGGCTAAAGAACGTGGGTCTTCTTTTCTAGGTGGTTGTTGCGCGTCAGTCTTCTCCTCCGTCGTCTTTCGTGTGCCTTTCTCTTGAGTTTTTTAGGGGTACCGTCGGGGCATATTTCATTTGAAGGATGTCCTCGGATGCTGGGTTTTTTTGGAAAGACCAGGGGGCTTATCCTATTGTTCGCTAGCATTGAATTTCGCTTATCTTCGAATGTCCTTGGCATCATAAGGTTCCGCGCGTGCACGTACATTATGCAGGTCAATATTTTGTTTGGAATCTCGCTGTCAATGTTAAGGTACACTTCCTTCGCGTCGTACTCGTTTAGAGCTCATTCGCGACCTGGGCGTATGTGGTGTTCTTCCTCTTAATTTCGGCTTCTCTTTTTTCGTTGGCCTTTTTCCTTATTATTTTTTTTTAATGGGCATACCATGGTCATGGCCCTGTGTCCCATCTTGCAGTTGGCACGTCTTTCCTGGGGGCTCTTGCATGTCTTCCAGTTATGGCCCAGCTCGCCGCACCTAGAGCATGTATCATGTTCCGCTTTGCATTCTTTGGTGGTGTGACTCTCCATCTTAAAGCAACGGAAGCACATCTGAACTTGGATGTAATCTTCCCTCTCAATTTGATGGCTGCTTATCCTTGCGTTGAACAGCTGGAGCCCTGCTTCCTTCGCCTTCCTTGCTATTTCTGTTTCAGCGAATATAATTGAATACATGGTTGTATTCGCTGTTTTCTCTTCGGTTTCTTAATTTTACAACATCTGAGACTTTGGCCCAGCAGTGATTCCTCTCTATTTCTTTTTAAATTTTCTCCTTCCCGTGGTGTCCGATCCATGGGTCCAACCTCCTGCAAATAATGCTTCGGTGGGTCAGGATTTGAGCCGGGATCTTTGGTTGGAGTTTTATAGTTTTGGGGGCGTCGATTGAGGCCTCTTTCGCCAGCGCCTCGACGTCGCTTTCCTTCTTGCAAATTGCGATGTAGCCCGTTGCAACCTCTAATAGTCTTATAAGTGAGACATTTAGCGTCCCAAAGACCAATGCGAAGACTGTCCCTCTGTCTGGTCTCTCTTGGCCAGGCAGTGTCCGAAGAGGAATCCTCGTTGTATTGGTGAGCTCCATGGTTGAGGCCATGGAGTTCTGAGTCTTCTTATCTGTATTCCTCTTTGTTGGGTTTCCTGAATAGCTGCTTCTTTCTTCCTTTTTACTCTTAAGTTGGGTTGACAGTAGTGTCCCTTTTTTTGTTAATGTCCCCTCCGCTCCAGGGTGTCACCGCCTTTGTGACTGTAAGTTGCCTTAGTGGGATGATGATGAGGGGATGAACCTGGGGGAGAAGAGGGGCCCTCACGAGGTGAGATTGTATGGCGGACTTTTTGTTCGTTAGTGTGGATTCAACCAGCACTAACCGGGGGTGCCGCCCCTCGCGGGTTTGGGTATCAGAACAGCATCCGGCTTACATAGAGACGGGTGTACTTCCCTCTATGGTCCTGGCTGGGCCCCCGGAGGTTGCAGTTCTGCCCCTTGTCCAGGTGCCTCTGACACTGGGTTCTACAGTGGGCTAATCCTCAAACTTGCTTTCCCCAGTGCCCCCAATTATGTCTTATTCACATAAGTTCATAGTTGGAACGAGGCGATGAAAGGCATTCACAGTCGGTAGTGTGACTCTACAGCTGAGCGGGGGTAGGGGGTTAGGCGCACATACTGTTAACTTGGTACCCGAGTAAAAATAATTCTTCTTTCAGTTAATCCCTCAGGAGAAGGTAAAGTAAAAAATCCAGAGGCGTTTCGTAGGAGAAAAATTTTTACCCTTACCCTTACCTCCTTTGCCGATTTGCTTATTTACTTCAGCGCATTTATGGGATGCCACCTATATAGGGGTTTCCATGAGCATAAGCACTACAAAATGGGCCAATCACAGATAAGGAAAATATAAGTGCGAATTAGCGTTAGTCGGTATTAGCGGCGGTCACTTCGGAGACATCGAGACTGCTAAGGTTTATTCGTTAAAATTGTTTCTCTTGGTACCTTATTTCTGCAAAAGGAGGTAAAGGAAAGTGAATATGCTAATCATTCCCGAAGATTTTTCTTTTCACGATTAAAAGTTATTTCCCTCGAAGTGAAAAAAACAAGTGTGGTGCTTAATAAACACCACACAAAGTGCCAGTGCTACCATAAATAATGATTACGGCAAGTAAACTGACAGCTCAAAATCTTCATTTTCAAAAGGTAAAGTGGCATTGGATTTTGGAAAGTTCATTTTTTTCTCTTCTATTCTGACCTTCCTCTATTCCTTCACACCCAATAAAAAATAATGACGACGAAATGACAAAGGACATCTTATGGATAAGTCTCAGGACTCTCCCTGAAAGGTCAAAGCCTGACCGCGGGAGGTCTTCTCCATAGTCTACGGGGAGCTAAATATCGCCCTCGTCAGACTTATTGACACCCCTTTCGGGTAGACGGTTATATGCTAAAAAGAAACTGACGTAGAACTCTTAGCCTCGTCCAAAGCAACCAAAGTCTTCAACTCGATAAACTTGACTCCTTAGATCCACCCTAAATACAGGCACACAAAAGTGTTATTTACCGTACATTAGACTCTTAGGTAAGGCACCACTCAAGCGCTGAAATTTCCCATGAGATCGAGAGAAATCACCAATGGGCTAAAGTCTCCGAGGCTATTAAATTCAGAGACTACACCCTCGTTTTCAAGGTGATTTTCCAGGATACGGGTATGTCACAGAAGGCAAAAGAACTCGATCTCCTTCTCTTTCATGTTAGGGTCTGCCCTGACCAGATAGAAAGAGAGGAGTTCACAGAAGTGCAGACATGCTTTAAGTGCTATGAATATACCGAGCACATAACCAGAGCATGTCCACAAACCGAAATTGTCTGTTCCATATGTAGTAAAGTTGGTCACATCTGGCGTAACTGTAGAAGTAGCGAAAAACGATGCATAAACTGCAACGGTGACCATGCAGCCATGGCAATGTCATGCCCAGTAAAGAAGGAGGTGATAAAGAAACAACAGAAACGCACAAAAGACGAAGAGGAAGCTAAAACCAACAGGTCCTATGCCCAAGTTGCAAAGGCGGCAGTCGATGAGGCCTCAGCTCAACGTACCTACCTTAAGGTAGAGAGCGAGCAGTCGACAAAGATCATGTGCTGCATATATTATGCGCACATAGCAAATCTCACAAGGCTAGGCTTATTCAAAAAAAGAGCTAAACTAGATGCTGACAAAAAAATCGAATGGACGAGATGTGGTTCCCGGAGAACCCTCCCTCTGAGGAAGTTCTTCGGATTCAGATGCAGCCTCCCCAACCAGCCACTACACGAGCCGAAGCTGTTCCTGCTCCGGCAAATCGTCCCCAAAGCAATCGTAAACTCCCAACAATTGAAATCTCGAAACCAGATTCCGAGGCAAAATTCGCCAACGAATTGAAATCTAAACACCGTTAACCAACCAGCAGAGGATGAGATCTGCCCCATCGTCAAAGGACGGCAAACATGCCTACCACGGCAGAAAAATACATTTAAAAATATTCACCACGGAGTAAAAACACGTCAGCAAAGGCGTGCTTACCGGCCGTTACAAGTGGGAATATAGTGAGGACATTCCAGATAGGGTAATCGAAGAAGCCCTCATCCTTGGAATGGTCCGACTCAACCAAGACGCCTTTGCCACCATCACGACCTCGGAATTCAACAAAAAGAGATCCGGTAAATGCTTATCTCCACCAGCCCCCCTTCCCTCCAAAGAAACTCGGTAAAAAGAGCGACGAATCGACAGACAACATGGACAGACTGACAAAAGACTTGACAATCCTACAAATGAATACTAACGGATGGGACGATAAACAAGTGACTTACGGAAACATAATCAGACAATGCGACCCTGATATCGTTCTGAGATCAGAACACGGAATCGACACGACGCACAAGAATATGAAGATCTTATATTATAGCATAGTAACAAAGAACCACAGCCTGGAACATTACGATGGCGCTGCTATCACAGTCAAAAGAGGTATTCAGTTCAAACTACTCCCATCTTTAGACGAATCCTATCTGGCTTTTCCCGAGCGAACTGGGAAGATTACCGTACCCTTCTCTGTGAGTTCAGACCTCAACCACTCGAAGAAGCCACTCTGGAGGAGATCGACCAGGAATTGGCAAGGCTAACGGAAGTAATGGTGGAGGCGGACCGCGCAACAGTACCCAAAATTCCTATAAAACGTTACCAGCACCAAGGTGGACACAGGAGCTGTATGACCTAACGGACGAATATAGAAGACTATTTGAAGAAATTAGACTAACTGTCACATACAGAGTTAAAAACAGACAGGTAAGAATACTAAGGACTGAAATGAAGACACACATAACAGAACAACAAACAGCACTTTGGAATGACCTCGTAGACAAACTAGACGAAGAAGTGGATCCCTGAACATTTTGGAATTTCTCAAGATTGAAGGGTAAGCCACCTGACAGGAACATACTCCTTAAAAAAGACAACAGGGCAAAAATGGATGCAACAGAAACGGAAGAAGTGTTCAGAGACTACTGGAAAAACGTATTTTGCATCACACCAGAAGAGAACGAACACTTTGACCCAGACTTTGAGGAACACATTCACGACCAATTAAGACAAGAACTAGATAAGACATACCCCTTCAACAACACAACTGCTGACAGAGAGATGACTGGTTATGGACGGAAGATAACGAAAGAAGAAATACTAACGACGCTACGTGCCTTCAAACAGAGAGCACCAGGAAAAACAGAATTGACCAAACTTAACTTGTTGAACGCCCACCATAACATCTTGGAAGGGCTGGTCAATATAATGAACGCGTGCCTAAACGTTGGCTATTTTTCGGACGAATGGAAGATCGCTAAAATGATCTTCATTCCAAAAGCCGAAAAACCGCCGGACAGACTAGCAAACTTCAGACCCAGGTCTTCGAGAAGGCCCTTGCTAATAGAATCCAAGATTTTATGGAGGATAACAACTTCTATAACCAACACCAGCATGGATTCAGAAGAGGGAGAGGGACTGATACGGCGCTGGCAATCATCACAGAAAAACTGGCAAAGATTGCTAGCCAAAAATGGTATCCTGACCTGGTGCTCAGAGACGTTAAGAAGGCATTTGACAAAGTATGGAGGACTGGGCTTTAATACAAAATACTCAAACTTGGACTAAACCCAAGACTAGAAAAAATTCTATTTGACTATGTGACAGACAGGATAGCATATTTACAAATATACGACCACACGGGACCAGACTTCGAGCTAACTGCAGGCGTACCGCAAGGAGGCTGCCTAAGCCCACTCCTATACAATATATACACCCTCGATCTACCCGATCCGGTCAGAGAAAACTCGCTGTACGTCCAGCTTGCCTACCGAATCTCTCAGATCATGACTACCCCCTTCAAAAGTCCCGAACTCATGGCACAAATCACCGCCAGAGAAATCGACCATGTCAACAGGTTCGAGAGAAGATGGAAAATCGCCACTGACACCCCAAAATTTAAGGTGATACCATTTTTCCGTAGGAAACGGGCCCATATGGAAACTGATGACGCCCGCATTCCATACTGCACTGATGGGACAGTACTAGGACTAAAGATAGGTAAAAATGGATACGGTAGCCATGTTGCTCAGACAGCAGCGCGAACGAAGGTCGAGCTCACCAAGCTATTCACGTTCCAAAACCTGAACATGACCAACAAAAAGAAGATCTACAAGGCGTTCATAAGATCAAATCTGCTGTATCCACCTATACCTATCAACACTAGTTCCAATAAGAAATTGCGACTCCTCCAAAGGGTACAAAACAAAGGAGTGCGCTTAATAACGAACACGAGGAGGAGAGAAAGAAGAAGGCAGAGGGACCTACATCACATGATCCAGATGACTCCAATTAATTTGGAGCTGCAAAGTAGAGCCCAAAAAATCTGGGAGAAAGTCCCACGACCCATGACGGACGAAACCAGACAGAGACACATAGACATTCCGTTGGAAGACATAAACAGAAGGAGGCTAGACTTCATCGGTAGTAAAGCACAAACCAAAAGACAAGAAGAACCAATCCACACATATAACTATACATATCTAACAACGACAAACAATGATCTACACAAAGAACATACAATAAGAACACTAAAAAATACACAAACGAACAACGAGGGAAACACAAAAGATACAGAAAACACCTACAGAGGCTTGAACGTTGCAAGAAAACCATCATAATCTACATGGACAAAATGAAAACACAAGCAATAACATCACAAGCCAGGAACAACACAAACAAAAAAGCATAAAATAGTACGCAAAAGAACATGAATATTATAACAAAAACAATGAGAACAACAATCTCAGAAAAACGCCTGCAATTCCATATATATATATATATATATATATATATATATATATATATATATATATATATATATATATATATATATATATAATGTTTAACAGAAATCCCAAGGCGAGGAAAATAGCTGGTATCATCCTTGTTATTTACCGGCGACGTTTCGACCACAATACGGTCCTCTTCTTAGGCCTAAAATACAAAAAACGAAACGAAATATTTTACACTGTGGATTTTAAGTGGATTGTATCAACCAAGCCACCCTGAGATAACGGTGGCAAAAGACAAACATTATTTAATAATGCCAGAGCTGGGTATTCACAATAAAGTCCTTAGCTGAAAATTACACATATTGCTAAGGAAATACTTCTGTCAAATCAAATTTCAAATTGCCTTTGTCAACAAAATAAATATAAAATCTTTCTTTACAATTAAGGATCCGGTTCTAAAGAGTCTTCGGAGTTCGATTATATACTTATTTAAATGTCCTGGGTGTTCCCAAGGCAGATATATCGGAAGCTCCGTGAGAACTCTGAAGGCAAGATTCTCTTCCCATATCGGTATAAGTAATAGAACCGGCAAGATACTTGAAACCAAAGAAAGTTCAGCGATAAGAGATCACGTAATAAAGTGTAAAAGTGATATCTCCTTAGATAACTTTGAAATTCGGAATTCGCACAAATGCCCTATTACCCTTCGAATCTTAGAAACACTTTATATAAAACAGCTCTCCGCGAATTTAAATAATGATCTCTCGTCGGTTCCACTCCTTGTTACCTGAATTCGTTTGAATGTGGGTTGCGGGGCGCAGTTTTGGTGCTTTTGGGTCAGCCAGAGCACGTAACACGCTCGTTGGCAAGGTTTGTGATTTTGTATATTTGGTTTCGCCAATTTTTCCTTCAATTATTCGTTTAAAATTAATTTAAAAACAATTTTATATAATCATTAGATTCATAAATCAAATCTCCCCTTCCTTAATAGATTTTAACAATTATACACTCGCTAACTAATTTAAATATTTTAAATCCTTCCCTAGTCTCTATTGTAAATTTGAGCCCCATTTTGAAATATTTCCTTAAACTCTAAATTTGCCATTCAAAGCTAATACTAGCTAGTAAACTTCTAGATGTACATTTAGCAGTGTGCTCTCTTAACAGTGTAAAATATTTCGTTTCGTTTTTTGTATTTTAAGCCTAAGAAGATGACGGTATTGTGGTCGAAACGTCTCCGGTAAATAAAAAGGATGATACCAGCTATTTTCCTCGCCTTGTGATTTCTGTTAAACATTAAATTTAGGCTCTCTAGAAGCAATCCTCATCGATATATATATATATATATATATATATATATATATATATATATATATATATATATATATATATATATATATATATATATATATATATATATATATATATATATATATATATATATATATATATATATATATATATATATATATATATATGTGATAGAACGGTTTGAGGCCGCTTAATTTAAACCGTTATCACATTGTGTTTAGAAGCACGATGCTACCCACGTGTATCTTCGCCTTGAAGCCAGGCGCGATTATCGCGCCACCTGAGACAATATTTAACCAAGGAGGTTTATTCCTCCCTCGTTCGCCCCATGCACCGATCACGCCAGATTAAGTTAGGCTTATGGGCAGATAAGGTATTGTTCTCAGGCGTGGCTGTGCATTCCCTCGAAGCCCCCAATCCATTGTCCCCTACGCCAAGGGGATGTATCGACTATTTGTACGGAAACTTTACCACTAAGAGGAGATTCGAGATCCAGATTTTCTTCGCGAGACATCACTACGATCCAGTCTCACCTCGTGCACCAAGGGCCCTCTACCTCAAGATCCACCATCATTGTCCAGAAGAGGATAATATCCCTTGAGTGCCAAGGTTCAAGCCTTCAAGACGCCAAGTCCACAAGGCTTCCCTGTTGTTCAGAAAGAGAACAACGATAGAACAGCCATTGTTCTTTGAGCCCGTTGACAAGAAACGGTTCTCACCCTTCCCCCCTGTTGTTCAGAAAGAGAACAACATTAGAACAGCCATTGTTCTTTGAGCACGTAGACAAGGGACGGTTCTCACCCCCCCCCCCCTCTGTTGTTCAGAAAAGAACAACGTAGAACAGCCATTGTTCTTCAAGCCCGTTCGCCAAGATACGGTTCTCATTCCCAAGACGCCACGTCAGGATCATTTAATTCCCCCCTCCCCTTCGGCTGGAACTCGCCAGCGGACCGAAGATTCCTTCACGTTGCCTTCCTCTGCACAACACCTGTAATTACGTAAGCTGAACGTTACCTTTGAGTATTTAACCCTTTTGTCAACCCTATCCTGTGCTTTAAATGGTTTAGCGAACCATCCCATCCCTTTAATTTTTATTTGTTTTACCTTTGTAAATGTCTTCCAAATCTTAATCCTCGGATTAGCTAGATTTCCCACGATCTTTCCATTCTCTGTTTATGTCAATATTTTCCGTTTTGTGTGTTGTTGATAGTTTATATTAATAAAACTTTATTTTATTAATGATAGCCATATTATTATCCTTGAGCTCAGTTCCACTTCTTAAGCATATTGAAGATAAATAATATCGGTCAACCCAGACACCACGCACTCTAAATATAAATGAATAGTTCCCTCAACGAATAGTCATATATGGTATATCGTCGAGAGTCCATTCTACGACATATGTATATATATACTATTTAAATTTGGTATCAAGTGTGTAAGGTTTAACGCTATATCTTTGCAAACACTGATCTCAGTCGAGTAAAGCATAGTGTTATTCGCTATAAGAATAGAGTATAGTAGTTTCCTTTTGTTTTAACGATTGCTATCCCCTTTTTTGAAACTTAAAAAGCTGGAGTAGCTCAAGGAACTGTTATAATAATTTGTTTGTGTTTTTTTTGTGTGTGATTTTAGTCATTGATTATTTAGATCGAGAAACCAATTACGAATAGGTCAGTGCCCATATTTAGTTAGGCTAACTCTCTAGAAGGCATAATTCTTATCGCAAGGAATTTTAGTTGGTTGACTATTGCGCCCACAAGTGCCTAGATGACTCAATTCGAAATCTTCAAAGCGCAAGGAGAATCCTTGGGACTTTCAGGAAAAGAACTAATTGAGTACGTTCAAGAGGAGCAAAGAGCAGAAAGAGAAATCCAACGAGAAGAAAGAGAAAGAGAGGAATGGAAAAGACAAGCTGAGTTTCACCATCAGATTGAAATAGCTCGTGTTGAAGCCGAAATACAATCAGCCAGTTCCCGTTCAGAAGCTCCGCCCAATCTCCCACTTAAGCTCCCCAATTTTAGGGATGGAGAGGATTTCGGAGCATTTTTAGCCCACTTCGAAAAGATCCTCGAAATCAATAACATGGATCTGGAGGCTGAAGGTGTAGTCAGATTACTTCCCTTGTTAAATTGTAAATTGTGCGAAATTTTCATATCTCTACCATCTGAATGTACAAGTAACTACAAAACCTTAAAAGCTGAGTTACTGGCCGCTCATAATATGACTCCCGATTTCTACCACCAAGAATTTCGAGGAGGTCCTATTAAACCCGGACAGACGTTCCGTCAATTCGGATACATTCTTCAGAGGAATTTTAAATTCTGGTTAGAATCCTCAAAGGTTGATCCTAACTACTAGTCCTTAACAGACTTCGTGTTGCGGGATCAATTTTTGGCGTCTCTCCCGACGGAGATCCGCGCGTTCGTCAAGGATCGTCGGTGCCAGACCTTTAAAGAGTGTATTGAAGAAGCAGATGTCTATGCCGCAAGCCATAGTTTATACCCAAAGGAGAATCGAACTTTACCAACCCCCCAACCAGGAAAGAGGGAAGGATTCGCGCCCCTTTCCAGGAAAGCTGACGAAGTTTCCGGGCCCCGTAAAACCCCAAAACTTCTTTACCCAAAACCAACAACGGGACACCAAACCTCCCGTTAAGATTTCTCCTCCATCACTCTTCCCGAAGCGACCAATCATATGCTTCACCTGTGGTGTAGAAAACCACATGAGCTGGAATTGCCCCAAGAATTCTAGGCTTAAAAGCGGACCAGCCCACCAAGTTCACCAGATTAATGCCACCCGGCTTTCCTGATGGTGCAGACACAAGCAGCAACTTCTCCCCCTCCGTCAGGCCACCAGGTAAATTTTATTTTTGACAAAAGTTCACCGGGAACTTTGAAATTTGAGGGCAGCGTGAACGGCTGCCGAGTATCGACTCTCGTCAGGGACACAGGATGCACGTGTTTCATCGTGTCCGACGAGCTCCTCCCCCCAGTGGACCCTAACCACGAAAAATTTGCGTTGGTACATGACTACCTTGGGCGGGCGAACCGATTCCCTGTCGTTAGATGTTACCTGCAGTGTCAATATTATGATGGCTGGGCTGAAGTCATTTCAGCACCCATAAAATTCTGTTCTGTACTTATAGGACAGAGCCCTTAAGTAAGCTCCGATCCTGTGTCCCAGGTCGCCCTTACTCGAGGTCGAGCTAAGAAGGAAGCACAGGAGTCCGTCCCCCTTAGAACCCCGATACCGTCTGAATTCTCGGAAATCCTTAACCAGGACTTTAGGACGGCACAGAAGGAGTGTGAAGCCCTAACACCCTTATGGGATAAGGCCCAAAACCAGGACACGGAGACTGTCCGTGGACCCAAAGTCATCAGGTACCTGGAGCAAGGTGGCTTACTTTATCGATCCGCCGAGGACATTAATAACGCTGTTACTACTGTCCTATGCCTTCCACGATCCCATGTCCCTATAATGCTCAAAGTGGCTCATAACAGCATTTTTTCCGTTTGTTTTAGTTACACTAAAACGGGCCAGCGAATTATTAAATTTTTTTATTGGCCGGGTGCTGCAGCTGACATCTTAAAGCATTGTCGATCGTGCGATGTGTGTCAGAAGACGTCCGCTAAGGGGCGGGTCAAACCTGCTCCCTTACAAAGGGGACCAGTCATTACTGAACCCTTCTCCAGAGTGGCCATCGACCTGGTTGGCCCTATCCACCCCCCTTCGAGCGAAGGGCACAGCTACATTTTCACCTTAGTAGACTTTGCTACCCGTTTTCCCGAGGCTGTTCCCCCTCGCCGAATCGACAGTATTTCTTGCGCCGAGGCCCTCATTTCCATCTTTTCAAGGGTAGGCGTCCCCAAGGAAATACTCTCCGATAGAGGCCGACAATTCACCTCTGAGTTGATGGAGTACGTAGGGAAGCTGCTCATGGTAAAGCCCCTTTTTACTACCCCCTTCTGGCCACAGACAAACAGGATGTGCGAGAAATTAAATGGAAATTTAAAATCCATTATTAAGAAGATATGTGCCGAGCAGCCCCGCGGATGGCACCGATATCTCCCAGTCGCCCTATTCGCCTATCGGGAAATTCCCCACCGTACATTAGGCTTCGCCCCGTTCGAGCTCCTTTATGGACGTAATGTACGCGGGCCACTCAGTATTTTAAAGGAGTTGTTAATCAAGCCCCAACTGGATCAAGAACTCCAGTCATCTTACGCCTATGTCTTGGACCTACGCCAGAGGCTCGAGAAATGCGCAAACATCGCCTATGAAAATGCCGATGTCAATTAGAGAAATACAAAACCTATTTTGATGTTAGGTCCGAAGATCGTCAATTTAAGCCCAGTGATGAAGTACTCCTGCTCCTTCCCACAGCTAGTAATAAATTACTGAGCCAATGGAAAGGTCCGTACTCGGTCCGCGAGGTACGAGGACCGGTAGATTACCTCATTGGTACCCCAGCAGGCGATAAGCTCTATCACGTCAACTGATTGAAAAAGCACCACCGACGCGCCCATGGAGATACCTTCGTAGCACTGGACGAAACATCGGCGCTTGAAGAGGATTACCCCGCGGAGTCCCTTAATGTAATACAGACAGTGTGCATCCAACCTGATGACGATTACGCTCTTTCTTCCTTACCAGGCGAGCCTTTTGAACCCTCTGACCTGGATATTGACGCGCAGCTGGCACCACATCAAAAGAGTCAGCTACAAGAACTATTATATAAGTTCGACGACGTTATTTCAGAGAAGCCTGGATGCGCTACTAGTTTCGAGCATGATATTAAATTAACAACCTTAGAACCCGTCCGTTCAAAACCCTATCCCATGCCGATTCATTTACACCAAGCCTTTAACGCTGAAGTTGATAATTCAATTAGTTTAGACATAATAGAACCTTCCACCTCTAGTTATTGTTCCCCAATCATCATGGTCAAGAAACCTGATGGCTCTTATCGGATGTGCATCGACTTCCGGAAGTTAAATTCGGTAACTGTGCTCGACGCCGAGCCCATCCCGTTGGTAGACCAAAACCTCCACCTTTTTGAAAACGTCAAGTTCATCTCAGAACTCGATTTGTGCAAGGCGTATTATCAAATCCCCTCCGGCCCGAGGTGAAAGCATATACCGCCTTTGCAACGGAGAAAGGTCTTATGCAATTTAAGCGCCTTCCTTTTGGCCTCGTCACTGCTTGTAGCAACTATAACCGTCTCATGAGAAGGTTGTTAGATTGACTTCCGAATGTATCCTTTTACTTCAATAATGTCTACGTCGCTACTCGCGAATGGAGTCACCATTTAACTACCCTATTAGCTCTCTTCGAGCGACGGCGCGAAAATGGCCTCACCATTAGCCCCAGCAAATGCCATTTTGCCCACGAAACCATAAAATACTTGGGTTTCAAAATAGGACAAAGCCAGTTAGGTCCCCAAGAGGACAAGATTAAGGCGATCGCCGACATGCCCCTCCCGATTACAAAGAAGCAATTCCGATCGTTCCTAGGATCAGCTTCTTACTATCGGTGATTTGTCCCGAATTTCAATGCAATTTCGGCGCCCCTCAGCTCCCTTTTAAAAAAGAATTCCCCCAATCGTCTACGTTGGAATGATGTCGCTGTTTCCCACTTTAATCAGCTCAAGAGTAAGTCATTTCTGCCCCCATTTTAAAGTTGCCCAACCCTGAAAAATCATTTGGGATTAAGACCGACGCGAGCAACGAGGGCATTGGAGGTGTACTCCTTCAATATAAAGATGACGGAACGAGTCATCCAGTTGCATATGCTAGTCGCCAATTATTACCACGCAAAAAGAGATATGCCACTATAGAGAAGGAAGCTCTATCAATTTTATGGGTTATAGACAAATTCAAAATGTAATTGATAGGAAAAGACTTTCAGATAGGAACCGACCACCGCCCGTTAGCCTATATTCGCAATGTACGAAACTCCAACGGCCGAATTATGCACTGGAGTTTACTCTTGCAGGAGTATCAATTTAAAATAAATTATATAAAGGTTCCGATAACCAGGTCGCTGACGCACTCAGTAGGAATGCGTTACCAAATAGCGTAGATTAATTGTATTCGTAGGATTAGGATCTCCATGTATGTATATACCGTCTTGTACGACTTAAATTAGATTCTCTTGTAATAGAACTAGTTAATGTATATGTCTGAATTTTGCAACGCTCAATGTCTAATTTTTTTTGTATGTATATATATTTGTACCCATTAATTTACGTATAAATTATTTTGTCCTATATGCACCAATTTTATATCATTTCATTGCTCCATGCCCCTTTTATTGATTAAGTTTGTATTAAAGGTTAGTTTCCCCTATAATCAAAAGATCAAAATAATCATATGTATTGAGGTAATACTAGTTAGGTGCATGAAGGTACGGTCGGTACAAGAAAACAAGTTCCCCACAACGGAGCTCTATCGTTGTCCCTTCTCTCTCTTTTTTTTTCGAAGTGACAACTTCCCTTTGGAATGGAGGGGTGTGATAGAACGGTTTGAGGCCGCTTAATTTCAACCGTTATCACATGTTGTTTAGAAACACGATGCTACCCACGTGCATCTTCGCCTTGAAGCCGGGCGCGATTATCGCGCCACCTGAGTCAATATTTAACCAAGGAGGTTTATTCCTCCCCCGTTCGCCCCATGCGCCGATCACGCCAGATTAAGTTAGGCTAATGGGCAGATAAGATATTATTCTCAGGCGCGGCTGTGCATTCCCTCGAAGCCCCCACTCCATTGTCCCCTACGCCAAGGGGATGTATCGACTATTTATACAGAAACTTTACCACTAAGAGGAGATTCGAGATCCAGATTTTTTACGCGAGACATCACTACGATCCAGTCTCACCTCGTGCACCAAGGGCCCTCTACCTCGAGATCCACCATCATTGTCCAGAAGAGGATAATATCCCTTGAGTGCCAAGGTTCGAGCCTTCAAGACGCCAAGTCCACAAGGCTTCCCCTGTTGTTCAGAAAGAGAACAACGTTAGAACAGCCATTGTTCTTTGAGCCCGTTGACAAGAAACGGTTCTCACCCTTCCCCCCTGTTGTTCAGAAAGAGAACAACATTAGAACAGCAATTGTTCTTTGAGCCCGTTGACAAGAAACGGTTATCACATTTCCCCCTGTTGTTCAGAAAGAGAACAACATCAAAACAGCCATTGTTCTTTGAGCCAGTAGACAAGAAACGGTTGTCACCCCCCCCCCCTGTTGTTCAGAAGAGAACAACGTAGAACAGCCATTCTTCTTCAAGCCCGTTCGCCAAGAAACAGTTCTCATTCCCAAGACGCCACGTCAGGATCATTTAATCCCCCCCCCCTCGGCTAGAGCTCGCCAGCGGACCGAAGATTTATTCACGTCGCCTTCCTCTGCACAACACCTGTAATTACGTAAGCTGAACGTTGCCTTTGAGTATTTAACCCTTTTGTCAACTCTATCCTGTGCTTTAAATGGTTTAGCGAACCATCTCATCCCTTTAATTTTTATTTGTTTTACCTTTGTAAATGTCTTCCAAATCTAAATCCTCGGATTAGCTAGATTTCCCACGACCCTTTCCATTCTCTATTTATGTCAATATTTTCCGTTTTGTGTGTTGTTGATAGTTTTTATTAATAAAACTCTATTTTATTGATGATAGCCATATTATTATCCTTGAGCTAAGTTCCACTTCTTAAGCATATTGAAGATAAATAATATCGGTCAGCCCGGACACTACGCACTCTAAATATAAATGAATAGTTCCCTCAACGAATAGTCATATATGGTATATCGTCGAGAGTCCATTCTACGACAATATATATATATATATATATATATATATATATATATATATATATATATATATATATATATATATATATATATATATATATATATATGAATCATTAAACCACATTGAAAGAGAAAACGGAATAATTTTTTTCTTTGCAGTAAAATTTTTAGTACCCTTTTTCGAAAAAATCCATGCAGGGAAGCGATTCGAACCAGGCACACTGAGGCAGCGAGCACCGCTTTGATCACAGTTAAAAGTATGCCGTTAGTACACTATGCTACGCTACGCAGACAATGAAAGAAATAGAAAATTAATTGGGGATTCAAATTATAAATGAGGAATATTTAAACGCGTGGCAGATATACAAATCTATATATCTCTCAAAGTAGCACGAGAGAATGATGAAAATGAATCCATTAAACCACATTCAAAGAGAAAATGCAATATTTTTTTTCCCTGCAATAATATTTTTATTACCTTTTTTCGAAAAAATCCGTGCAGGAAAGCGATGCCTCAGTGTGCCTGGTTCCAATCACTTTCCTGCACGGATTTTTTCTAAAAAAGGTAATGAAATAATTACTGCAAGGAAAAAAAATAATATTCCGTTTTCTCTTTCAATGTGGTTTAATAGATTCATTTTCATCATTCTCTCGCGCTACTTTGATATATATATATATATATATATATATATATATATATATATATATATATATATATATATATATATATATATATATATAATTACGGTTTCGGTCATTTGCAATCTCCGACGGGTTTTTAGTCGCATGATGATGAGTGATTCCCGGATTAGAGTAGTGCCATGAAAGTGACACCATCTTGTATGTGAGCGCTGTCAATTGTGATGTTCGCAGTCACCGACTTTACACGAATACTGTACATAACGTTAATCTCCTGAAGTTCTCCGGAGGGAGACATCTGTACTTCATAATGTAATAACTAATCTTCATGTTGTAATATATTATCATGTTCAATTCTGCATTAGGATCGGTCAGGGAGACGTTCCGGTGTACAATGGCTTTAAGAGCCTTTTCGTCTCCGCGATAGCCTGTATTCATAGTAGCCTTATAAAAAAGGTCTATGATTTTTTCTTCGGTGTAGAACGACCACCTAAACCAGCGGTCAACTCCATTTTCCTTTTTTATAACTGCATCAATAGGTTCCTGTGTGTAGCCGTTGTTGGCTAAACGCGGGAAATCCTCTTTTACGGATGGATGGAGGTGGGGAAAAAGAGAGAGAGAGAGAGAGGGAGTTACAAGGAAATTAAGTACTTCAAAAGACCAATCGATCCATTTTCAGTGGAAGTACTCATGTCATTATCTTAACTTAACTATGTACAATCCTACTGATAAGGCATAGGAGAGTAAAGATGAAGTCTCTCCCCACCCACCTCTCCCACCCGTACACGGGTTCGATAAAAGGAAAATATATACCTGGAAGTGTTGGAAGAAAAGACACATCCGTGATTTTTTTTACAGGATAGCAGGAACAACTTAATATGTACATACATAAATCTTAACATAATAATAACCTGAGAGAAAATTATTTATATATTAAATCAGGGTTTTATAGACTTAAAAACCGTCTCTAATATTATCTTAAACTTATCTATGCTTACGGCATACTCTTCTTATCTTAGTTTTAGCAACATACAATGTTTTGTCACTCGCTATTTAATGGTTGACATCATTTTGTCCAGTCTAATTTTAAAAGTTTCCACTGAATTGCTGGTCACAACTTCTTCAGGCAACTGATTCCAACAACACTGTCCAACAATGATTTTGCTACAGAAATGAAAGAGTAGTTTTCTATTGTAGTTTTTTGCGTAGATTACAAACTGACCTTTATTTTTGCATGAAATAACTTCAGTTTTTTGTAATCTCCACATTTATTTTTTTTTATTAACATTAGATTACTCAGTATATCGAGGTATGAAATATTTGTTATTATTTTTATTTTATTTGACAAAAAGTACAAAGATAAGTGGAAAAAAAAGCTTATTCATCAAAAGAAATTAATAAGTCATTTTAATGCATTTCAGAGTGTGGTATTATAAAATATACTTAAAAAAATAATGAAGCTTTAAGATTGTTTCAAAATTGCTGAAATCCATACAATAGTCAAATATTTTTAGAATATTTAGTCTTCTTTTTATGTACAACATATTCTCTGTCTCTGTGAAGGGTCCAGAAGAAGTCAGCAAGCATTGCAGGACTCTATTTTCCTCTATAACGATTTTCTATAGTAGCAATATCTTGGTGGAATCTTTCACCATGCACATCGCTGACGTCTGCTGGATTCTCTGGAAAGAAAGACAGATGGGAATGCAAAAAATGCACCTTAGTAACATACTACATCTCAACTCATTATAAAACCTAATCAAATTCTTAACAAGAACGTGTTAATTTTCTGAAACTATGCCAGGCCTCAAATTCTGGCTTGCTCAATTTGCCTCAAACTCACTATCTAGCATAAGTTGTCGAATCTGAGGGCCAACAAAGATTCCTTCTTTAATTTTAGCATCACTAATCTTAGGAAATTTTGTTTTTAAATATAAGAATGATGGCTGGTCATGCTTTAAGGTTTTCACAAATTGTTTCATTAAACCTAATTTTATGTGAAGTGGTAGCAAAATTATGTTTTCCTTGGGAACCAATGGTTCACCTATGACATTATGACAACCTACTTTTGTCTTTTTTCTTAAAGGCCATTCTGAGCGTATGTAATGTTCTCCCCAAGCTCTATTGTCCCACTGGCACAAAAAATACGGAAATTTTGTGTAGCCTGACTGCAAGCTATTTAAAATGGCTACTACCTTAAGGTCAGCACAAGTAAACCACTTATGTTCACTGTATTTAATGCTTTTTAAAATGAAATCTAAATTCTCATAAGTTTCTTTCAAAACAACAAAGTGAGCTACTGGTATCGATGGTAGTTTATTTCCATTATGCAGAAGCCCGGCTTTACTACTATATAAAGTAGTGTCAATGAAAAGTCTCCATTGACTGGGTTCATAATGTATATCTAATTCTTCAAAGAGACGTGAAATATTATTAGAGTAGCATAAATTGTTGTCAAATGAAAATTTGTCTTGTAAATTGTTTGATCGAATGCAAAACTTAGTAATTCGAACATCTTTTGCTACTAATTTCTTTCTTTCAGTCTCGAGGCCAGTAATTCCCTTTGTTGCTTTGTTAAGTTTAGATCTCTTACAAGATAATCTAAATCAAGTTGTGAGAAAGGTTTTAGAGTAATATCAACAGTTTTAGGAACATAAATTTCAGTTTCTGGTTAACATGATTCCATATCTGATTCATCAGAATTAGACAAAACAATTTCTGCAGGTGGTTCAGGTACTGGAATGTCTTTTGAGTGAGATATAGGCCAAATAGCAGATCTAAGGTTGGAATATACCACAGCTGAAGCGCACTTCGTTGTTTTACCTAAAAGTATGAAAATTATATACATAAAATTTAAAGTTATGTATATATCTGTAATTACAATTAAGTGGTTTTAAACTTAATTAATTTCATATTTAAAAATAATAATATTACAGTATACTACTTTAAAATATAGGTACAGTGGACAATAAACAATTACTTACTTTGTATGTTTACCAAACAGAAATGGCAGTCAGTGGCATGATCTTTGGGCTCTCGCCATACCATTGGAACAACAAATTAAAGGCTTTTTATTTTTCCTTTAGACCATTTTGATAAAGAATTAAAGCATGTCGTGAAACATACATATGGTGACCATGGTTTATCTTGGTCGCCAATTTTACATCCAAGATACAAATTATATAGTTTTTTCACTAGAGAAGAAATTTTTCTTTGATTTTTTTAAATGTTACTGAACCACATATGTAGCAGAATTTATCTGGGCTATTTTTACATTGTCCTCTTGGCATTTTAATTAAAATTGTTGCTTTTATTTAAAATTTTATTCAGTTAAATAACCTGAAAATAAGAAATAAAATAATAAAATTCGTTAAAATCTTCAAAATTTGACAAAAATAGTAATTGGCAACTTACAAAAAAAACTGGAGTCATTTCGATAAAAATGACTTCCATTTTTTAAATCATCATCATCAATCACTAACTCTATAATTTAAGAAGGGGATTTTTTTTAGTATTTGATGATTGGTTGAAATATGTGACGTCACTTGTGTCAAAAAGACTCGCCTCTCTGATTGTTGGATAGAGTTTTAAACTAAAAACACGTAGGTTTCACTTCGGTATTTAAAAATTAAAAAAAAAAACAAATAAAACGCGCAGGGAACACGGATAAACGAATTTTGGAATAAAAATACTTAAAGACAGCGGGATGATTATGAAATTAAATTAAAAAAAATCAAAATCAAGCGAAAGCAAAGAGAACATACAGCACAAAAATCAGTTAATACAGGAGCAATAGATCGACGTCTCTGCACTGAACAAAAGCTCAACGACAACTGGAGCTACGACAGAGAGAGATAGTCACAAGGAAACTAAGTACCCAAGTAGACCTTACGGTCCATTCAAAGAGGGTACCTTTGTCCTCACAGCTGAGCAGGCTTAGTTCTCGAAAGTGCCAATTGACACCCTCGGGGAACACACGCACAATGGTTTATGTACCCAATCGACGATTTTTCAAGACTTTATCTAGTCTCGACTTGAACTGTTCAACAGAATTGCTGCTGGCAACTTCCACTGGAAGAGCGTTCCAAGTACCACAGATGCTATATGAGAAAAATTTCCCACACAGATCGCAGTAGTAACGCTTCAGTTCAGGTTTGTAACCATGATTTCTGGTTATGTTCTTGCTTAGCTGGAAAATATCCCTGTAGTCCACATTGGCGAAACCTTGAAGTAATTTAAACACTTTGATAAGTGACCACGCAGCCTCCGGGTCTCTAACGTGAACAAATCTAATTTCCGTAACCTATCTTCGGAACTATTATGTCTGGCTTGCACACGTTCCAATCTCGTGAAATCCTTTTGTAATAAGCAGTCCAAAATTGTACGGCGTTATAGCGTACGAGAAGTGCAGGCGAGCGACTTAAAAGCTCCGTTTGAATGAGTCTTTTTTGAGACTCAGGCTGGCCGAGTGGATTCGTTGCTGGCTAACACTGGTCCAGCGACGCGGGAAGCTGTTCGCAACTCGCATATGCTATTATTTTTTATTTGCCCCTTTCCTACTCACCTCTATCTACAATGGTGCCCAGACCTGGGACGGGAAGCGTTAGCCCTTGGATAACATTTCCAAACGGGCTTTCTTCATTTCTTCATTCACGCTCCGCTTCTAGGAGGAAGGTCGTATAGCGTACGAGAAGTGCAGGAGAGTGGCTTAAAAGATTCGTTTGAATGAGACTTTTTTTGAGACTCCAAATGGCCGAGTGGATTCGCCGCTGGCTAACACTGGTCCAGCGACGCGGGAAGCTGTTCGCAACTCGCCTACGCTATTATTTTTTCTTTGCTCCTTTTCCTACTCACCTCTATCTACAGCGTATTCCAAATGCGGTCGGACAAGAGAGTTGCACAGCAGAGTACTATCTCCTTGTTTCCATATCCAAACTGTCGCTTTATGTAGCCAAGTATCCTTTAGGCTTTATTCTCCACCTCAATGCACTGTTTCGATAACTAAAGTTCACTAGTAATAGTTATACACAAGTCCTTCTCGCTATTAGTGCATTCAAGAGCGGTGCCCTTAAGGATATACGGTGATTTGGGGTTTCGGTGGCCGATGTGCATCACTTTGCATTTGTTCACGTTAAAAGGCATTTGCGACGTCTCCGACCATTCCCCAATCTTCCGGAAATCTTCTTGTAGGCGTACAGTATTTCCTTCCTTTGCAACGTTTATACCAAGCTTCGTATCGTATGCAAATTTAGAAATCTTCGCAACTATGTCACCTCCCAGGTCGTTAACATAAATAATGAAAAGTAGTGGTCCCAGGAGAGAACTTGAGGAACACCGCTAGTAGTGGGCACCCACTAGGAAGCCTGTCCCTTCAACACCACCCATTGCCGTTTGCCGCTTAGCCAGTTCTCTATCCAACCTGCTACATTTCCATCTATGTCCAGCACACTCACTTTCCGGAGAAGGCGGCGTTGTGGTACCTTATCAAGGGATTTTTGAAAGTCTAAGTACACACCATCCACCGCTTTATCCCGGCCGTGTTCACTGAAAACGGAGTGGAAAAAATTCCACAAGGTCCGTTAGGCATGACCGGTGCCTTCGGAAACTGTGCTGGGAATTCATTTGTATCTTCAGTAGGAAGTTGGACTCCATATAAGACGATAATTTATCCACCGTGATGATTTCAATGAGTTTACCCACTATGAAAGTTAAACAAATAGGTAGGTAGTTCGACAGTTGCCTCGAGTCAACTTTCTTGAAGATAGGAGTCACGTCCGCCTCACGCCAGTCTCGAGGAACGCATCCAGTCCGGATTGACATGTAGAAGATTGTGCCAAGATGTCGTGACACCTCATCATGCACTTCTTTCAACACTTTAGGTAGAAACCCGTCTGAGCCAGGGGACTTATTCGTCCTTAGGTCGGTGATTTTTTCCACTACTTCGGTTTGGGTGAAATCCATTTCCTCCATCTTCTTACCCCGGTAACAGTCCATGGGCTGGGGGATGGGACCAACCTCTTCAGTGAATACTGAAGAGAAGTAGTCGTTGAGGAGGTTAGCATTTTATGCATCTAAGTGCTTTAATGCCCCCTGCTCATTTCTCAAAAGGCCAATCGTTCGTCGCATTGGTTTACAGCTGTTTTCATATCCAAAGAACTCCTTGGGATTCTCCTTGCAAAGTCTCGGCACTCGAAGCTCTTCGGAACGTTTTGGCGCCCTTATGCTGGATTTCACTCTCCTAGCTAGCCTGAGGTACTCCTCAAAGTCTCCCGAAGTCTTTGACTGCTAATACACAGATCTCTTCTCCCCCAACAGTTGACCAATTTCTTGATTAAAACACCTCGCTTGAACGGAAGACCGATGCAGGTTTTTCACAGGATAAATTGTGATTAAAAACTCATGAGCTTAGATTTAAAACTATTTCACAGGACCTTAATATTATCATACCTTCCCTGCCTCACATCAGCCAATCCTGCAGGGAGACCTACGAAGTCTGCTCTTCTTAAATCAAGTTTCTTTGGTTCACGAGTCACAGACTCTAACTTGGGGACTTTGCCAATAAATTTAACTAGCCGGTGGTCACTGCCACCGAGCTCCTCGCCTACAGAGATATCCTCAACGATGTCGTCTCCAGAGGTGAAAACCAAGTCGAGAGTATTACCGTCTCTCGTCGGCTCTCTCACCCATTGAGTCAGGAACTCGTTGATCGCGAACTCCAGTAGCAGTGCGTTCTCACCACAGTGTTTTCTGGTTTCCCAGTCAACTCTGGTGTTGAAATCTCCGATGAGGATACACACTCTGTCTTCAACAAGTTCACCCAGCAGACAGTACAGCTCCCTACCCTTTTCAAGCAGCAAAGTCCTGTATCTGGCACGACTTATCTCTAGGTTTAGACATAGGAGCTCGTGGTCGGACAGAATGTTGCAGTTCGTCATTTTGAATGTATCCCTAACATACAACATCACACCGCCATCCTCTCTGTCTAGCCTATCTTTTAGAAAGAGTTTGTAGCTGGGAAGCATAACTTCTCCCTCAAAATCTCGGTTCGCGGTTTTTACCCATGACTCCGTTATGGCCACTATCTCGGGTTCTTCCATCGCTCCAAAGCCACGAAGTCCAAGAAACTTGTTCCTGATTGACCTCGCATTGAACAGCAGAACTTTCAGGGAGTCCCCGAATCTAGGACTACCTACCCTCTTACGTTTCCTGGCTTGTTTGTTGGAGCGGTGGTACTCCTCTTAGCGACCTCCGAAAAGTTCGTACCAGGAGTGACGTGGACGTACTGGCGCACGTCCACCTTCACTCTGGGCCGGACACTCATTTGGGTCCTCTCTACGACATCCTGGATCATGTTCGACAGAAAGGCCTTTCCTTTAAAAGGTAAGATGTACCCCATCCCTTTGATAGATATCATTTCTAATTTCTACCGTAAAAGGTGCGGTACTGGTCCACAAAAAAGACCCCCTCTGCCGTACACAAATCTGCCAAGCGCCGGTTCAAAGAGACGTTCATCGAGTGAGTGGTCCTTGTTGAACCTCTCATCGGGAGCATCCCAACCACTACACACATGCGGGTTTTCAGCTCACCTTCGTCCACGGCGCTCAGGACTGTGTGGATGATTTTTTTCCGTAGGGCCTACCCACCTCCTCTCAGGTAGAGGTCGTTGCCACTTACCATCAGAGCAACGACTGAGCTCTCAAAAATCTGAGATTTCTCCGCCTCTACTCTGATATGGTGGTTACCCCGTCCTGGTAGGCAGCTTACCTTCACACTAGTGCGAAGGTGGGCCGCTAGCAGTGGCTACAGACCCATTGCTTAAGAAACAGCAATAAAGGTGACCCTTGCACATTCGTCTGCAGACGACTGAAGCTTCCCTTTCGGAAGCAACTTGCCAGTTTCCTCTTTTTTCTCTACCTTTTTCTTCTTCTTCTTGTCTTCCTTTGTCTTCTCTTCTTCCGTTTCTCTTCTTCTGTTTCTGCTTTCTCGTCTTCTGTTTCTGCTTTCTCGTCTTCTGTTTCCACTTTTTTCCTTCTCTTTCTACTTTCTCTCCTTCTCTTTCTAATTTCTCTTCTTTCTTTTCTTCCTTTTGGCTCGTTGAGCCAGTCTTGCAGCAGAAGACTCCTGCTCTTGGACGTCAGGGGCCTTCTCCCCTTCTTCCCTTCGCACTCGCCTGAGCATCTGCACCTCTCTGATTTTAAGCAGCGAACCTCCCTTTTGAGGAGGGAGTTCTCCTACCTCAGTTGAGCGATGCTCTCGCCCAGGCGCTTCTCCATTTCGCAGAAGTCACATACACTAATGGCATCTGTGAGTTCCTTGCAGCTCCTGCCCGCGAAGTCTTCACTCCATCTATAAATTTTGTAGGTTAATTTGCGGAACGGAGGATCATTCTTCTGCGCTATTTTAAAAACTCTGAGACCATACGCATTAAAAAAGTTTTTTGTGTGTGATTTTCTCTCGCACTAATCACATCTGCCTATTTCTAGGAGGTTTTCGGTCGTTCGGCAAACAGAAACCCTTTTGACCAAGCACACTGTAGCGGGCCGAAAATATATCTCTAATCCCAATCGATCCAACCCGCTTCCTACACTGTCCAGGCGTGAGAAATCGAGGGAGAATGAAACGGATTGTATATACAGTCCCTTTACTTACAAAAGAATACAGTTATATTTACAGCAATTTTATATTTACAAGGGAAGTGTGCACACTTCAAAATGAGGCCAAATTTCCCAATCCAAATAAGATACCAAAAGAGAATTTTATAACAGGCGAATACAACAAATTTACTTATATATCTACACAAAACATAAAAAAAACACAACAACAACCGAACGAAAAGGGGCACGCGCTATCACTTGTGTGCTGGAGGTGGGTGGTAGTAAGCTAACATAAAAGGAGGCAGGATTGTCAACCAAGGCGGGTATGGTGGTCCAGGTCTTTAGCGAGGTATGAAAGCCCTCCGTCTCAGGGCTGGGCGGAGCACTCGTCTAGAGAACCCTTCTTGTCGTCAGTCCACGCTTCCACTCTCTGTAGAAGAGATATATCCTCCGTTTATGACCCATTTACTTATACATGGAAGGGAAACTAATAAGTGGGCATTACCCGAGTAAATTTATCGACTAGCTTACCTCTTTCCAGAATATGGCGCTTTGCTAAAAGAATATTATAAACAAAATACAATCTTGTTTTAATTATAGTGATATCTCAAAACTAGCTACTATCTTTCCAGAATATGGCGCCTGGAAAGAAAGAAAAACATGGTAATCATTTTATACATAAAATAAACAAAAACAAAACAAACCCATTCCCATTCACACACATTCTTACAGAGGGAGGGAGAGGGTACTGAGAAAAGGGGTGGGAGAATGGCCCTTTTACACACACTTACATTCTCTCCACTACACCCCTCCTTCCTTAAGCCATTCGACCAACCACTCACAAAACCCTTTCAACCACTCTTCACGGTACCACTTGTGCTCAATCGCACCCTTCTGCACCCATTCACACTCTTCTACTGGTCCCTGGCTACGCGTAGCAATTAGTCGGGGTTGTTCGTCAGTCGTCCTGTCAGTCTCATCGTCACTATTGATCATCTCATCAACCATACTCTTAGCCCTCATTACCAGTTCTCCCATCTCACGACAGAATTCTTTCATACTCTTCCGTTCAGAACCTTCACTCTTCATACCCCCATTCATCAGCTCCTCACTCACAGCTCTCATCCAACTCAAGGTACATTCTTGCGAAACACAGGTCACTCACATCCCCTGTATTCTCAACAGGCATACCAGAAACCCCTTCGACTGGTTCCCACCAGAAACCTGAAAAATCAGCCACTTCATCATTCACTACATCAAACTCACCCCTACTATTATCATTCATAAAACCCGAAAAATCAGCCACACTAGGTTCATTCGGCCCAAACACACTATCATTCATACTGTTCCCAAAACCAGAAAAATCAGGCACAGGCAGCTCACTCACTCGTCTACTTATACCAGCCAAATCACTCACCTGTTTACGCAAAAACTCAATCTTCCTTTCAAGATCCCCCATACCAGAAACACTCTGCTCAGACTTACTTTCATTCGTACTTGCATTCTTCCTTTCACTCTTCTTTGTACGCTTTCTACTCTTCGAGACTAAGACTAGCTCTTTCCCAGACAGATCCATACTCTCACATTCAATCTCATCATCATGCACTTTACCTCTCTCTCTACACAGTCCATACACCGGATGGCTCACCAGGTAGTCAGGAGGTTCTCTCCATCTCCTTAACTGACTCTGATGAGCCCGCAACCTCTCAGTCATACCGTCATTCAAACTCTCCAAAACATACGTCACCCCATTTTCCCAAACCCTCACAACTCTATAAGGTCCATCAAACTTCTCACTCATCTTTGACACATTCAACCTACCCTTCACTTCTTTCACCTCAAGTTCTCGAAACAGTGCATTGAGGCGGAGAAAAAGGCCCAAAGGATGCTGGGCTATATTAAGCGCCAGTTTGGTTATCGGAACCAGGAGATTGTACTGTGCCTGTACAACTCACTTGTCCGACCGCACCTGGAGTATGCCGTACAATTTTGGAGTCCTTCATTGCGAAAGGACATCGAGAGATTGGAACGCGTACAAGCCAGGGCAACCAAGCTGATTCCCTCTATCCGACATAAAAGTTATGAAGATAGACTAAGGGAGTTAGATCTGTTCTCACTGGAAACCCGTAGACTGCGTGGTCAGCTCATCGAAGTCTTCAAAATACTTCGAGGGTTCGACAATGTTGACTACCGGGATATTTTCACACTGAGTGAGAACAGAACGCGCAATCACGGCTTCAAACTTGAACTGAAGCGTTACAACCGCAATCTGTGTGGAAATTATTTCACCTACAGTATCTGCGGTAAGTGGAACGCACTTCCAGTGGAAGTTGTCAACAGTGAATCTGTTGATCAGTTCAAGTCAAGACTAGACAAAGTCTTGAAAAGTGGCCGTTTATGGACGCAAAACAATTGAGCAGCCATGTGCCCGCTCAATTGCTAGTCCAAAGGTACCCTCTTTGAATGGACCGTAAGGTCTCCTAGGGTACTTACTTTCCTTGTTACTCCTTGTTACTCCTTGTTACTCCTTGTTACTTTTGCACCTAATTCAAATGAATGGAACCTTTGATGCGCCTCACGCCATACACTCTGCTCACTTTCACTCAAACGAAACCTATCTTTCACTCGCCTTTCAAAATTCATCACAAACTGACATGGGGACATTCCAGTTGCACTATGCACAGTTGAATTATACGCCCACAACACTCTCCTCAGACACACATCCCAGTCATTCACTGTCTTACTCATCATTCTCAACATCTCACACAAGGTTATTATAGTCCGTTCAGCCAATCCATTTGAAGACGGTACATACGGAGTTGTTCTCACATGCTCCACACCATTCTCTCTGAACATTTGCTCAAACACTTCCCCTACAAATTCAGGCCCATTATCACTCAGACATCTTCTAGGCTTCCATACACACATAGGAAAAAACAACTGCTCAACCACACGCGCAACAGTCACACTCCTTTTATCTCTCACAGGCGCTGCATAAACAAACTTACTTTTATGATCAACCATCACAACCATACCAACATTCCCAGCACTCGTACGCGGCAAAGACACACAATCAATCACTACCAATTCAAACGGTTCTTTCGCATCAACTTTCAACATAGATGGTTTCACTTGCACACCTTGCACCTTTCGCTTCTGACACCTTTCACACTTAGTTGCAACATCATTCACAACAGTTCTCAGAAACGGATGGAACACACGCTCCTTCATACACTCCCACAGCTTAAACTTACCCATATGCCCATAATTATCATGCACAACCTTCACCAGACCAATCATACCAACTAAGGACATCACAGGTACATACATATCATCACCACCCTTCACATGCCTCACAAAATATACAACATCCATACAAACAACAAAATCCTTAGCATACCTTTTAAAATTACTTAAACACTCTGGCCATTCATTCAAATCAACACGCATCATTACACACTTCTTAAACTCACTAACAAAAGGACATATCTCTTGCATCTCTAGAATATCCTTATCACTTAAAATCTCATTCTCATCATCCATGACCAACTCAATCATACCGCAAAACTTGACAACATTCTTTGCACACTCATTCAACCTCATCACCTCACATTCACCTTTCATAAGACAATCCTTATCAGCATACAAAGACAAATCATTCAATCTCATAAAGTCTACACCAAGCAAGAAACAACACGGCATTTGCTCATCCTTCAGAATCACAAAGTCATGCTTCACATTCACACCATTACCCAAACTCACTTTCAGACTGACCTGTTCCCATGCCACTATCAAGCCATTCCCTAATCCACTTATCCGTAACTTCACAGGTTTATGCTCGCAACATCTAAACTCTTCATACTTACTCAGAATCCTCTCATTCACTAAAGACACCTGCGCTCCAGTATCAATCAAACCACAGAACAACCTTTCACCAACTTTGACTCTCGCTTCCATCATATCAGGTCCACCATGTTCGCAATACACCGAAGGGACAAGCACACCAACATCAGCACTGATATCCACACTGTCATTAACTCCCATATCATCACTCACCACACGCTAATCTTCATCCAGACAATCATTCTTCTCTCTTATATATGAACACTTTTCAATCACCCATTTGTAGTGCACACCGCTCAAAAATTGCAGATGTACCACATTAGGATTCAAACCCTTCATCTTCTCATCCTTGTACACAATCGGCTTCTCACCACCAAAGTGCACATAAACAATAACTCCATACAAACGACTCACTACAATCAACACTTCCTGAAATGGAGGGACCCCTTGCACACACATCGCTCTCAATTCTTTCATGAAGTTCCGCACCTTTGCCATACCAATGCTTTCAGGCTTCCTACACACTTCATTCATTACCTCCTTCCTTAAATCATCCACACTATCGGGCACTCTCACGTCTACTCCATCACTCTTCAAATCTTGCAAACCATTCCATACACTCTCAAACAAGGAATCACCACCACCCTTACTCTCTTTTCCATTCATAATCCCTTTCGGCAAATACTCAGGATCACTCACTCCACACACATTTTCATCATTCGTACCAGGATACCTTGACATCAAATCAGCCACCCCATTCCGTTCACCAGGCACATACTCAATCACATAGTCAAAGTCACTCAAATCTTCCAAAGTCCTTGCAATCCTACTATCAGCCCACTTCATACGCTGCAGATACACAAGAGGTTGATGATCGGTTTTTATCACAAACCTCACACCATACAAAAATGGACGCAACACTTTCAAACAATATCTTATCGCAGCCAGCTCTCGTTCCATAGTCGAATACTTTCGTTCTCTAACATTCATAGCCTTGGATACATACCCAATTATTCGCCTGACATTCTCTCCATTCAAACGCTGCTCTTGCATCAGAAAACCTCCCATACAATACCCACTCGCATCTGTATACAGTTCAAGCATTTTAGCATTTACACTATAATCTGGGTAAGCCAATTCAACATCTTCAGCCGCTGCCTCTTTCAGTCTCTCATACGCCTCATTCATCTTATCATTCCACTTGACAACCGTACTACCTTTCTTGCCCATCCACTCAGTCAGAGGCTTACTCACACCAGAACAATCACGTATAAACTTTCGCTGAAACTCAATCTAACCCCAAAACGACTTCAGTTGCTTCACAGTCACCCGTTTAGGAAACATTCGCACCTTCTCAACATACTTTGGTGATTTTCGCAACCCATTCTAACTCACCATATGCCCAAGGAATTCTACTTCTTTCGCAAACCATTCACACTTCGCCACTTTCACCTTCACACCAACACTCTCCAACGTTCTTAACACATCATTCACCAATCTCATATGCTCCTCAAAAGTCTCAGTCATAATCAAAATATCATCTATAAACGCAATCACTTTCTTACTCGCAAACTTACTCAACACAACATTCATTGACCGCTGGAAGGCTCCGGGAGCATTAGCCAACCCAAAGCTGAGGTTCCGGAACTGGTAATGCCTCTTTGAGGAAGAGAAGGCAGTTACTGGCCGGCTCTCCTCAGCAATGGGCATCTGGTAATACCCCCGTACCAGATCCAGCTTCGTAAACCACTCCATCCCATGCATACTATACACACACTCAGATACCACACACATCGGAAACCTTTCTTTCACAGTCCTTTCATTCACCTTTCGATAATCCACACACAGACGCAATCTTCCATCCGGCTTACGTACAGGTACAATTGGACTATTCCATGCACTCTCGCTCTCTTCAATCACCCCCAATTGCTCCAATTCCAAGCACTGCTCCTCAATCTCATCAGCAACCGGACGTGGGAAATACCTTGGCCGCTGATAGATTGGGGAGTCCTCCTTCAGGACAATCTTGAATTCCGGGAGCTTTGCAACCCCGAAATCCAGATCACCCTTACTGAGGGCTCCCTTTCGTTCAAATATCATTCGATACACATCCTCCCTTTCATACTCAGTTAAACATCCATCCAATTCCCCTATGCTCTTCACATCATTATACGTCCATTCATACGTCTCTTCACCTGCAACATTCACCCTGACATCCGTACTATCATCCATACCTACCTCATTGACAGTGGAGAGGTGGCCCAGTACATCTCCGACTTGGATTCCCCTCACCTGCCCTTTCACACTGGGGTCCGCCTGCACACATACAAAAGGATCATTCATTCTCATCAAGCCATCAAACACACAAGCAACACGCCTTACCTTATAACACGCATCCTTTCCATCCAATATCACAGTGTTCTCACTCACATTCAAACTAACATCCTTACTCCAACTCACTCTAACAGACAACCTCTCACCCTTCACAAGCCTTACATTCTCCATAGCAGTCACCTCAATACCAGTAAACACACTCCTCAAAACGCTACCATCTTTCCCTACATACAACTTATACACCCCATTTTTACCAATCTTTCTCTCAATCTAATCACTCGCAGGATGCACAACCATACGATTCATTTTCATAAAATCATACCCCAAAATCACACCATACTCACTACTCACCTTATCAATCACAGAGAATTCACATTCATTCATCATCATACCATGCATTCGAACAGCTGACCTTATCATTCCAATCACAGGCACTCTCCTATTACCAATACCTACCAAACTACCCTTGCACTCAGACAGGAGGGCTTTCTCGCTAAACTTGTCATACACATCTTTATACACCAAGCTCGCCTTGCATCCAGAATCTATTAAAGCCAAACACTCAATTCCATTCAATTCCACCTTTACACTCAGACACTCATACTTCCTACCAGACAGCACTTTCACACTAGACAGACTTACCAACACATTACTCACACTCATGCACCCAGAGGATACTTCAGCAGGTACCTTCTTACCATTCAGTTTCCCGCTTCAGACTTTCCATTCACACCTTGCGCTCTCAGTCTAATCCAACACTTTTCACTCGAATGTCCTTCCATCGCACAATAGCTACATACATTCCTCTGGTCACGACACATCCTTGCATAATGACCAGCCTTTCCACAATTACCACATGCATATTTCATACTTTCCCCACCAGTTGCTCCACCATTCAACCTCGGACAATCTTTCTTCAAATGGCCTATTTCTTTACACTCGAAGCACTCTTTCACACTTTCCTGGCAATCCTTTATCATATGCCCTTTCTTACCACACCCAAAACATGCACCAGATGTCCACCTACATTCTGCCAACATATGACCTTTGCTTCCACACCGACGACATTCCACAATCTTTCTCCCACCATTCGGTCTCTCGTTTGCTGGGACATACCTCGGTTTCTCTCTCATATATCCGTTCCCACGCTTGAAATTCATCTGCCCCCTTCCATTCGACCACCCTCCATTTGCCCATCCATTCTGCCGGCCCAGGAAGTTTGACATCACTCCAGCTGGTGCAGCCTTCAGGGCATCCCTGTAGCTGAAAAACTGCCGGGGTGGATGAAAGCTCCTGGGCTTCTTACCCCCAACATTCACACTGTACCATCCATCCTCTTCTAGATCGCTTTCATCATCAAATCGTCCATCTTCTAACAGTTCCAACACATCCTCCCACATCAACCGTTCACCTGTAAGTCTCACTCTCTCCTTTCTCTTTCTACTCAGCCATTCACTCACCTTTCGCGGGATCGTGTCCAAAAACTTTCTCATGAGTGGTTTACATTCATTTACATCATCATCACCATACCTCGTTCTTGCCATACTCTCAAGCCTATGTGCATACATATTCACACTTTCACTCTTCCCCATTCGAGCCTTCTCAAATTCATTCACCCTTTTATACTTCACACTCTCTTTCATTCGTTTCACCTGCCCAATCAATCTCTTTTTCACTACATCGTACTTTGGCTCTCCCACACTCGTTATCACTCGCAAGAACTCCAACACTTTCCCATCCAAACAATCTCCCAGAACACTCACACAGTGACCCTTGTTCTGCAGGTACTTGAGCTTGCAGTCCTGCTCAAAATCCCCGAAGAACTCATCCATACTCTTTCCCCCATGCAATCTAAACTTATCAATCCTTGGCACTTCCCTAATCAAAATTCCTTTCCCCACATTCACTTCACTCTCCGAAGAGCTACTCTCGGTCTCACTCATTCCAATCATATCGTCACTCTCTCCCTCATCTGAGTATAGCGAATCCACACTCTTCCCTCTCGCCTTCCTATCCTTAACCTTAGAACCATGTTTACTTCCTCTCTTACTTTCCACTCTCTACAATTCACCCCCTTTCCTACCACTCACAGAATCTTCTTTAGACTCAATCATACTGCCATCCATTCCATTTAGCGGAGTCCCTTCAGTAGGAGCAGGGGTCAGGGTTGTAGGTCCTGGGGCTGATCCAGCCCCTGTCATCATGTTGTACAGGTCCTGCATCCGTCGGTCCGTCTGATCCTGTCGGTCTCCCATTTCCTTCTTCATCCTATCAGTCTTTTCATTCATTCTTTTATTTTATTCCTTATTCCCTCCATCATTCCCCGCAACATTTCACACTCCTCTTCTTTCTTTCTCAACTCCAGTCTCAATCGCACTACTTCTTCATTCAATGTTTCCGCTACAGCCATTGTTCCCTAGTTAGTAAAAAGATAGGAGGAGGGAAAAATCAATCAAACTACTTGTCACACTAATTGGGTATGGACTGCAATCCAATCCAGTCACACTCCCGGTTTCGAAGTCTCACGTCTCTATTCGGGCGCCAAATGTAGCGGGCAGAAAATATATCTCTAATCCCAATCGATCCAACCCGCTTCCTACACTGTCCGGACGTGAGAAATCGAGGGAGAATGAAACGGATTGTATATACAGTCCCTTTACTTACAAAAGAATACAGTTATATTTACAGCAATTTTATATTTTACAAGGGAAGTGTGCACACTTCAAAATGAGGCTAAATTTCCCAATCCAAATAAGATACCAAAAGAGAATTTTATAACAGGCGAATACAACAAATTTACTTATATATCTACACAAAACATAAAAAAACACAACAACAACCGAACGAAAAGGGGCACGCGCTATCACTTGTGTGCTGGAGGTGGGTGGTAGTAAGCTAACATAAAAGGAGGCAGGATTGTCAACCAAGGCGGGTATGGTGGTCCAGGTCTTTAGCGAGGTATGAAAGCCCTCCGTCTCAGGGCTGGGCGGAACACTCGTCTAGAGAACCCTTCTTGCCGTCAGTCCACGCTTCCACTCTCTGTAGAAGAGATATATCCTCCGTTTATGACCCATTTACTTATACATGGAAGGGAAACTAATAAGTGGGCATTACCCGAGTAAATTTATCGACTAGCTTACCTCTTTCCAGAATATGGCGCTTTGCTAAAAGAATATTATAAACAAAGTACAATCTTGTTTTAATTATAGTGATATCTCAAAACTAGCTACTATCTTTCCAGAATATGGCGCCTGGAAAGAAAGAAAAACATGGTAATCATTTTATACATAAAATAAACAAAAACAAAACAAACCCATTCCCATTCACACACATTCTTACAGAGGGAGGGAGAGGGTACTGAGAAAAGGGGTGGGAGAATGGCCCTTTTACACACACTCACATTCGCTCCACCACACCACCAATTCTAAGGTCTCCCCTGGGCCGGACGTTCCCAATCGTGCCCCAGCCCCCAACTGAGCAGCACGAGAGCCCCAGGTAAACTAGATCTCTGATTTTTCGACAGGGGTGCTTGAGGTGTAACTGTCTTCCTACTAGGCCTTACAAATCAACTAAAGACGGCCAGCCTTAAAGCAAATAGTAAATCTAAGTGCCTACGACTTCATCCGAGATCCTTAGCTGATCTGGAAATCAGCAAGGCACAAAAGCTCTTTCGCCAAAGAGCAGTTGAGCCTTTGTTCACCAAGTAGCGGTGACAGGGGGATGGTCAGGCCATTCCACGTTAGGAGAAAGCTTCTAAGGATACCTAGCATTTCTCCATTAATCGTACCCCGAACGCCTGAGATCCCTTCAATCTCAGTCTCTTGAAACCTATGAGTGTTGCAGGGCGTTATTTAAAGAGGTTCCAAAGTCTCTCTTCTCACAAAGCATAATGTAGCTGGTGATGCCCTTATGACTAAACAACTTATGTGTAATAGAGATGAATGTTTGTTTTTGTTGTTGATTTTTTTTGACGGTTGAAGAAAGTAGGGCGATGCTAGGAGACGCATCGAAGAAGTGGTAGAGAAGTTTGACAACCCTTAGTCTGGATCCTATTAAAGCTACCTTACTGGCATGGGTGACCCTGCTGGACTAAAAGTCCCCCAGCTTAGCTAGCTTAACTCAAGCGGATCGCGCAAGCTCTCTCACCGACGGCAAGGTTCCGCAGAGAGAGAGAGAGAGAGAGAGAGAGAGAGAGAGAGAGAGAGAGAGAGAGAGAGAGAGAGAGATCCATTCAAAGAGGGTACCCTTGAGTGAACACTTAAGCAAGCGCAGTTCTCTATAGGGCCAGATTGACGCTCTAGAAGAGCACTCGCGCCACGCTTCAAGTCTCTAAGCGGCTATTTTTCAAGGTTTGTCTAGTCTCGACTTGACCTCTTCAACAGAGTTGCTGTTGACAACTTCCACTGCAAGTGCATTCCAAGTGCTGCAGATGCTATATGTGAAATATTTCCCACATAGATCACGCTGGTAACGCTTCAGTTCAAGTTTGAAGCCGTGGTTTCTTGTTCTGCTCTGGCTAAGCTGGAAAATATCGCCGCAGTCTACAATGTCGAAGCCTCGAAGTATTTTGAACACTTCGATAAGCTGACCACGCAGGCTCCGAGTCTCCAGCAAGAACAAGTCTGATGCTGTTAATCTATCTTCGCAACTATTGTGACTAATAGAGGGAATCAGTTTGGTTGCTCTGGCTTGTACACGTTCTAATCTTGAGATATCCTTTCGAATCGAACGACTCCAAAATTGTACGGCATACTCCTGGTGCGGCCGGAAAAGGGAGTTATACAAACACAGTACTATCTACTTGTTCCGATTCCCAAACTGTTGCTTTATATAACCTAACATCCTTTGGGCTTTCTTCTCCGCCTCAATACTCTGCCTCGAAAACTTGAGATCACTAGTGATCGGTGGATACAAGAGCAGTGCCCTTAAGGATATAATGAGATTGGGGGTTTCGGTGGACAATATGAATCACTTTGCATTTGTTCACGTTAAATGCATTTGCTACGTATTCGACCACTTCTCAATCTTCCGAAGATCATCCTGCAGGTGGGCAGTATTTCCTTCCTTTGCGACGTTCATACCAAGTTGATATCATCGGCAAATTTAGAAATCTTCGCAACCATGTCGTTGACGTAGATGATGAACAGTGGTGGTCCCAGGAGAGAACCTTGAGGAACACCGCTAGTAACGGGCACCCACTCAGATGCCTATCCATTCAACATCACCCGTTGCCGTTTGCCACTTAGCCAGTTCTCTATCTAACTTGCTACATTTCCGTCTATGCCCAGCGCACGCACTTTTCAGAGGCGGAGGCGGTGTGGTGCCTTATCGAAGGCTTTTTGAAAGTCTAAGTAGATAACATCTATTGCCTTATCCCGATCGTGCTAACTGAAAACGAAGAGGAAGAATTCCCTAAGATTCGTTAGGCATGACTGTTGCCTTCTTAACCCGTGCTGGGAATTCCTCAATTGCAAGTTTGACTCTACATATGACGTCATTTTGTCCACCATGATGCTTACCATGAGTTTACCGACTATTGAGTTTAAGCTAATAGGTCGGTTGTTCGACGGCTGGCTAGGGTCTCCTTTCTTGAAAATAGGAGTCACCTCCGCTTCACGCCAGTCTCTAGGAACGCATCCGGTCCGGATTGACATGTTAAAGATTGTGGTCAGATGTCATGACACTTCATCGCGCACTTCTTTCAATACTTTAGGTAGAAACCCGTCCGTCCTTGGGGGAAATCCATTTCCTCCAGTTTTTTATCAAGTAAGAATCCGTGGGCTAGGGAAACCTCATTCCTGACCAATTCAACAAGGGTAACCCTACCAGGGGTACCATAAAGGTACCCCCCCCCCCGACAACATAGCTCGAAAAATCTATGGTACACGCAAGTTCTCTCCCCACGACAAAGGGCGTCTCTCTCTCTCTCTCTCGAGAGAGAGAGAGAGAGAGAGAGAGAGAGTAACAACAAGGAGTAACAACAAGGAAAGGAGGTACCCTAGAAGACCTTACGGTCCATTCAAGGAGAGTACCTTTGGACTAGCAATCGAGCGGGCACATGGCTGCTCAATTGTTTTCCGTCCCTAAACGGCCACTTTTCAACACCTTGTCTAGTCTTGACTTGAACTGGTCAACAGATTCACTGTTGATAACTTCCACTGGAAGTGCGTTCCACATACCACAGATACTGTAAGTGAAATAATTTCCACACATATTGCGGTTGTAACGCTTCAGTTCAAGTTTGAAGCCGTGATTGCGCGTTCTGTTCTCACTCAGTGTGAAAATATCCCGGTAGTCAACATTGTCGAACCCTCGAAGTATTTTGAAAACTTCGATGAGCTGACCACGCAGTCTACGGGTTGCCAGCGAGAACAGATCTAATTCCCTTAGTCTATCCTCATAACTTTTATGTCGGATAGAGGGAATCAGCTTGGTTGCCCTGGCTTGTACGCGTTCCAATCTCTCGATGTCCTTTCGCAATGAAGGACTCCAAAATTGTACGGCATACTCCAGGTGCGGTCGGACAAGTGAGTTGTACAGGCACAGTACAATCTCCTGGTTCCGATAACCAAACTGGCGCTTAATATAGCCTAGCATCCTTTGGGCCTTTTTCTCCGCCTCAATGCACTGTTTCGAGAACTTGAGGTCACTAGTGATTGTTACACCCAAGTCCTTCTCAGTGTCACTCGATTCAAGAGCAGTGCCCTTAAGGATATACTGAGATTGGAGGTTTCTGTGGCCGATATGCATCACTTTGCATTTCCCCACGTTAAAAGTTAAAAGCCATTTGCCACGTGTCCGACCACTCCCCAATCTTCCCAAGATCTTCCTGCAGGCGGGCAGTATTTCCATCCTTTGCAACGTTCATACCAAGCTTGGTATCGTCGGCAAATTTGGAAATCTTGGCAACCATGTCACCGTCCATGTCGTTGACGTAGATGATGAATAGTAGTGGTCCCAGGACAGAACCTTGAGGCACCCCGCTAGTAACGGGCACCCACTCAGAAGACTGTCCATTCACCACCACCCGTTGCCGTCTGCGACTTAGCCAGTTCTCGATCCAGCCGGCTACCTTTCCGTATATGCAAAGCGCTCGCACTTTCCGGAGAAGGCGGCGGTGTGGTACCTTATCAAAGGCTTCCTCAAAGTCTAGGTAGACCACATCCACCGCCTTGTCCCGATCGTGCTCACTGAAAACGAAGTGGAAGAATTCCACAAGGTTCGTCAGGCATGACCGTTGCCTTCGGAAGCCGTGCTGGGAACTCCTCAGTAGCAGGTTTGACTCTAAATATGACGTCACTTTGTCCACCATGATGCTTTCCATGAGTTTACCGACTATCGAAGTCAGACTGATAGATCGGTAGTTCGACGGTTGGTTACGGTCTCCTTTCTTGAAGATAGGAGTCACCTCCGCCTCACGCCAGTCTCTAGGAACGCATTTGGTCCAGATTGACATGTTAAAGATAGCGCACAGATGTCGTGATACTTCATCGCACACTTCCTTCAACACTTTAGGTAGAAACCCGTCCGGTCCAGGGGACTTATTTTTCTTTAGGTCAGCGATCTTTTTCTTTATTTCTCCTTCGGTGATGTCCATTGCCTCCAGCTTTTTCCCCCGAGTAGGAATCCGTCGGCTGGGAAATGGGACCACACTCTTCAGTAAACACTGAAGAGAAGTAGTCGTTGAGGAGGTTAGCATTTTCTGCATCTGAATGCTTTAATGTCCCCTCCTCATTCCTCAAAGGGCCGATCTTTCGACGGATTGGTTTACGGCTGTTCACATATCCAAAAAACTCCTTGGGATTCTCTTTACAGAGTCTCGCCACTCGGAGTTCCTCAGACCGCTTAGCCGCCCTTATACTGGACTTCACTCTCCTGGTTAGCCTCCGGTATTCGTCAAAGTCACCCGAGATCTTCGATTGCCGGTACACATTTCTCTTCTCCCTAAGCAGTTGCCCGATTTCTCGATTAAACCACTTTGGTTAAACAGAGGACCAACGGGGGCATTTCAGAGGGATAAAACGCGATTGAAGACTCATGAATGTGGTTTTGAAACTGTTCCAAGAGTCTTCAACAGCATCGCACTCTTCTAGCCTCGCGTCAGTCAGTCCCGCGCGTAGACCTGCAAAGTCTGCTCTTCTCAAATCCAGTTTCCTTGATTTACTAGTTGCAGGCTCTGCCTTGGGGACTTTGACCACAAATCTAATTAGTCGGTGGTCACTGCCACCGAGCTCTTCGCCAACAGAGAGGTCCTCAACGATGTCATCCTCAGAGGTGAAAACCAAGTCGAGGATATTGTCTCCTCTCGTTGGCTCTCTCACCCATTGAGTGAGGAACTCGTTGTTCGTGAACTCCAGGAGTAGTGCGTTCTCGTCACAGGGTTCTCTGGTTTCCCAGTCAACTTGTGTGTTGAAATCACCCATGAAGAGAGAGAGAGACCTAATGCCATGTTGTTGCTTTTCACTGTGAAAAATAAACATCGATTCTATACAAAGCATTATCACTATTCTGAGCCTTTGTATTTTAGTTTCTTCGCTATTTTTATATCTTTGGAAAACTTTCTTTTAATCTTATTCCCTGATTGATGACTTTGTTATAAGATCTCCATTTTTTGTTGAAGTTTTCTTTTTAGGGGAAAAAAAAGAAGCGCATTTGAATCTCTGGATTTTCAACATTTGCTGTTGAACAACGCATGAAACCTTGATGGTTATTGCTACAAACTAAGTGTAATGAGGCCTATTAATGAACCCATTTTTTTAACTACCCAGTTGGTTTCACAACTACCACTACGAAAAACGGGTTTCTTTTGGCAGGGGTAATAAACTTATTAATTAAAAAAAATTATAATGTTGAATATTATATTGATTTCATAAAGGATATTAAAACATTAAGAGATTCCGATTCACAATTAAGATTAATGTGGATATTAAATTGATTTGGGGACGGGGGTTCTGAGTCTCTGAAATTAAGCGGAAATTTGTTGCGCGAAAAACTAACAAAGAAAGAAGTAAACAACATGACTTGCATTTTTTTAAAATCTTGGTATAAAGATGGAGCTGTTTGAACAGCGTCATCATTTTGTGTGCTGCTTCGTCCTGACAAACTTGACTTTAACTGTTGCTACAAGGTAAGGATCTTTGGAATTACTCTTTAAAGTAATTATAATGAATTTTAGCGTACTTTATTTGAAATAAATTTATAAAGCGTTTATTAGATAACTATTTTTGTATTTCTAAAGTACTTCACTTCTGGGCGATCAAGTTCTTCCAATGAAATATTTTAAGGATTTTATTCTCCCCATGAAAGATTTTATTTATTCAATTATTGCTTCATTTGTTGTTTTTTATTACTCTTCTGATCATGGAGTGGTTATAAGTTAAAATGTATGGACTATAGTTATGTGTTCACTGAGTTTTCACTTACAAGCAATTTGAATTGCGTCCATAAATTCCAGTAATTTGTTAAACATAATCTACCACATTCAAACATATCTTATATCATTTATTTAGCTACCTCTTTATAGATGCTCATAAATATCCTTAAGTACCTTCCCGATATCTAAAAACTAAAGACGTTAAGCTTACTGGTCTCAAGTTATTTGAGCTCTCTTTACTTCCATTCTCAAGAGCTATTATAGTACTTTGTACTAACCTAGAGTCTCAGAATTATTTTCGTATGCCGGTTACAAGTCGTAAATACCCTTAGTACTTTTAATAATCCCTCTGTAAGTGCGCAGAATCTTTTTTTACCCCCCCCCCAAAAAAAAACAAAAAAACAAAAAACAACGAGGATCCCTCTGTAAGTGCGCAGATCTCTTCCCCCCCCCCCCCCTCCAAAAAAAAAAACCCGAGGAAGGAAGGAAGCCTTGAGTTCCTACACTCTTGTTGCCAACTCGTTCTGACTCACATAATGACGTCATGTGATCACTTTGTCTATGACGTACGTTTACCAGGTTAACAGTAATAGCAATAATATTTTTGATTTATTGAGATTTTTGTGGGTAGACGAGTTATTAGGCAACCATTCACTGCACAAATGGACGCTTAAAGCAATCTTTCTAGCGAATAGTAATTATGCAACCGGGTTTGATTAATTTTACGCTATATAAAAAATATTAGCTCCAGTGCCAGATGGGGGGAGGGGAGTGATTCTTTTTTATAGTGAAGGAAACCTGTGATATCCAAAGATAGGACGCCACCTCAGTGAAAAGGGTGAGCGGGGGATGGGAGGAAATCTAACTAAAAGCGCCAGGCAGCATTAAAGTAAAGTATTGGGGCTGAAATCGTTAACTCTGATGATGGTTGAGTTGGCGATGATGATTTTGTATGTGATAATGATAACGAAATTGACGATGTCGGTTCTTGCTTCCAGATGCCTCGTTTTGCTGCTCTTATCTTGGTCGGTTGTGCCGTCTTCTACACAACCCAAGCGGTAGGTAATAGGCGTTTAGCCACTTCTACACACATTCAATACATAAAGGGATTGTCCGATTTTAAATTAACATGGTAGCGAACGCCACGTAATGGTGGAATTTGTTGGATTGCAAAATAATTATTAAATATTATTCGCAAAATGGAGAGATGGGAGGTCCGTGTTTGTTATGATGGAAAAATTCTATTCTACATGCAAAATTAATAGCTATTATTGGCAACTACTCTCATTTGCCCTATCGTAAATAACTGCATTCCCGAACCCTTCGTGGAGCCGAACTGAAACACTGCACATTACAGGAAAGTGAAGCCGCATCGCATCGGCTCCGGTAAATCTCACGTTGGGACTACAAATACCCGTGGTTCGGATTCCACATTAATCAATAAGCCCTCCGGAAAAGTTCAAAGCATCTTAAATGAGTATAGGTGGTATAACCCCCAATCAACTTTTCACCCACCCCTTTTTTCTGCTTCATTCATCACAAGGCAGTCAACTCAATAAGATAATACTTATTCTAAAACTGGTTCTCAGAGACCCATGGCACATTTCTCCTCCTTCAATTGCAGATTTCTTCAGTTCTTTCATTTTAATTTGTAATTTTTTTCACTTTTAGATTTTTACAGTGATAAATAGTGAAACAGTTTATGAAAGTAAATTGCTTTAATTGCAATCGAATGAAAAAAGGGGAATTTCTATTTCATTTATTGCAATTATATTTTTTTAGTAACGTCGTGACTACAATATCAATTAATTAACACCATCTCCATTAAAATTTAGAACATGGTGTCACCATTAAAATTCAAAACGTCACAACGGTATCAGCATATCAATCCAGGCCAGGTCATCAGAAAACTTTCAAACGTTCATTTTCTATGAGCATCATGGAACACTTGATTAACCGCATAATTCTTGTCCCATTCATAATCATATTTGAATGTTTGCGACCTAATTTACCTGAAATGGTGTTACCTGGTGAAAATTGGAGCAACCGTTGAACGGAGTACTAATCGTCAGGTGAAGGCCGATAACCTTATTGGACCAGGGCACGAATTTTGAATTTCCATTAACTGTGAAATCGCTAAATATTCATTAGTCTTCATAAAATATATCTTTGTCTCAACACTCGTCCACAAATATCAATAACTGGACTTTTTAAAATACAAGCTTAGATATGAAGTTTATTTTCCGATATTATTCCATAATGTGTACATATTTCAGGCAGTCAGTTTCCATTCCGGATTCGTACACTCGGGCAAAAAGTATCGCGCTTCACGACCAGACGGCTAGTTATTGGCAACTTGTAATGGCCTCAGTTATTAAATGCCAACTGGGCCTCATTAGCACGAACAAGGTTTAGGAGGTCAATTATAATTGATTAGTCGCCAGCGGGATTAATCTGAATCTTCAGTTTTTGTGAATTGCAAATTCGTGATCGCTATTATACTGAGTTTTGCAACGAGTTATGTTACACTCAGGGGGACGGGGTATCTATCGAGTGATAGGAAAAGTTCTATCAAACAAACTTAAAGTTCTACTTTTTTTCCAACACGTCTCATTAAAACGTGTTTTCCATTGCGTGTTGAGGTGAAGTGAAAAGAATCGAGATTTCTGCTCTCCCGCACGCGGGGCACAGCAAGTCCGACATCGCCAAGCGGGTCAACGTCAGTCGGATGACCGTTCACAGAGTCGCGGAGAGGCTCAAGAACCGAGAAGACCTTAAAGGTCGACCTCGTTCAAGCAGACCTTAAGTTCTTAACCGTTTGGTGTGAGAAAGGCCTTCGAAAGTGCCCCGAAGTTCAAAATGACGGCGCTTGCGCAGAGCATCTCGGTGGCCACGCTGTTCAGGGGCGGCAAGAGCTTTAGGTGCGTGGAAAGGCTTCTGCTCACTGACTGTATACGAGAACAACGTCGGGAGCGATGTCGTCACTTCCTCAACGCCTTGAACAATCGAATTCTCTTTTTTTATGAAAAAAAAAGAAACAATCCCGTTCGATCCAGTCATCAACAGGCAAGATCACGAAGGAGGCGGACTACGTCTTTCAACAAGATGGCGCCCCCGGCCCACACGGCCAAGACCGTGCAGGAAGGAGTCGAAGGACTTTTGGTCGCGGCAATCGCTTGGCCTCAATCCCATCGATTGCAGCTTGTGGGCGCATGTCGAGGGCAAGGCCTGCAAGTATCCCCACAGCAACGTTGACAAGTTGACGTCTTCCGTCTACCGCGTGCGGGCTAGCATAAGTAAGGACTGCGTCGGCAATGTGCGCGCGGCATTCGGGTCTCGCCTGGAGCGCGTGCTCCCCGCCGAGGGCGAAGAGACCGATTAATATTACAATTTAAACGCATAGTTACTCGTATATGTTACAACCATAAAAATGTGTAAAATCATCAAAACTATCGGTGTCCTTTGTTGTGAGCGTCGTAACGAATGTAACAGGACTTTTGCAATACCCTGTAGGTGTGTATATACATATATTGTATATATAGTTATACTATTCTTTGCCAGTTTAGAGTTCTCCTAACTAAAATTCCTCCATATTTCTTTTCTTGGTAGCCAAGTGCCTCCCGTTTGAGAACCATTGTTCTAAAAGCATAAGAAATGAGTAGTTTTAATGTGCATATTCGAAATTTATAAATTAACTGATATTTAAGATTCTAATTTGACCCTAATAATAATTCGTCTCCATCTTTTTAGTCACATGACGCGACTCTTATAAGTTACTAGGTCGGTCGGTCGGATGGTAACCGTTTTACTTTTCAATGAGGTTTTTGAAAGTTTTGAAGGTCGTAAGTGATAATAATGGACAGCAAGCGACATAAGTCTATTGACCTTGTTATGAAGATCCAAAGGGGATTCAATTGCAGTTCAAAGTGATTCTCTCGGTAGATTGGTAGTCTGATTCACCAACGAGCGGCTCGCTACAATTCCTGTTAAATTAATCTTAAGGGAAATTATTTTAACGTCAAGGAGAAAATACCAGAAAACCGAAGCTGGCATTCTTGCATTGACGTTTCTCTCGACCATACCAGGTTATTAAAGTCAACTGCAATTTACGCAGTGATGTTATGTGGTTATTATAGCCATCTTCACACAGTTCTTTTTAGGGCTAATTAGATTGGTCTGTCGGATACAATCACTTGCGTGGCATATGTCGAGATGGCCTTGTATATCATGGGATTTGGGGATACAAGCTCTATTCGCGTTAATTATATGGTTGTTAAGGTGGTAGAGCCTCGCCAATCTCCTCGAGAATTGCCTCTTCCAATTGGGAGGATGATAGGTCTCGAGGAGGTGTGCGTACCGTGCCCAGTCTGCTTTTGTGGACGTTTTCTTTGTTTTTTCTTACTATGGTTGAGACTTTTATAGGGCTCCTATTGATGGTGAGTAGGATCCCTATATGATCACTACGTGCTTCCATGTAGTAGTTGAGCGTTAGCGACAATTGGCCTATCATATGCCTGGCGGGGAAGTTGAGGCCAATTCGCTGGACGATTTATCTGTCAAGCAAAGTATCCGTGCTCCTTCCAACCCCATTGAAGGTTCTATAGCCGGACTCTTGACACCTGGCATTCAGATCCCCCATTAGTATCGTTGGGGTTCTTCTGCTAAATAGTCCAGTGAGAAACTGTAAAGGTAAAAAGTCTCATGGTATCCGGTGGCTATGACCATCTCTCCTCTGTCTAGTTCGACCTCTATCGCGAGATAGGATTCTTCAAGATTCCTGACTTGCTTGTACGAGTATTTTATCCCTTTTTAAATCACAATAAGTCGCTCCGTTGAATCGCTCTTGTGAATAATTTGTGCTGTGCCGATCTCGTGTTTTGAAATCAAGATGACATCTACATCAATCTCCCTAAATACGTTTCCGTAGAGTCCTTTTCTTCGCCCAGCCATTAGTGTTAATTTTCAATATCTTCACTGCGTTTCGTTGCATGATGTAGTGTTATTTACCGGTGTTTCTTATTTTTATTTTTAGCCTGTGGGACAGCGTTCAACTGTCCAGGCTTTTCACTCTTCGGAAGGGGACTGGGAGTTTTTGACTTGGTCTTCGTCGCCCCCGTACGAGTGCACGGGCTCTTGTCACTGTCCGAAGAGGTACAATCTTCATCTTTTTACTTTGCGTCCTCTTCCCCCTTCAGATTCTTCCAGATAGGGTATTTTCTCAGCTGCTTCAAGGCCAGCTTTCCTAAACTCGGGGTTTTGGATTACTGAACAGTCTGGATTTGTGGGCATAATTATCGATGGTATTCAGTTTGCTTTTTGGAGAGAGTTGAGAACTTCATTGTAGCAACCGGGTTTTACCGCGTTTTCATGAGTTATACAAATGAGGAAACGCGCGCTGAGGTCGTTGGTGATAAGAGTTTCTGTCGGCAATGCTCTCGTTGGTCGCATCTCTTGACTTTTCCTCGCATCGCTCTTTTCTGTTTGTCCTTTATAATCTCCTCTCTTCGGGCAACTCAGGACCATAATCCTGTGCTCGCCTTTGCAGTTAAGACACTACTGTGCGATTTTGCATTTGCCAAATCTGTGTCCCTCGGTCGCACATTCGCTGCACCACAATTTTTCCTTTTCGGGACATGTCTCCGAGGTGCGCTGTTCCAGTTGTCGAATACAAAGCACATTTGTATCCTGTCGAGTTTCTCCTGTCAATATCTCTCCTGGTATCCTCATGCTGAAGTTTGGGAGTCCTTCGGGCGTTGCTTTTTGGGCCCTTTCTGTGTAGGCGAAGGTGACCTTGAAAACGTGCGTATGCTCGTGGAATTTCAATACCTCGTGAACCTTAGCCCAATCATGTTGCTTCTCAATTTCTTCTTTAATTCCTCGGCAGCGTCTGCCGACCCAGCTCTCGAGTTTGCGGCAGGTCACGCTTCGGTTGGCTGCCTCGAAGCCGATTGTTTTGAGTACTCTCTCTCCTCCTTCCGATAGGAGCTTGTCTACGTCTTTCCTCTCCGCGCATATTGCGATGAAACCGGTCGGCACCTCTAGTTTGACTAGAACGACCTTCAGTTCGCCATATAATGCTTCTGGGGCGGGGATTGTCATCAAGGGGACACTTTGTGAGGGTCTCCATGGTCCTATTGCTTCTTCTTTGATAAAATCTTTCTTCTTCGAGAAAAAAAGTGTAGTTGAATGTTTGTGTGTATCTGATGAAAGTGTGAAAACGAGGTATGAGTGGTACTAAGTTGGTTTTATCGATTGGTTAAAACTCCCCCGCTCAAGCGCTGCCGAGATGAGGGATGATGATGGATGGATGGGTTCGATTGGGCTCCTCAAGGGAAATGAATCATGGTGGACTTGATGAAAGTAGCGACCGAATCAACTGCCGATACCCACCCTTTTTCCCCCATCCCTCGGGTACCTACGCCATAACTCCTCCCAACATACAGAGGCGAAGGTTACTTCCCTCTGTGCTCATGGTCGGACCCTCGGGTGTGAGGATTACTCCCCTACCCGAAGGTTGCAGCCAAGTCCCATACCGGAAACAATTCTGAATCATGATTCCGTTGTGGGTTATTCCTGAAGTTTGTTATACCTTTCTTCTTTGATTCGTTACTTAAAGAAACGAGGGGAAAATTGGGGAGGGTGTACGGAGTTCTCGGAGGGCTTCCTCTTAAGCTGATGGCTTTATAGTTTGTCTAGTCGTAGTTCTCGTCTTCCTGGAACCTAGAATCTCTCTAAATCAGGCCGTCTACACGTCGCCCTGTGACTCCTACACCCTAAATGTGAACCCTATATTCATCGCAGTGGACAGCTTACTTCCCCCAAGAAGCTCGGATGTCTCATTAGTCCAGGGCAAGGCTGCTTGGCAAAGAAGATGGGAGACGGTCGAAGGGAACTTAAAGTTGTGTGCTATTGCGCCGCGACTGTTCCCATGGAACTCCCCCTAATGCCGCAAAGGCTTCGGGTTGCTTTCTGTCGTCTCCGAATTGGACACACTCGTGGGACGTACCGCCATTTTATGGAGCGCTCTCCTGCGCCCTACTGTGAAGACTGCGTTGTGCTGCAGACTGTTCGGCACATTCTTGTTGAATGTCCCAGTCTAGGCGATCTTCGCGCACGTTACCTGTACCGGGACGAGCGGGGTCGCTCCTGCTTATCCCTTGTACTCGGGAAAGGTTCGTGCGCATTGACTTATGGACTGACTTTTTGGAGGAGGCCGGCCTTCTTCCCTTTATTTGACTTTTTTGTGCTTTTTGTAGGTCGCATGTTCCTGCGCCGAGGGGAGGCGGGCCTACCCCCGACGCCGGAGCATGCTTCCTTCCTGTCCTCTTGCTTTTTCTCATTATTTGTTATAATTATTTGTTAGTTACATATTATTTGTTTTGTTATTTATTTTCTACTATAGCCTAGTATTAGGCCGTGTGGAGTACGGCGACTTATGCCCAAGTAGGCAGTCGCCAGATGAGCTCTTAAAATTAAGAAAAAATAGTCCAGGGCAATCGAATCCTTTAAGAAACCCTTTTGCCCGGGGTTACTTAGTTCGCTGCAATCGGAACCGGTGTGTCAACTGCTTTGCAGTGTATGATTTGAGCTCGTGAGGCAAGAAGAGAGACAACGAAATCGCAAGAGTTCTTTCCATGAAATAATAGAATCTTTGCAATGCCACTTCTATCGTTTTACGTTATAGTGACACCAAAATTGCACTATTTTAGGTGAGATTAGCAAGGAATTTGAATTGTGCAAGAATAGAACTACTCCAAAAAGTGCAGCCCAAAGTTGTGAAGAGGGCATTTGTTTGGGGCTAGAGTTCACTTGCCGGGAATTGTATAGATGATCGGGTATGACCGAATGATGTTTAATTTCTAGTAAAGTTTAATGAAACTACATTTATAAATATTTTTCGCCTGTTAAATATTTTTAAGATTAACCATGTGGTTATTGTGTCAGGAAATGTGAATACTATATTAGAATATTCACCTGAAAATTTATGGGAAAGTTTTCTTGTAATTATACTCTACTGCAGGCTTCCCTTTGCGCCTGTTTGTGCGTCATTTTGCAAATGATTTATTCCCAAAGTTTATGTGCACATCGATTCCTGGAGGGCTTGTTTTTTTGTATAAATTAAACGCACATACATTCATTGTTTACTTTATCATTCGTTGTCAGCCGTCTCTCTTTTTTTTATCCTTACTATTATCATATCAAAGACTGAATAACGAAAAGGAATGACTGTTGTAATAGCGAAGGAAAAGTTGAATAACAGATAAAAGCAAGAAATGGAAATTGACGCTACGGGGGAGAATATTTCAATGTTTGGCGAACACCCCTCCTTTTCTCGGGGAGGGGGGGGGGTTAATGTCGGAAATCTTCCTATCCCTTTCCCCTCCTCCCTCCCCCATTTACCCCTTCCCTTATCTATCCTTTTGCGCACCCGCATGGAAGGAGATTGACGCACGATATCTTAGCTGTTTGTTCTTTTGCTAGATTTTAGCTTTTTAAGTTTTTAACTTAAATTATTATATTAAACTTATATAAACTAACTTAACTTAGAAGTTAACCTTAAAAAAAGCTAAAACATGGCTAAAATCTAGCCCCCCCCCCCAATAAAAAAACCTGCTAAAAGATCGTGCGCCGCTCTCCTTGAAAATTACTGAATTGTGTACTCTGCAGCCCCCAATCTCTGCAGGAGGACCTTTAATTATATATCTTGCACATATATTCGCTTTCTGCGCGATGCGGCCTCGTTGCTATTGCACTTTAAATTCTCAGGGGGAAAATGGAGACCAATGAGAACGGGAACTTAAGATATTCCAATCTAGATCCCGCTTGGGCTGTTCAAGAGGAAATTGGATTTTTCAATAAGATTAGTAAACAATAAATGTAAAAATAAACATAAAAGCAAAGGAGAAAAACATTTCCGGATAGTAATGGGATTTCCCCCTAAATATGGAAATATTCTGTCATCACCTTTTAGGTTGTTTACAGCGTATTTTTATTGCACATCCGCCTAACTTTAAAGGACATTCATTTATCACGTCCCAACCCATAAAATATATGACAAGTGCTAACTCGAGGATTTAATCAGTTACCAGAAGCGTATCTGTTCAGAAGAGTCCCGTGCCTCAGTCAATTTACTTCAACGAATATGGAGACCACGAATCAGGTGAAAAAGCCTTTTATTTAACAGAATACCCCCTCCCCCTGTTTTTAATTGTCCAAGTTGCTATAGAGACCGCGAATCGGGTGAAAACAAAGCGTTTTATTTAACAGAATATCTCCCACCCCCTGATTTTCATTATCCCAATTACTATGGAGACCGCGAATCGGGTGAAAACGAAGCATTTTCTTTAACAGAATATCCCCCCCTCCTTGTTTTTAATTGTCCCATTTACTATGGAGACCGCGAATCAGATGAAAATAAAGCCTTTCAGTTAACAGAATATTCGCCCCCAACTCGTTTTTTATCGTTTTGGATCAGATGATAATAAATTTGTCAATCCTCTTCAAAGCGTCTATAACGCCGTAGCATAATTCCGGAAATCCTCCTAAGAAATAAATTAATATCGATATCTTTACCATGTAACAAAATTATTGTATGGTTAATTTTATTAGTCAAGATTAGGTTATATCGGATCATACGCGTTAATATTTACATTTAGCATAAGGGTGTGTATGAATGATAGGTAGCCATTTATACATAAGTGAAAATCATTCTGTCCCATTTCTCTTCTACTAAAGGAGCTTGTTCCGTCTCATGTCAGAAAGGTTGCTAGGTCCTGGTTTGATTCTTGGACCGAAGAGCACGAGTTTGTTTTTAATCTGAGGTCCTTGGTATTTGAGTCGCAGCATGTGGCCCTCAAATTTCCAGGCAGCAAGAGTTGTGCATTTTTCGTGGCTTTAGCTATTTTGGGTCATTTTCTCTTTACCATGCAGAAAACTTCATATTCGTACTTTTGAAATAAGGTTGAACTTGAATTAAGGGTTGCCAGTGTGTGAAATTAATTGTTTAGTTTCACAAAAATAGTTAAACGAAACACAAAGTTTAATACATTAGTAATTATAAAAAAAATCAATGCATTACTAAATATTATAATTAAATAGAAGTGCAGGCATTTACTAAATAATAAAGAAGAAAGGAAAAAACAAAACATACAACGCCGTGATTGGCCCCCTTTGAAGTTTTCGTCTGACGCCATAAGGCCTAGATTGAAGCCCAAAATCGTAGCCCAGAAACAGTGCCCATAAACTCAAGTATTACCATTTTCTGAACTCCGCCAATTATGATCATTCATAAAAGGAACTCTAAACTAAATTTCTCCCCTTTCAAAATATCACGTTGCTAAAATATAGATACTTATACAGTGTGCGGCAAAACCGATTGAGCAGTTTTGAGGAGTCGATGCTCGGGGGAGGGGGGGGGGGAGAGGTGCGCGTGGTTTCGCTCTGCTCCGTAGACATGCCCATTTCAGTAGCAAATTTGGTGTGGACGTGATATCGCGGCTTTGCTGTGCGTGCGTATTTTGAGAACGATCAATCTGTGATTGCGACGCAAAGAGCTTTTCGGCGACGGTTCAATATTACGCGCAACGATGCCGTTCCTCAGGCGAACACAATACGGTCTTGGGTTAGGTAGTTGTTGGCAACTGGTAGCACACTAAGAAGAGATACACATGGCCGACGCAGGTCCATCAGAACACCAGAGAAAATGTGGAGATGGTGAGAGCAGCGATCGTGCAGTCGCCGAGGCGTTCTGCTCGAAGGCATGCTGTTGCTTTGGGAATTTCCGACCGCAGTTTGAGCAGGATTCTGCATATGGATTTAAATTTCCATCCTTACAATATTGTATGTACTGCTAACCTCGAGTATAATAACATTTCTACTCTATATACCCCCCTTACTTTTTTATAACTCCTTAAAACTGCTCAATCGGTTCTGCCACACCCTATATTTCGATACTTATATTTATTTCTGACCTTCACCATTTTGTTTTTGATATTATAAAAGAATTATTAGAAATAACTTTGATAAATCTATGGAAACTCAAATAAATGCCATTGCGGCATTTATTTCGGTGATCGTTTCGCTTGTGTGCATGGGATTATTTACATATGGATATACCATTTCCATATGCCCCCTTGCTTTGTCTCAAAATAAAACAAAACTTGAAGTAATTCACTTTTATCAAAAAATACAAGTTAAGTTTTGAAGGGGTTAAGTCTTTCTTAAAGGAACATATATTCAGACGATTTAACTCGGGATAATCCCTTAAGAGGTTAATCGTGATCTCATATATTCCAATAAAAACTCAAACACATATGCTTAGACACGTTTAGGCGGATTATTGGAAAGTGTTATGACCCACAAAACCCAAATCTAGAGAATTTCAGCCAAACGGACATAAATAATTTTATTTTTCTTTAAAGAGCTCATCTGGCGACTGCCTACTTGGGCATTAGTCGTCGTATTAAAAAATGGCCTATGTCTAGGCTACTTTAAGATAAAATTAGGATAAAAAACAACCTCCCTCCCCACACAAAAAGGGAAAGGGAAGTGAGCAGGAACGTGTGACCTATAAGAGGAAAAACAAAACAAAAAAAACAACAAAAAACCCTGCTTAAATAATAGGGAGAAGGCCGGCCTTCCCGCAAAAGTCAACAAGTCCACCAGTCAATGTGCACGCACTCGTCCCGAGTACAAAGGACAGGCGGTAGCGACCCCGCCCATCCCTGTACCGGGACAGATAAGGTGCGCGAAGATCACCCAGACTGGGAAACGGCGCTGTCGTCGCAATAGGGCGCAGGCGAGCGCTCCATCAAATAGCGATGCGTCACACGAGTGTGTCCAATTCGGAGACGACGGAAAGCGACCTGAAGCCGTCGTGGCGCAATGGCACGCAACTTTAAGTTCCCTTCGACCGTCTCCCATCTTCTTTGCCAAGCAGTCCGAAGAGCTGCCCGTATTCCTGCCATGTAGTCGGTGTGAGGAAGAGCGAAACGATGGTCCGGTCGCAGAGTCATCGCGGACTCTTTGGCGCCCTCATCGGCGCGCTCATTCCCCGCAATTCCTACATGTCCAGGAACCCAGCAGAAGATAATCTCGACATCCGCCCGGCTCGCCAAAACCGTGGCGTCACGGATATCGCGAACCAGTGGAGGCGGAGATTCCAATTCCCTGAGAGCACTCGGGGCGCATTGTGAGTCGCTATAGATCACAATCTGGTCTCCGAACCGGGCACGTCGCGTAATCTCACGTACCGAGTGGTGTATTGCCACCAGTTCGGCCGTGAAGACAGACGCAGCGCTTGGCAGAGCCCGGCTGAATTTAAACAGAGGGGATACGGCGTGGAAGCCGACCCTCTCTTGTGACGTGGAGCCATCCGTATACACTGGCACGGTTCCAGCCTGACACGAGGTGTGCTCCAAAAAGGTCAAACCCAATACTCCCGGCGCCGTACAAGCTTTGGGAGCAGAGGCGTGGGGACAAATAGCCAAATGTAGTACCCTCCAGGGTGGCGTCCTGGGCAGAACCAGGGGCGCCACCGGCCCTAGAGCTATATCTATCTCTCGAAAGAGTTTCCTGGCCCTAAACCCAAAGGGCTTAGGGTACTTTGGGTTTAGGGTATGACTGGCGTCTCTCGGCGGCATAGGCACCGAGCTCGCGCGTACAGGCAGGTGATACACTGCACGCGGCGCAGAGCGAGTGGCATCTCCGCAGCATCGACCAACAGGCTCTCAATGGGGAGAGTGCGGAAGGCACCGGTCGCAAGGCGAAGGCCGGTGTGGTGGATCGAATCCACCTTCTGCAATAAACGCTCGGCTGCGGATGCATAAAACTCGCATCCGTAGTTGAGCTTCGAACGAACAAAGGATCTATAAAAAAGAGGGGCAGTAGCCTTATCAGCGCCCCAAGCACTGAACGTCACGAAACGGAGAATATCCATGTCGCGGGTACAAGAGACCCTAAGGCTGCGAATATGAGCTTCCCAGGTGAGGCGTCGGTCGAATACAAGACCAAGGAAACTGTGCGATTGAACCACATCCAGGCGCACCCCATTAAGAAACAAATCTGGGTCGGGGTGGAGCCGTGGATGGCGGCAGAAGTGCACCACCTTAGTCTTGGCCAAAGAAAACCGAAACCTGTGCACTTCGGCATAGCGAGAGACGCGGTTCAATGCCTGTTAGAGTCGACGCTCCAGAGTTGGCATCTGGGCCGCGCCAAAAGAGATCGAAAGGTCGTCCACGTAGAGCGTAGCGAGAACATCTTCCTGCTCCTTTGGGCCGGAGAGGCCTCCCCCCACCTGTACGCGGAATTGACGATCTCGCAAAAAATCAGATATAAACATTGGGAGGCGTACCTTCGCCCCCATCGCGTGGAGAGTCTCCATGATACCGTATCGCCATGCGGTATCAAAGGCCTTTTCCAGATCGAAAAACACCGTGGCGTAGTGCTGTCTACGAAGGAAAGCCTCGCAGACGGCATTTTCCAGTCGGAGCAGAGCATCCTGCGTGGAGTGGAACTTGCGGAATCCGCACTGTGCAGAAGAGAAGATGGCCTCCACTGTCCAGGAAAAAGCCTAACATTTGCCAATTTCTCCATCAACTTGCACACGCAAGAGGTTATAGAGATTGGGCGGAAACCAGCCGGAGTAGAGTGATCTGTCGCCGGTTTGCGAAAAGAGAGCACAGTAGCGATTCGCCAGGAATCTGGGAGGAGACCCTCCACCCAGATCCTGTTGAACAAATCTAACAGAAAGGCTATGCCTCGCTAACCCAGGTGTCGAAGCATGGGGTACGGGACATCGTCCAAACCATGGGCGGTGTCCGCGCACGAGGCAAGAGCGGAGTGCAACTCACTCATAGTAAACCTGTCGTTGAACGGTTCTCCGCCTCTGGAGGTGAAGTCCAGCCGGCGACATGATGACGTGCATTGAATGCTGGCGGAGCAGCATCCCGACTAGAGAATACGGAGAAAGCAGTCGCGAAAGATTCCGCCATGGACGCGGGGTCCGAGATCCCATTCTCCTGGAAAACGGGAGGGGCTTCTTGCGAGAACTTGCCCCGAATCCTTTTGACTCGCTTCCACACCTCTGCTAAAGGGGTTTTCCCGTTAAGTGAAGATACGTATGCCCGCCAAGAAGGACGGCGGTCGTGCTTCAAAATATACCGGAACCTAGCCCGACGAAATTCAGCGACAGTGAAATCGTTCGGGCGGCGCTTATAGCGCATGTAGGCATAACGCTTTTGTTTGAGGGCCGTCTCACACTCGGCCAACTACCATGGGAGTGGTCGGCGTGCAAAACGGCCAGACGTTCTAGGAATAGTAGTCAGGCCCGCGGCGATGAGGTTGCCGGAGAAGAACTCAACGGCCTAATCTAACGACCTAAACTCCTCGACTGAGATAGAGAATTCAGTCATTTCCTGAAATGCAGGCCACCGCGCCCGCGCCAAGCATCCCTTTTGTGAGTTCTCAGGCGGTAGTTGCCTTGAAAATGATATATGAATGGGAAAGTGATCACTACCATAGAGGTCATCGACCACCCCCCTAATCAAAATCAGGCTGTGCATCCGAAGAGCACAAAGATAGGTCAAGGCAAGAAAATGAAGCGGTTCTCGGACAGTGCTGCGTAAACTCATCCACGTTTTGGACACCGATCTCACGCTCTTCGATCAGATCGGCAAGGACTTGTCCCCTGGGATTTATGGAGTAATCTCCCCAGAGAGGATGCCTGCCGTTCAGATCTCCAAGCAAGAGAAAGGGCCTCGGCAACCGTGCCACGACGCGGCGGAAGTCCCTCGCGTCGAAGTCAGCTGATGGTGGAATGTCCGCAGAAATGATAGTATACCTCCTATCCAGGTGCAGCCGCGCATCCCCCAGCCCGGCCTTTCCGTGGTGGTGTGGTCGCAAGACCCTTATATCGCGGGCAGGGGGCACGCGCCTAGCATGGTCTCCTGCAAAAAAATAGCTAACGGGCAACGGGATGAGACGAGCCTCTGCAGCTCCTCCCAGTTGGCCCGGAGTCCACGGCAATTCCATTGAAGGAATATACCCTCCAGACCTAGCTCGGAGGATACGCGGGGGCCCTCGAACAGAAGACCCTCACGGGAATGGCCGTACGCTTCCCGGGGGCAGAATCCCGGGCGCTGTTGGTCGGACAAAGCGCTGAACGCGCGTTCGCCTTCGAGGACCTATTGTTGGAGGTTGGGTTCGCCATGCAAGTTTTTTCCTCCCTCCACCTCGAAACCTTAGGCGGGCGTTGCGGCTTCGGAGGCGGGAGGGCCCTCTTTTCGAGGAACCACAGTCTCCGAGCTATTCGGTCCACCACTAGGCGTTGGCGAATGAGCTAAAGCTCCTTTGTTGCTGTCCTCCTTTCGGGGGGCAGCTTTAGAAACCCCGGAAGATGTCCTGGCGACCAACTTCAGGGGTGTTGCATCCTGTGAGTCTAACGACTCGGTAGAGGCGCGTGGCCGTTTCGCTATTTAGGAAACGGTCACGCTGGTGGAAGAGGGGGGGAGCCCTGGTGTTAGCCGGAGCTGGGTATGAACCCCTTTTTGCCGCCAGTTTTACCAGGGGATCGTCCGGGTTGAGTAGAGCCCGCAGAAGGGCTCCGTATGGGCGCGGAACAACCGTGCTCGTTGGCCTGGATGGGCCAGGAGCAGAGGGTGCTTTTCTAACTATTGAGGCATATGACGTCCCAGGCAGAGTCGGGCGCGCCAGGACAAAGTCCTTTGCCTCGCAGAATGAGATTCGATCCTGGGCCTGAACGGCCAGGATTTCTTTCTCAAGGAGATATGCACCACATTGCTTCGAAGTGGGGTGCGGCTCTCCACCATTGACACACTTGGCCACACACGATTTGGACTTATCGTATGCGGCCTTGGAGCAATTTACACAGACTTCAAGTGACCCCGACTTTGCACGTCTACAAGAACGATTCGTATGGTCGAAGCGGTGACAGTAATAGCACCGCCGCGGCAGTGGCACGAATGCCTTCACGCGGTAGCGGTACCAACCGGCACGCACCGACTCAGGGAGCTTGTCACAGTCGAACGTGACGAATAGTGTAGGGGTGGGTCTCGAGGCTCCTCCCTGTTTTCTCATCACACGTTCGACCTTGACCGCCCCATGGTCGACCAGATCTAAGGTGATGTCCTCTATGGAGTAGTCAAAGAGTTCCCTCGCATAAACTACTACTTTTACAAAGTTCATGGTAGAGTGCGGCGTCACACTCAGCGGGGTGTCATGAAGTGTCCGAAGAGCACTTATCTTGGCTGCCTTGGCGGGATTCGCGAGAAGGCTCCCGTCCGAGAAAAGGGTCACCTTCGGCTCTCTACCAATTGCACTAGCTAATCCTCTCATCTGATGGATCATGTTGCCCTTGGCCAACATGGTCCCATCAGTGGAGCGAATAACGAGGAAGCGCTTGAAGCCAGCGGGCTCGAAAACGCCAGGTAACCTCTGAATGAGGGGCCCCGATGTTATCGAGGCTCCGCCCTGTGCACTTTTGTTCTTAGTCGGGGGCAGAGGGGCCGGAGGTGCCGATCTTGGCTTGGTCGCCTACCAAACTGGCAGCAGACCCATCCGTCCCCGCGGATGGAGAGGAGCCCCGAGTCTTTTTTCTTCTTTTTAGGAGAGGAGGGCGGGGAATGAACCCGCTTCTCACCTCCGCCGGCAGAAGCCCCTAGGCCAGATGGACTGGCCTCAGCCAGGTCCTTCTCCGAAATGGAGAAGGTCCTGGTGGTTGGAGGAGATCCCATCCCTCCTTGTACTGTCTCGGAAACCCTCGCCGTTGGAGGAGGGCCTTGCATAGGGGTGGATTCGGATTCGGTGCTTGGCGCCGAGCCCGGATTTCCCCATCCCATGGAAGGCCCTACCGTCTGAGGCTGGGTTGCCTCAAGGACCATGTCTACCTCAGGGGCGGCCTCCAGTTGGCCACTGCCCCCCCCCCACAAGACATCGCAGGTCCCGTTGGAAGTATCGTCACTAGTCAGTTGGTGTGAGGAGGCACAGGCCTTGACCCAGGCAATGTTCAGTATTCTTGCCAGCAGGTCTTTTGAGTGAAGCGACCGAAGGGGCCTGGCTTCCTTCTCCACCTTAAGGGGGTTTGCCCTACCGAGCCGCTTAAATGGGGGGGGGATGCGTTCGGTAATGGGCTGCCTGCTGTCTTTCTTGGTAGTCTCCCTGGAAAAAAAAGAGGGAACTGCCGCTGGAAAAAGGGAGGTGCCCGAAAGCACCTCCAGAGAAGGGGGTGAGGGAGAGTCCCCTGCACCCGTAGGCATAGGAGAGGAGTAAGCCTTCTCTCCGGTTAAAGAAATATGGAGGGTCCCCTGTGCAAGTACAGGACGGAGGGACCTCCATTTTTTCGGTGGAGCTGCCCGAGGGCGGCTCCGTTGATGACACAGGGGGAATTAAGGGGAGATTTTGAGTTTTCTCATCATTGGGCATGGTGACCCTATTTGTTTCACGGGATGCAATCGCTCATCACCTCTCGCAGTTGCCCGCACTGCAAGAGGTGCTTACAGGCCTGGCAGAGCCAGGTGCCGCCATTCAGGACCATCCCTCCCACCTGGTGGCCTGGCGGCTCCACCTTAGACACGGCGTAAAAAGATAGATTGTTAAGATGAGAGGAAAAGGGATGTGAGGAAGGTATGGGTCGGGATGAAGCATGTTGTTAAAAACCAACCACCCCAGACTTGAGCTCAGGGCTTATGGAACATTGTCCCCTCCCCCCTCAGCCCAGATCCGGGACGGTTGGCTGAGAAGAAGGTCAGCATCTACCCTGTGAAATTGGAGGCTGACCAGAGAAAGTTGTGAGAGAGGTTGTATGAAAAGCAACGAAGTAGGGGAGAAATGCAGGCTATCTGAAGGAAGGAAGAGAGGCTAAGCTGGGGCTGGACGGAGCGCTGGATCCCGTCAGCACGGCGGCCAGGATGGCAAAGCGCCGCGCCCCTTACGGGGCCGACATAAAGAAGGTGCACAGGGAGTTGGTATCCCTACAACATCAACTGTTGTTTTATCATCCATAATGATAATTCTAGCAAGTACAGAAGTTTGAAGACATAGTATACCCCTACTCCTCTATGACCCCCTCTACCCCACCCCTCAACGTTGTTCCATAATGGCTTGGGGGTGCTTCTCATCCAGTGGAAGTCTCCCAGTTTTTGTCATAAAATAAACAATGAAATTAAACACCTAAAAACCAACTTAGAGCCTATGTGCCATGAAATAAGGAGGGAGGGGGCCTCTCTTTCAGAAAGTTTAAGAAAAGATGTGTAAAGAAGTTAGGAGAAGTGAAAATTTTTTTAAGAAATAGCCGCTCACCCCGTGTTGGGGCTGGGAGGTTGAACCTCGGGTTATGGGGCCGGAAGAGCACACAATCCTCCGGGTGTCAGCACTAGGAGGTTTCCCATACTGCATATGACATCCCACTGCGGGTAAAAAACATAGGCTAATTGTGTGTAATAACCCGAGGGAAGGGTAAGCAAATCCTCAGTATTTGCCGACGTTCTGCCAGGAATGCAGATCACTGTGAGGGAAAACCAATGACACCTGCTACAATTGGTCGCTTATGGAGTGCAGCAGATATCACGATAGTGGTATTTGCCCTTCTCCGCCACTTGGAGAAAAGTCTAGTTAAGAACTTTAAAACATTCTATTTTAGGATTTGGTGATTATTAATATATAGTTGCCAAAACTTGTGTGTGTGTGTGTGTGTGCTGAATGTTGGTGCCTAGTCATTGAATATGCATAGTTAAAGTTATGAATTAGGAGAAAAAAAAGATCAATTGAATCAACGGAACAAAAGCAAATGAACTATATAATGGAATAGTGTACCTCTTTAACTGCAAATAGTTATACCACAATACTAATTCTGTCTGACATTATTTTCAGCTCGGTAGAGTGGGAGGCCTTTCAGTAATGAAGGTAGCTGATGAAACGGTGAAACAGGTGGTGAGGGACGTAGAACCAGAAGTAAGTCCATCGAGCCTGAAATACGAATCTAAGATAAAAAAGGAATGAAAAATATAAGATATTATCAACGTAGATATCAAGTTGCATCGTTCTTTAGATATATTTACTTATCATCTTGTGATTCTTGAACTAATTTACTGTGAAAAATAATAAATCAATGCAAATAAACAATTTGGCATTGAGCAATAAATAAATAAAATATATATATATATATATATATTTTTTTTTTTTTTTTTTTTTTTTTAAGGTCACAAAAGAACTTGGCAAAGCAGTCGAAGACTCAGATGTCATATCCTACAAGACGCAAGTTGTCAGTGGAGTCGTCTACTTTGTTAAGGTACCAGGAAACTGAATCAGTAATATTTATTCTTGCGAATTCAATTTCAGATGCGTTGGATTGCAGTGCTAACCTAATAGAGAAGGAGAGGGGAGAGGTACAAAGAGAGATGAAAAGAGGCAAATCATAATAAAGAACTGTGTAAGATGTAAACGGGGGAGGGTGGGGTAGCATGATAGAAATCACGTAAGCCTTTAATAGTATGAATTTCAATTCTCTTGGTGGGGGGGGGGGCTTCTCTAGGATCCTTAGTAAATGAAGTATTTTTCGTATTGGGAAAGGAACCTTGCTAAATCTTTTATTTAGAATGGATTTTCTTCATTAAGATTTTGCATCACAAAGGCCTGGTGCTTATAATGTGTTAATCCCAAAAGAATAGAAAATGTGTAGATGAATAAAATCATTTATAGTAGTCATGTGTGATTAAAGTCATATATATATTATTTTTGTCACCTTCATAAGCCTAAGTTAGCTTATCACATTTGGCTGATGGCACAGGCTATATTTTGTTACGAGAGGGTCTCTCCAAACTAAATTATTCAGGAGCATGTCTTTCCTGTAATAATTCAAGTATATATCAAATCATTTAATATATATCTATCCTCTCTGATGCAGAACCTGGTTTGTTTGCTGTTCTTGTCAATGGCCCTCCTTTCCACCAACCATATGTTATGCACCTTCCCTTATTTTCTTTTCTCCTTGTTTCAAACATCTAACAAAGAACAGCGTCTATACTTTGAATAAGTATACTGGTGTTTTCCATGTATTATATCTCTGGATATAGAGTAAATGGTGCTAAATCTACAAAATAACTTTTCGCAAACATTGCAGCCTTTTTTAAAACCTAAATTATGTTTGAAACCATTTAATATAAATTATTTTCTTTGGTTGTCAAGAGTTGAACAAAGTAATCTTGTAACACTAAATTACCATTTAGGGGCAATGTAGTCGATTCTAAAGCTCAGCCACGTTTGAAATCATTTCAGGTAAAAACTGGAGATACTGAATATGCGAATTTGAAAATCTACAAGAATTTCAGCAATGAATCTACTTTGAAGGGAGTTCAAAAAGGAAAGACCGCAGAAGATGAAATAACATATTTCTAAACCACCCAAAATTAAAGGTAGAAAGTAAAAACTTTAATATGAGATGTTTAATTGGTGATGGCAAAGAATAAAGAAATATAAATTAAAACCTTCATTTTTTTTTTACTTTTCCGAAGCTTTTACTGTCGAGTAAATTCACACACTCATGATGAATCATAAACGCCTCAGTCAGTATCTTAATGGAATGACCGATGAAACAAGGTCAACAGACCTAAGTCGTGTGCTCTCAATTATTTTGACTTATGATCTTATGACCTTCAAAACTTTTATTAATTCCCGGTCTAACCTTGGGAGGAATTTGAGAGAATGATGTAATTTAATTCAATTTTAGGAAAGCTTTTGATAAGGTTCCACATAGGAGACTAAGTCACAAATTAAAAATGCATGGGATAATTTAATAATTTTTAATTTCACAGATGACAAAAGCCACAAGGGCCTATGATATGTGGTAAAGTTTTGAATTGGATAACAATGGCTGAAAGACAGGAAAGAGAGTGTTGTGCTGAATGGTGTGAGGTCACAGTGGAGGGACGTTATCAGTGGCGTACCTCAGGGATCCGTTCTAGGCACTTTATTATTCATAGTTTACATAAATGATCTTGGGGAGACTGTAAATAGCAAAGTGTCAATATTTGCTGATGACACTAAATTGGCAGCTGTAGTCAAAGAAGTTGAGGGTAGCTCTAAAGTGCAGAGTTGAGATGAGAAGGACTTAGGCGTAGTAGTAGATAGTTCACTCAAGTTTTCAAAGCAGTGTATTGAGGCAAAAAATAGAGCAAATAGGGTGCTAGGATATTAACAGGAATGTTAGCTACAAGAGTAAGGAGGTTATCCTTAAACTCTACCACTCATATGTTAGGCCACATTTAGAATACTGTATACAAGCATGGTCACCACATTTTAGACATGACATCAACCTGCTAGAGTCAGTACAAATGAGGGCAACAAAAATTAATACCCTCCCTGAAGCACTTTGAATATGAAGATAGACTGAGGGTACTAAATATGTTCTCATTTGAGAGATGTGTGAGGAGAGATATGATTGAGCTTTTAAAAATATGCTCTGGGATGGATCAGTTTGATGTTAGCAAGTTATTTGAGTTGGAAGGTAGTAATAGGACTAAGGGTCATGACTTAAAAATTTTAAAAACAGAGGTGCAGGTTGGATGTTAAAAAATATTTTTTCACTAATAGAGTGGTAGATTACTGGAATAGCTTGCCATTTGAAATGCATTTTCCAATCAGACCCGGTTTGGCAAAAGATAATTCTGAGACTCGCTTAACTAGAAGGTAAAGCATTATCTACGGGTTATCGACCTGGAACAGGTGTAGTATCCGGGTAAGAAACGAGAACAGAACGAACTCGCTCAGTGGCTCCCAAAGATAAAGAGTAAAGTCATTTAACAGAAGAGATGTGTGAATTGGGAACCTCGACATCTAAGGTATTGTACCGTAGTCATTAGCGGTATTATGGTCGGCTTCTTTTCTTTTCCTTCCGAAGTAGTTTAAGTAGCCATTCTTCAACCGGTTGGCAAACGATGAATGCCTACCTCAGGATTACGACCATGAGATGAAGCCGATTGAAACAGCTGGTGCAACTAGGGGTCACATCTATAGCCCAGTGATAAATTGTCCTTTCATTTTTCCTTCCTGACGGCATAGCGAGAGGGGTGATATGCGTTCACAACTGTACCAACCACTCACCCTTTTTACGCATTCCTTTATCGCTCCCCCTCCCTAATTCCAACCACGCTTTTTTCTTTGTGAATTTCTATATTCCTTTCTTTTATCTGCGATTACCAAATCGCCATTGGGAGCGCTTAAATACAACTAAAGCTCGAGGAAATGAACGAAAAATTGAGGGAAACCAAAGAGAATGGGGCAGAACCTATTATAACCTTAGGTTAAAGGAAGCGTATTTTTAAATTGATGTTTTATCAGCTGTAATATAAGTAGAATAGACCTTGACAAGAATTGAAATTTGGTATGCTTTTAATGCACATGCGCTCCGGTATATTTCCTTCCACAATATTATTATTGTGTGTGTTTTGGGACCTTTCCAATCTATTTGATAGATTAGGGAGGACAAATGTACAAATAAATAGAGCATGGCTTTCAAGCGTTAGTCTAACATTGCTCTTATGATGTTTAACCCTAACCATTGAGATCTTTATCAGGTTGTTATATGTTATGTACAGCCTTTACAATTAATTGCGGAAGAACACAAGTTGCCAATCGCAACTGCAACTATTGTACATTGAATGTATGAAATAAAAAAGGAACTAATATTTACGCGACATATATTTATTGAAGATTTAGGAACATGCTTTAATATTGGAATACGTTTTATTTGAAATTATTTCCTTTGAGGAATGTAAGCATTTCAAAATGTTTGTAGGAGAGAAGAGCACACTTTGATCGTAGAATATCTTTTCCTAACGAAAAGTCTCCACTGCCGCACTTGATGGAATTGTCATATTATGTTTCATGAAACAAACGCACTAGATGGAAATGTGGCTGAGTGAATAGCTGGATTTTTAAACCGGGTTCGCTACTGGTTGTTGTAGCTCTTTTACTTCATTTGACAAGTCTTTCTTCCTGGTGGCACACCCTTCACTTTTTAAAAGGGAACGGAAGAAGTCATCCTTTGCTTCATTTGTTTCTCCCTCTGCACTGCTGCTTTCTGAGGCTGTAATATCCCCTAAGTGTTTTAATTTATTAGACATGTTTTTAGTAATGTAATCTACTTTTTCGGTATTATTGTGCCACTTTAGCTTGAAATGGAGATCAGAAGCAGGCCAAGAGGCACTCATCATCTTCCCAGCATTTTACGAAATCTGTTGCAGATTGCATTTTCAATATCAGAAGCAAGATGGCTACACATAAAGGTTTTTTCCTTGACTTCAATAAGTACATTGATGCAAACTATTATTGTTGGCAGCAAAATTCCCATGTACGCTTTATCCTCTTCTTGAACTTCACCATTTTTAATTCTTTGGGTTTTAAAAAATTGTTGTCATTAAAGAGAAAGTTTACCTGATGGACCGGGTCTTTGGCGGGGGAGGGAGGATCGGGAGTCTCCCGAGGCGACGGAGGAGGATCAGGGGCGGCCCAGATTTGGTGCACTTGGTGGGACTGAGAGTTTGCGAATCGGGAGTTTTGAGGACAGTTCGTGCGGTAATGGCCGGGAATTCCGCAGGTGTAGCAGACGATCGGGTTCTTTTGATACGGCACAACCGGGGGAGAAGAAACTAGGGGCTTAACGTCTCCGTGTTCAGATGGATGGAAGTTTCTTGGCTTCAAGGGACTAGGAACTCTGGTAAATTTTGGAACCAATTTAGGAGGGGTCTTAGGGCCATAAAATTTAGTTTTGGGGGGTGATTGGGGAGCCTTTTCAACATCCTTAAGGTATAAATCGTGACTACCCGCTTAGACATCGGCCTCTTCCAAGTATTCCTTGAAAGTGTAGACCTGGGGAATCTTGCACGCATCCACCCAACACTGAAGGTGTCGTTGGAGGATGTACCCGTGTTGTCAAAATGTTTGGCCAGGGCGGATCCTTTCCTGGCCGAAGCGGTAGAATTCGCTATTCATATGAACAGCGCCTAACAATTCGGACTTTAACGTGGAATAGTCCAAAGTTGCTTCCGGGGGAAGGGATACGAAGATATCCCTTAACTTGGCATTTAGGAAAACAAGTAAGCGAGCGACGCCATCATTTTCGAGATCCCATCTATTGATCTGAAAGATTCTCTCAAAATGGGTAAAAAATGACCCAAAGTCCTCTCCATCATTAAAAGCGGGAAGATGGACTGAAGGAGTTTGGAGAATTTCAGCCCGGGAACCGATGGACTGAGAATCCATTTGATTTCGGCACATTTCCAGCTCATGCTGCCTAATTTGTTTACGTTCTTCCATCTCCATTTTGTTCTTCTCCATTTCTATCTTCAGTTTGTTCTCCATCTCCGTTTTCAGTTTGTTCTCCATTTCCATCTCCATTTTCAGTTTGTTCTCCTCCATCTCCATCTTCAGTTTGTTCTTCTCCATCTCTAATTTCCTTCGCTCTGCCCGTTCGTTCCTCTCTTCTTCCTGTACGTAATTTAGCAGGTCTTTGCCCGAAAGACCTAACATTTCACCCTGACTCTTTAATTTTTCGAAGGATGACATTTTTACGCAGTTAACTGAGGGAACACTGATACGCGAACGAACTATGACACTACCCACGCGAAACGAATACTTGAATATTCGTGAAGGCCTTGATCACACAAAAAAATTAAGATACAGCTACCTACCTCTGCTGTTTCTAAGCGGGGAAAAAAAATAAAATGGTCCTCCTTAAATTAGGACACCAAAGACCTTAACTCTTTTGGATTAATAACCAGGAGAGTCTCCAAAATTCGAACACAATAAAAAAAATTAATTACCTGGGGTCCAACACAAAATCTAAATTGATTACGTTACACTGCTCTTCAATTAACTTGAACGTGCCTTCTGCCAGTACAGTACAAAAAAAAATAATAAAAGAGGTGTACGTGAATAACAAGGGAACTTCTAATGTCAAAATTAAAATGACACGGGTTCGTAAAAACCCCAAACACACTTGCCCCCCATTTTATATAATATGAATATTAATAAATATATATATCGTTGTATGACATCAAATTATATCAATACCATATTATATCTATGGGGGGAGGGACCGATAACTTTAAGGTGAACCGACAAAAGGGACGGAACGCCACGAGTTTCGACGGGCGAAGCAACTAGATAAGAGTGCAACGAGGTCAGATATATTATGGGCAATGGCAAAGCTCAAGGTTATTTAAAGAGGCATGTACACAAATATAATTTGATTTACATAAAAAGAATGAGAGAAATGATGGGCAAAAATTACATCAGAGAATAAAAGGGAAAAATTACATCAGATGAACGAAGAATTGTAGTTATGAATCAGACTATGAAATTAAAACTTAAGATGTTCTGGGAGGAGATTATTCAAATGGGGGGAATTAACGCAAATGGGTTACTGGAGGGGAAGAGGGGTTGGCTTACAGAAGATTCCGGGTGAGATGTCAGGGTAATGCTTCACAGATATCTTCGGCACGTGAGACGAGGCCGCTCGAAGCTTCTGAGTAGGATGTTAAAGTGATGCGGTTCTCCAAAAAATGGGGGGGGGGGCGGTAACGTACGGTCCAGGGGAGAGTATTTCGGCCACTCGAAAACGAGAGGCGAACGAAGAGGGCTTCAACAGGAGTTGACGAGAGAAGTCGGAAAAATCACTCGGTAGCGATCGTTAAATGGAATTACCTCATTGGCTGGGGCTAATTCCAATACACAAAAATAGTTCAGCTGTCACTTTGCTTTGTTGTTAGCACCTGACTTGAAACTAGGGCAATTATCTTGGGGTCCGGGCGAGACTCCTCAACTCTGTTTCTCCTCATGGCAGTCGAGCACTATTTATGCCCAAGCCTATCCCCCCCCCCATCCCCCGCGGCTACCCGGGCTCGGCCTGGGTCGCAGGCCTCTCAAGCACGAGACCCAGCCCCTTCGGCTTGCCCCCCAGATCGGGATAGTACTACTGCTTCGGAGTCCAGTGTCGACGAATTGGAAACGCTGCGCCGTGAGGCGTTAGACTCCATCGGCACTCGGGAGGTCCTGCCCCTTCCTAGGAACTCTACCCCGTGGGACCCCGACCCTATTGATGCCCATAGGGCCTTAGGTTTTGACGGTCCTAATCTCGGCTTTCAGCCTAACCAAGGCCTTCCCCAAATTGTGGAAGCACGGCGGGTTACCCCGGATTGGGCCCTTGTTGTCACCCACCTTAGGGCTAGACTATCCTCCCCACTCACGACCCCGGTATTTAGAACCCGTGACATAGAACTCCAGCTACTTTTTTATAGTATACAGGTTTCGGGACCAACTCCTCGAAGAGGAGACTGCCTCTCTGCGCACTAGGCTGCGTTTATACTATCTGGTTTCTTACGTGGGTTGTGGGTACGCCTTGGAGGACTACCGCCTCCAGGCTACCCAGAGCGCCGGCATCCTCATTGCCCCTGTCATCTACAATAGGACTGTCCTAAGGGAGTCCTGGCCCCGCCCCGCACCGGCTAGCCCTCAGCCGGCCGCCCCTCCTGCACGTCCCCGTCGTCGTCCACGTGCGCATAGTAGGCCTAAGGATGGCCGAAAATAGGTCCCCCGTGGACTCTTGGGAGGATGAGGTTTGGGCGGTTAGGGTGATCTTCGATTTCGCTCCTTACCCCCCCCCCCTCCCCTGGGTGTAGAGTTTCCTGGGGTTGAGGCAGACCTCCCTCTCGCCGCGGGGCTCGGCGCGGACGGAGAAGAGCAGTTCGGCTACAGTTTAGATGCCCTGCCCGAATTTGGGGCGGAATTGCTTCCTGATGAGGATCTCCGGGATTTGGAGGATTTCCAGCTCACGTCCCAGGAACGCCTATTAGCAGTGGATCCTGGCCTGGCTGCGGCCATTGACGCCATTAATATGGTGCCCCCTTTCCCTGGAGGACAATACCCAGGAGCTGATCGACAACGATCCACAACTTCGGGACGCTATTAACTTCATAGAAAACGTCCCGGTTTCGGTGCCGTACGACCCCCCTGCTTCGCCGGATGAAGAGGCTCCTATTCAGGACGCGCCCCCGGCAGCCAGGGTTGAGTCGGGTGCGGACCAGGGCGACGGTGATGACGAGGCCAATGAAGACAACAACGAGGGTGAGGCGGGGAGTGTGTTTGACCCGCTTGCGCGGACCCGCAACGACCCCCTGAAGCGTCACATTTGTGACTTCATCCCCGGTAACGTCTGTCACCACGTGCCCCTCCCCTCCAATGTGGCGAAAGCTGCGGGAGGAAAAGGGGTGCAGGTGTACCTTGGTTCGTACCGTCACTTCGCCCCCAGCAATAGGCTGTTGCTCCCGACCCTTATGCGCGCTGGCGTACTAGAACGCTCATAGCAGATCAGGTGCGCCTATCAGGTGTTCCTGGGCGCGAGGATCGCCTCATTTATGACATGTCCCCGTTGGCCGTGTCGGGTTTGTATACCCCCCTCCTTTCCAGCTCCCCTCCCTTGGAAAGGTTCTGCGTGATGCAGGAGAGGCCATGTGGGCGATAAAAATCGACCTACAGCATGGGTTTAATCATATAAAACTCCGCCCCAATGCTAGGCCTTGGTTCGGCGTGCTCTGTGGGAAGGATCGTTTTAAACGATTGCCCATGGAGTTCGCGGGATCTCCCTACATCATGCAGGCTTGCATGGCTCCCATCTTTGCGGAATTCGTGCGACAACCGGGCATCATTGACTTCACGTATCTCGACGATGTCCTGGGCCTAGGCAGCCCCGCCGCCCTCCTCAGATTCATCGAGCTTGTCCGCGGTTCCTCCATTTTAATCAATGAGGCAAAGTCCGTGCTAACCCCCACCCTCACCTTGTGTATCTGGGCGTTGATATCGACCTGCGCTCCAGCCTCACTCCGAAGATGCTAAAGAAGACCTGCACCGCCCTGGAGTGGGCCCCACGTGTGTCGTCTGAATATAATTTGATTTACATAAAAATAATGAGAGAAATGATGGGCAAAAATTACATCAGAAAATAAAAGGGGAAAATTACATCAGATGAACGAAGAATTGTAGTTATGAATCAGGCTATGAAGTTAAAACTTAAAGTGTTCTGGGAAAAGACTATTCAAATGGGGGAAATTAACGCAACTCTTATGTCAGGCCACATTTAGAGTACTGTATACAGGCATGGTCACCACATTTTAGACATGGTATAAACTTATTAGTCAGTTCAAAGGAGGGCAACAAAAATAATACCATCCCTGAAGCACCTTGAATATGAAGATAGGCTGAGGGTATTAAATATGTTTTCATTTGAAAGAAGGTCTGTGAGGGGAGATATGATTGAGCTTTTTGAAATCTTTTCTGGGATGGATAAATTGGATTTCAGCAAGTTATTTGAGTTAGAAGGTAGTAATAGAACTAGAGGCCACCACTTAAAGATTAAAAAACAGAGGTGCAGACTGGATGTTAGAAAATATTTTTTCACTAACAGAGTGGTGGATTATTGGAATAGTTTGCCACCTGAGACTGTAGACAGCCCAAACTTGAATGTTTTCAAGCGCAGATTGGATGATTATATGGGGATGGAGGGTTAATTTCTTACTTTTTGGTATGTGGATATGTGTCTTGACTTATTCCTGTGGATGCAGTTTCTTTTTATTGTATATTTTGGGGGACTTTGATTTTGTTTTTGACACACTCTTATGGAGGCCTTCAAATTATATATTGTAGATGCATGGTTGGACATTCCTATGGATTGTTAAATTGCATATTGTAGATGCATGATCTGACAAAATCCTATGGATGCATTATGTGGGTGGGATTTGATGGATAAGGATAACCTTTGATAGGCCCTTGTGGCTTTTGTCATCTGGGAAATTATGTTATGTTAACTGCGTAAAAATGTCATCCTTCGAAAAATTAAAGATTCAGGGTGAAATGTTAGGTCTTTTGGGCAAAGACCTGCTAAATTACGTACAGGAAGAAGAGAGGAACGAACGGGCAGATTGTAGGGAATTGGAGATGGAGAAGAACAAACTGAAGATGGAGATGGAGGAGAACAAACTGAAAACGGAAATGGAGATGGAAGAACGTAAAAAAATTAGGCAGCATGAGCTGGAAATGAGCCGAAATCAAATCGGTTCCCAGGCTGAAATTCCCCAAACTCCTTCAGTCCAACGTCCCGCTTTTAATAATGGAGAGGACTTTGGGTCATTTTTGGCCCATTTTGAGAGAATCTTTCAGATCAATAGATGGGATCTCGAAAATGATGGCGTCGCTCGCTTACTTCCCCTCTTAAATGCCAAGTTAAGGGATATCTTCGTATCTCTTCCCCCGGAAGCAACTTTGGACTATTCCACGTTAAAGTCCGAATTGCTAGCCGCTGTTCATATGAATAGCGAATTCTACCACTCCCGATTCAGCCAGGAAAGGATCCGCCCTGGCCAAACATTTTGACAACACGGGTACATTCTCCAAAGACACCTTCAGTGTTGGCTGGATGCGTGCAAGATTCCCCAGGTCTACGAGTCCCTTCTCGACTTCTTCCTTAGGGATCAGCTTTTAGCTGCTGTGGCTCCTGAAATTCGCGCCTTCATTAAGGATAAATGTTGCGCCACTTTCAAGGAGTGCTTGGAAGAGGCCGATGTCTAAGCGGGGTAGTCATGATTTATACCCTAAGGATGTTAAAAAGACCCCAATCACCCCCCCAAACTAAGTTTTGTGCCCTAAGACTCCCCCTAGATTGGTTCCAAGATTTACCAAAGTTCCTAGTCCTTCGAAGCCAAGAAACTTCCATCCATCTGAACACCGAAACGTTAAGCCCCTAGTTTCTTCTCCCCCAGTTGTGCCGTACCAAAAGAACCTGATCGTCAGTCCTTGGCTACATAGCAGAATAGATTGGAGATAGTGCCTAGGAATTAAAAGTTACATATCATTGTGGCCTGAACAATTGTATGAAGCTATCCCCAACTGCCTCAATAATTTAATTTTTTGTCACTGATTTAGATACTTTCATTTGCTGGAGTGCTCTCCTGAACCCTTCTTCAAAGATCATTTAATACCCCAGACTGTACAGCACTTTTTACTTTGTCCTCATCTGGGGCAAGCTTGTGTGAGATAACTGTTTTGGTACTGGGCTAGTGGGACTCTCAATCATGTAGGTCTTAAGTGCCAGTTTGTGGGACTTGCTGTAGAAGTTGGGCCTCGTATAGCTTTTTTATTTTAATTTGTTGGTTGGGCATTTATGTCCCTGAGGAACATAAATGCACAACCATTGTTATTTTTTTTATTTTCCTTTAATATTGCTGGGTTTTTTTCTTCATTTTCCTTTCTTATTGTTGCTATTGTTTGTTCATTTTCCTTTCTTATCGCTCGTTATTTTTTTTATTTTCATTATTGCTGCTGTTATTTTTTTTCATTTTTCTTTTATTGTTGCTGCTGTTATTTTTTTCATTTTCCTCTTATTGCTGTTAGGGTTTTTTGTTTCCTCTTATTACTGCTGTATTATTGTTTTTATATTTTCCTTTTTAATGCTGTTTTTTTATCTATTGCTGTTGTTTTTTCATTTTCCTTTATTATTGCTGATAATTGCTGTTGTTGTTGTTTTCATTTTCCTTTATTATTGCTGATAATTGCTGTTGTTGTTTCATTTTCCTTTATTATTGCTGACAATTTCTGCTGTGTATTCATTTCCTCTCTTATTTCTGTTGTTATTGTTTTTCCTTTCCCTGTATCACTGTTGTTTTTTTCCTTGTTGCTACTGTTTTTCCACTTGCTGCTACTGTTCTTTTTTCATTTTCGTTGTTTTTTTAATTTCCTTTATTGCTGCTAGTATTTTTTCCTTGTTGCTGAAGTTTTTTTTATTTTCCTTTCTTATTTCTATTTTTAAAATTTTCCTTGATTCTGTTTTTCTTTTATTTTCCATTTATTGATGCTACTGTTGTATTTTCATTTTCTTCATTGCCGCTCATATTTTTCCTTTTTTAATTGCTGAAGATTTTTATTTTCCTTCTATTTTTTTCATTTTCCTCTTCCCTTGCTACTGATTCATTTTATTTCTTATTACTACTGTTGTTTTTAGTTTTTACTTGTTGCTGCTGTTATTGGTTTTAATTTTCTTTCTTATTGCTGCTGTTTTTTTTAATTACCCGCATTGCTATTATTATTTTTTCATTTTCCTTTATTGTTTTTTTTTATTATTTTTTGTATTGGTTGTTTTTTCATTTTCTTTATTGCTGCTATTTTATTTATTTCCTTTTATTGGTGCTGCTGTTTTTTCATTTTTCTTTATTATTGATCCTGCTTTTTTAATTTCTTATTGCTGCTGTTTTTCATTTTCATTATACTTTCTTATTGCTTCTGTTGTTTTTTATTTTCCATTCATATTAGTTTTTTTTTTCATTTTCCTTTTTTATTACTGCTACTGTTGTTATTCCATTTTTCCTTATTGCTGCTGCTGCTGTTTTTTTAATTTTCCTCATATTGTTACCTGTTTTTTTTGCATTGCCATTGCTACTATCCTATTTTCATTTCCTATTGCTGTTGCTGCTATTTTTTTCACTTTACTCCTATTGCTGCTGTTTTTTTATTTTTCATTTTTACTCCTGCTGCTGTTGATTTTCCAATTTCCTCATTCCTGCTGTTATTTATTTTCCTCTTATTGCTGGTTATGTTTTATATTCTGGTTATTACTGCTGTTTTTTTTTCATTTTCCTTATTGCTACTGATGTTATTGTCTCGTTTTCCTTTCAGATTGCTGCTTTATTTTTTATTTTTCTATTATTCATGCTTTTGTTTTGTTTTTCATTTTCTCCTTATTTCTCCTGTTCTTTTTTTCCTTTTCTCTGTTGTTTTCATTTTCCTTTTTCATTGCTGCTGCTGTTTCAGTTTCTTTTCTTGCTACCTTTGTTTTTTTAATTTTCTTCCATTATTGCTGCGGCTGTTATTTTCCTTATTGCTGTTGTTTTTTTATTTATTCTTATTGCTTGTATTGTTTTTCATTTTCTTTTCTTATTACTTGTTGTTTTTTATTTTCGCATCTTATTGCTGATGTTTTTTTCATTTTCCTTTATTGTTACTATTGTTTTTTTCCTCTTATTACTGCTGCTGTTTTGTATTTTTATTACTACTGCTTTTTTTCTTTTACCTTTCTTATTGCTGCTGTTGTTTTTGTCTTATTATTTAAAATTAGTACATATTGTTAAGTTTCCCTTTTTTTCAGTGACCAGTGGCTGGCATTGGTGAATGTCAAAAATAAAAATGTACAAAACATAAAAAATGGAGTTCAATCAGAAAAATTAAGAAAATTAGTCCATAATTTCTTTTCTTATTACTTGTTGTTTTTTATTTTCGCATCTTATTGCTGATGTTTTTTTCATTTTCCTTTATTGTTACTATTGTTTTTTTCCTCTTATTACTGCTGCTGTTTTGTATTTTTATTACTACTGCTTTTTTTCTTTTACCTTTCTTATTGCTGCTGTTGTTTTTGTCTTATTATTTAAAATTAGTACATATTGTTAAGTTTCCCTTTTTTTCAGTGACCAGTGGCTGGCATTGGTGAATGTCAAAAATAAAAATGTACAAAACATAAAAAATGGAGTTCAATCAGAAAAATTAAGAAAATTAGTCCATAATTTAAAAACATTCCATAATATAAACAAGAAATATCTATACAGAGTTACTCTATTTAGAATATATATTTTATAGAGTATATTAGTAAAATATTAAGATTCTATATCTAATTCTTTGAGCTATATTTTCAAGATGCCATCTGTAACAGAAAAGGCCCAATGTGTTGTGTGGCTTGCAGAAACAAAATCCCCCATCACTGTACAACGAAGGTTCCGAAGGCAATTTGGAATTAAACCACCAAATGTTAAATCACTTAAGTCATGGATGTCAAAATTTTTAAAAACTGGAAATGTGGATAGGGGAAAAAGTAGCGGTAGACCATCAGTATCAGATGAAATTGTGAAGAGTATTCAAATTGCTCTTGCAGAGTCACCAACAAAATCAGTGAGACAAACTTCACAGGAACTAAACATACCTAAGTCTACAGTGCACAAAGTTTTTCAGAAACAGTTAAAAGAGTTTGTACATGAATTAAAGGACTGCAACAAAGATCAAATAATTATTGATTTACCACTACAAATGGATCTCATTGAAGAGCCGGATATAAATGGTTTAGAGAATCAACAATAATACAAAAAAGGTAACTATTTTTGTAGTATTCTGAAGTTTTTAACTGTAAAATCTTCTTCTTTCTGGACCCCAAATTTAGAATTGATTAAGTTTACTATTGCACTACTGCTGTTCTTTTTATCTATCCACTTTTTCCTTATATATATTTGTCCTTTTCATGTTCTCTACCCTGTGTTAAAATTTTAGAAGCACTACTTTGTTATTGTTTGCTGATCTTCAAGGTGTCTGTCCGATCAGCCCTAAGACCTTGAGAAAAGGATATGGCCTGTAATGGGTTTTCCTAAAGAGCCCTCAAGAAGTATACATATATTGTGTTGGATTGTGTGCAGTGTACTTTTATTTTGTGTGGGGTACAGTGTTGCATTCGATACAGGGATCCATTATGCTTACATCCAGACCCTTCTGGTATCTCAGGAGGGCTGGTGATCTTCACACCAAATCCTGGCTAGGTGGACTCTGTCCTCAGGAGGTAGGAGGGCTGCAGAAGGATAGATGTCAGTGGGCCATGCATCCAGCAAGGTATTTTGCGTGAAAGTGAATGGATAGAGCAGTGAGTAAAGTGTGGATATATTTCTGGAAGCTGATTTAGTGTATGTGAGGTAGAAGAGTTTGTCAGGTTATCTCTAATGTATAAATTAGGTGTTGTTTTAATGCTTCTTTGTTGGAGTGAATGTTAAAGTTTGCTGGTTTTAGTCCTCATATCAAACTATGTAGCTTCTCAAGCGAATATCAGCTAGGGCAAGCCCCAACTCCCCACGGTGATGCCTAGTCACAGCGGTAACCTCCCTTAGTAAATAGTGTTAACTTAAAAAGAATCTGGATAAAAAGATTCAAACTGCCGGGAAAGCACGCTAACCACTATACAAGCCAGGAGGCTAGTTGTGTAGTGGGTGCTCTCAGTTAGTGGTGGCTGTTGCTAGGATGCATATAACATAACATAATTTAACGGATGACAAAAGCCACAAGGGCCTATCAAAGGTCATCCGTATCCATCAAATCCCACCCATATAATGCATCCATAGGATTTTGTCAGATCATGCATCTACAATATACAATTTAACTCCATAGGAGTCTGTCAAAAACAAAATCAAACTCCCCCAAAATATACAATAAAAAGAAACTGCATCCACAGGAATGATTCAAGAAACATATCCACATACCAAAAAGTAAGAAATTAACCCTCCATCCCCATATAATCATCCAATCTGCGCTTGAAAACATTCAAGTTTGGGCTGTCTACAGTCTCAGGTGGCAAACTATTCCAATAATCCACCACTCTGTTAGTGAAAAAATATTTTCTAACATCCATTCTGCACCTCTGTTTTTTAATCTTTAAGTGGTGGCCTCTAGTTCTATTACTACCTTCTAACTCAAATAACTTGCTGAAATCTAATTTATCCATCCTTGAGAAGGGTTAGGGACACAAGCAGGATGTCAGGAATTTTTCACTCTTGTGAATGAGAGTCCTCACTCGTGATCAGAACCCCTCTAACTGCATAATGAAGAAGTTACATGAAGATCATAATACTAGTGAATTGGTAAGACTGAAGACCAGAGGCAAATCATCATGAGGAGGGGGGGGAGGTATCTGGGAAGTATTTTGTTTTTTATATGAACTAGCGGTCATAAAATAACATAATTCAACATATGACAAAAGCCACAAGGGCCTATCAGAGGTCATCCAAGTCACCATACATCCCATAAAGTGCATCTACAAGATTGTATATGAACCTAAAGGCATCACCATTGTAGCTTGACAAAAAAAAACAATCATGCAATACACATACCAATAATATACAGTACTCGACAAAATTTTAGGTTGGGTGCGTGTCAGACAAGTTGCAGCATGATAAAAGTGTCATAAAACATATTAATCTTACCCTTAATACTTTGTTGGGCATCCTTTGCATTTCTTGATATCCCTCAGGCATCGCGGCATGGACATAGCAAGATCATGTAGCTTCTGTCTAGGTATAGCATCCCAACAAGCCCTAATTTCCTTCTCCATGTAACTGCCTCGCTTTTCCCATAATAAGGCCACAAACACTCCCAAACTACAAAAACCCAGTCACAAAATGGTGTCGGTCAGGAGAACACAACAGCACAGTCCTCTCACTACCGCGGACAAGCCGACACTGAGCATGTGCTGGCAGGCTGAGCGGGAAAACTGAGGGATGTAGTGATGTCTTGCAGCTGGCCCAAACTTCTGACTAAATTAAATCACTCTCATCTATACCATTCTTTTTCAAACATAAGTTTAGTCCACCCCACTCACCCGGCCTAAACTTTTGTTGAGCACTGTATATATGCAAATTATTATTCATTATGTAATTTGCCACCAATACAAATTAAAAACCATCATAACCTACTCTTCCCATATACTCATCAAACCTGTGCTTGAAAACATTTAGGTTTTTATTTTCAAGTAGTGGCCCCTAATCCTATACTACCTTACAAAACCTCAGTGACCTATCTACTACTACTCTTAAGTCCCTCATTCTCTACTGCATTCAGCCAATGCCCATTTATTTCATAGCTACATTCTCTATTCTCTCCCCATGTTAATAACTTTACATTTTTTAAGGTTATAATTTATTTGCCACTTTTGCCCCAATCTATTAACTTATTAAAGTCACTCTGCACTTTGAGGTTAGCTTCAGCTTCATTTACTACCATTAACAATTTTGTCTCATCAGCAAAAATTGACATTGCTATTTATACCCTCCCCAAGATCACTTATATAAATTAGGAATAATAATGGGCTTAGAACTGATCCCTGAGGTATGCCACTAATAATGTCCTTCCACTGTAATCTCAACCCACTCAGTACCACTTTCTATTTCCTGTCTTTCACCCCTTTTTCTGCTCCATGCTGAGAGAATGAGGCTGCTGCCCGTATATGAGCGAGAAATCTCCCTGAGGCAAATAGCGGCCTCTAGTGCCTTATATGACAGTTTTTGTTAATGAAGTAAGGCCTACTAGTTGTCAATACAAGATGGTTTGGGTCCCCAATCAGTTGTAAGAACTTGTATGTGTACTATATTTATACCCTTGTAATTTTGGGGGGTAAATATTTATATACAGTAAACCCTCGATATAACGAACCTCAATATAACAAATTTCCGATATAATGAACCAAATTTCCTGGCTAAACTCCATCGGGTTTAACAAGCAAGCATTACGACCAGCCTGAGTGAGTGTTGGTGTGTCACATGTCTCCTGCAGTGGAAGGTTCATATCAATACTATGTTGTGTAGTCCACTTAACTTTATTAGTAATTACATATGTATTACATATCCATAATGAACTTGGTTCATTATTTCCATTGCTTTTAACGCCCATCGGGTTTAAAGAATGACCCCCCGCCCCATATATAGATTGTTATATTGAGGGTTTACTGTATATGCATATATTTTGTTTAATTTGGGAAATATATGTGTATATTGTGTTAAATAGTAAAAATGGAGAAATTTTAATGTACTTTGATGAAATATAAGATTTGAAATTATATTACACTTAATAAATGATTTTGTCATAGTTTTTATGTGCTTAATTTCACTTCTGAGTTTAGAAAAGTACAATATATTTTATCCTTGACTAAATGGAGTGATAATAAACATAATACTCACTCTATTATTGTCATTAACAGTGCATTCTGGCAGAACCCCCCCCCCCCTCAATATTTTAATTCTTCCATATCTAAGACTGATTATCCTAAAATCAATGCTCAAGTATGAAAACCAATTAATTGGCCCAAATGGCTGATGATTAATGATTAATTGGTGCAACCCTATTCTCTATTTCAATTTATTTGTAAATGTATGTTTGTCAGTGCTTCTCCATTTGAAATAACTGAATCTGTCACAACCCCTCAACCATTTTTATTACACTATGGTTAGGAAACTTGCTCATTTACACTAGAATTTGAGCACTTGTCCTTTAACACAATGGCGATGAATATGGGATCCAAGGGTAGACTGTACATTTGACTGCAACAAATCCTTAGTCTAGATCTGCTGCATCTGGCCTGTCACGATCATGTCCTGGAAATTCTACTGGAAGCTGTTTTCTCGACCTGCATCTCAAAGTCCAGATATCACTGCCTTTGTCCATTTCTGAGAGTTCTGGCACTTTGTTGATCAAGACCAGTACAGGACAGCAAATAAAGAGTTCAAGGAGGACTGGGTGGATGATGTCCTCAAACTCTGCCAAGGCTACCTCCGACAGTATCACCCACATGATGACTATCAGAAACTGCTAGAATGAGACATTGTGTTCCTTGGTGGAATCCCTCATGGATGCAAGATCTCTTTCCACAAGCTCATCTGGCTCGATGGATGACAAGAGTGATTTATGCTCTGAAAATGTGGATCTTTGCGCCTCAGTTCACAGAATACAACAAACAATGGCAGTCCACTTCACGCGCAGTCAAGGCTGCAGTTCTTCCAAAGCTGGGCAAGTTCTGCATCTTCTTACGCTACTACATTCAAGCATGGTTCTCAGCTGCGTGTTCACCAAAACCTTCAAGAAACAACCTCGACCTTTATAAAGCCCTCATGAAAGAGATGAACAAGGTGATCAGAGAGTCAGGGCTGAAAGTGTTTGGATGTCACATGTGGTTCCTGTCGGAAGTGACAGTTGGTCTTGCACTTTTTGCCGATGAGCTGTCCCTGGAGGAGAAGTGGAATGTTGTTGCCAACCTCCGAAGCATGGAGGCATCAGAGGAACCTCCACCCAATGTTCGCGTTGAGGAGGCTGACTTAGACAACAAAACCGTTGCCTGCTGCATCTTGAAAAACACTGGAAAATTCCTGGATCTGCTGGAAATTGACCAAGGGTTCCTACCCTGTGGGGGACAAACCCCATATACCAGGCAAAGCGAGTAGGTGGCCTCATTACCAATGATGCCGTTGAATGAGGAGTCGAAGAGCACCAGAAAATGTATCCAACGCCAAGAAAGGTAGCCTGATGAAGTTGAAGTACTGATTTGTGTAATATGATGCAATTTCTCCCATCCATGAAGAAAAATATAATGACTGCACAACATGAAAATATCGTCCAATCAAAAATAAATTTCTCTCATTTTGTTTCTGTTGGAAAAGGAATAGAATAAAGAGTTCCGGATTAACATCATTTCATTTTGAAATTCCACCCCTATTGATGTGATGCACCCTAATATACATATCTTAAATTTAACAAAATTTTTAAGCAAGCCCACCCCTTTTTAAAATTCCCTTTTGAGATTCCAATCTGTGGTCTTGAAATTAAGTCTTTCTTTTCTTCCAAATATTTGGGGGGGGGGGGGGCATTTTAAGAAGGAATATTCAGATTGTAGTTGGTTTATCAATATTTATTGATTTCTCTTTACAGCTTGATGAAGCCCTTTGTCACCAATAAACAAGAAGTGATTTTGTTTAAAACTCAATTGTTAATAGCATCAATTTATTAAGGTATGTTTTGTGCATATTTAGCTATTTATTGGGATTTGCATGCCCTACTAGCACTTGTTCTGATTGCATAAATCTTTGAGTAAGAGTTAAAATCCATTTGCCTAAAAGATAATCAAGATTTAAGTTTAATTGGTGTTAGTTGAGGCACTTGACAAAGTGGTACTTATCGAGAGAGTGCTAATTGGGTCCAGCTCCTTTTCCACAAGCGTCAACATACAACTCTTAAAGGTTTTGCATCAGGTGAATAATCAGGATATGCTAACATTATCTCATGTTAAAGTACTGATCTCTGTTTCATTGTTGGTCAGAATGTATTGACTGAGGCCAGTATAGTGATTGACTTTTTCCATAGGAGATTGTTGTTTGAGAATGAGATAGTTGCTAGATTTATTGATTCCTCAAAAGTAAGTTTTGATGTTGCTGTTGATTCCTTGAAAGTGAATTTAGTGGTAATTGTGATGACAGTAGTTTATCAAGTTAATGAACCTTATGATAATGCATTGGTTTCTGGTGATCACTTGAGGGAAATTCAGGCTAACCATAGGCAACTACAAAATGTAATAAGGATGGTTAACTCAGGAATGAGTAACAAGAATCTTCCCCATAAATTTTAAGTCTTTGAAAAGAGTGGTCAGATTTTGAGGTTCATGATGGTCTTCTGTATAAGAGAGACAAAGAAAGATTGGTGGTGTTGTCACTTTTAATTATGTAGTGAGCTTGGTAATGAGTACTCACCTTCAGCAGTGCCATATTGGAATCTTTAAGTTTTTTACCCTTTTGAAAAAATATGTTTGGCATCAGTCCTTGATGAAAGTAGTAAGGGATGTTTGTAAAACTTGCAGCATATGTCAAAAGTGTAAAGTTTCCAGCCAAGTAGTTGTTCCTCCAACTTTGCGTATTACTACTTCAGGCCCATTTTATTTGGTTGCAATGGATTTGGTAAGTCTACCAAGTACATCCTCTGGTTATATAGGCTCTCTTATGGTTGTAGACCATTTTTCAAAATGGGTGATTGGTATCTCTATAAGGAATAAGAAACACCAGACTATTTGTCATGTTTTGGAAAGAAATATCCTTCCAATTATACCCTGCATACCTGTTAGAATTCTTACTGACAATGGTCCAGAGTTTGTCTCGGAAGAATTTAGCTTGACATTGGTGTGGTACAATATTGTACATTTGCGATCGATGCCTTATAAAGCTTGTAGCATTGGAGCAATCGAGCAGGTAAACCGAACCATTGGAGAATCGTTGAGAGTCTTGAATAAAGAACCTCATAAATGGGATGATTCTCTTGCCAGTGCTGTACTCCTGCCAAATGTATCTTGAAAAGGTTGCATAATATTGACAGTGTGCCTTTGCTGTCAGCTGGGACCCATAATCCTTGGGCAGATGGACATCCAAGATATCAACCTGGTACTTTAGTTCTGAGAAAAGTTAAACTTATAGGGAACCTGACTGTTAATAAATGAGCACCTTGTTTTGATAGACCTTACCGAGTAGTTAAGGTAAACCAGAATTGGGTAATATATGAACTAATCAGTTTAGCAGATGATCTGGTTGTTAAAGCCCACCATATACAACTGAAATCCTGGTGTGAGCCTCCTTGGTATCTGAAACATGTCCAGTTTTATGGTTCACCACTTACCAGTCCAGTTAATGATGATACAACTGTCGAGTCTGTTGCTTGTTCCACATTGGAAAGTGATTCTTTAGAGGATGAAGATTCCAGTAGTGATACTGATTTACCTCCAGTCTCGTATTCTTATGGTACAAAGATTGCTCAGTAAGAAACTCTTCTTTACAGAAATCTATTTTAAAACCTTCTGGTACTTTTGAACCAAGGTCTATGGAGAGAGTTTTGAGATATCTTCCGATGTTCTAGACACTACTCCAATAATGTCACCAGCAGTAATGGCTCTCTTGGAGGAATCTTCTGATGTTTTAGACACTACTCCAATAATGTCGCCCGCAGTAATGGATCTTTTTGAAGGATCTAGTCATTTTTAGGAAATAATATGAGTGGTAACTCATATTATTTCCTACAGTAATAAATCAGATGCCTGATGAGCTTTTATTAGAGAGAACAACTTCCCCTAGGCGAGAGGAAGAAAAAATAACAGTTCCTGAGATCTTAGAATTGAGGAATGTATCCCCAATTGACTTTTCTGGATTCTCTGTTTGTTCCCCATCAGGAACCCCTGTCTTGTCCAGTCTAGGTTACTTCAGTTGTTAGATCCTATCAGGCTGTTAGGGAAGTTGTAAATGTTATGAAAAGAGAATATATCTTGCCTGCTCCTTCTGCGATGTCTAGTAGACTTAGCTTGTCTGCAGTATATAGGGAGTTATCTGAAACTCGGGAAATGATAGCTAAGTTTAGGAAGAGAGCTCAAGATAAGGCTATTGGTGAGAAAAGGAGGCTTAAGTTTAGTCTTCCTTTCATTCGCTCGAAAGGTATAACTGTTCCCGTATCCCATGTCCAGCCTCGTGCATTGGAGAAAAAAAAGAAGGAATTGAATACTGTAAATAATGATGTTTCTTGTCTAACTGCCTTAATGTTGTAAAGAAACAAACCATGCAAAGTGATTGGGATAGTCCTGCAAACAGAAGGCTTTTTGAAGTAGAGAGGAAGACAAGAAGGGGGATATGAAGTGGGCAAATGTCTTACAAACTATATTATTTTTTATGTCTGCGTCTCTCCTTCAATTTTCCATGAAGTTAAAAGTAACCTTTTTGTTTCAGGATGTCCTGTTGTGTGTGCAACCATGTATAATTGTGTGTGCTTAATGCCTTTCCTAGTCTGCCTGCATTTTGGGCTCTGCTTATTTTCTACTAGGCCCTCTCGGGTAACACTTTTTTTTTATTCTGTTTGTCTTGCCTGACACTGATTACTTTTTATTATACCTGCATATATTGTTTCATGTGTTCTCCCAATAGGTTAGTTTATTAGTTTATATAAAGATAAAAGCAAATTATTTTTTATTTCTCTTCTCAAGGCAAGGAAACGTTAGCCCCAATGAAAGCTTAGCCCAAAGGAACTTGAGCAACGCTTGTCACTTTCACTGAATCGGAAATTTGAAAATTATACCAATGTGCTATTTCTCATCATGATTGTAATGCATATAGAGAAACTGTATAGTGTCTTGGATTTTGGCAAGTGACCTCAATAAGTCAGAATGCTGAACTTAGTTGCACACAGAGCTTACTTTTGAAACTAGTCTTGTGACTATCATAAAGCATAAAGTTTAAATGAATAGGGATTCAAATTATGTTCACTGTCTATGTTGTGCTACTGTGGACTTGTCTTGTTAGGCTAGAAATAAAGCATAGAGCACTCTCTCTAGACGCCCCCTTGTCATTGGGAGAGAGCTTGCATGAACCATAGATTTCCCGAGCTATGTCATCGGGGTACCATTATGGTACCCTTGTCAAATTGGTCGGGAATGAGGTTCCAGACAAATTGCGTCCATCTATCTACTCTTCTCTCCTGAAGGGAACTAGTAGGAGTTTAGTACGGAGCATGTCCGCTGTACACCTAGTGCAAAATTGATACCCTCCCTGCTTAGTTGAGAGCCATGGCATGCCGGGCTTGAATGACTCGGTTGGATGAACAGCATTAAAAGGAGCGTGCCTTCTGAAAGATCAGAAATGTCTCCGATGGATAGGCGGGACAAACTCACTAATCCCATCTTTTTTACTTGTTGATTGGTCGGAAGTTATTAGAGATATAAAGTGTTCAGCATGACTGGAAAAAAAGGACCGGCTGCTCTTAAATTCACATGTTCATTATGTAAAAGGGACAAGTGGTGTGTGGACTTCCTGGAGGGGTGTTACTCGAAATGTCACCTGGGAAGTATCTGCACTGACTGCGTCCTTAATAGGGAAGCGCAAGAGCTCAAGGCTATACAGATCATCCAAGGAAAAATCTAAGGCACTGGAGAGGAAGCTGCAGACCCTAGAATCTGAACACCCGCATCAGCTTCGCTGTCTCGAGGACAGGATCTCCGAGTTCTCCTCAAGACTAAGAGGTCCAGTCAGCTCGCGGTGAATCTCCCATCGAATAGCCCCTCATCCGAGCAGCGAGCACTGCATTGGCAGTGCCAGGCCAGCCTTCCAACATCCCAGAGTGGAGCCAGCTGCTGCAGGACTGGCTCAACGGGCCAAAAAGAAAAGAAAGAGGTAGAAGGGGGAAAAAAAGAAGAGAAAGTAGAAACAGAGGAAAACAGGAAAAGAAGAAAAATATGGAGATTAAAGAGGAAACCTACAAGTCATTTCCGAAAGGGAAGACTGTCTTCTGCAGCCGAATGTGCGAGAGTCAACCTTATTACTGACTCTCAAGCACAGTGTCTGCAACCCCTGTTAGCGGCCTGCCATCCACCAGTGTGAAGGTAAGCTGCCTGCCAGGATGGGAAAGCACCGAATTATGGTATAGGTGGAGAAATCTCAGATTTTTGAGAACTCAGTTGTTGCCCTGATGGTAAGTGGCAATGACCACTACCTCAAAGGAGGTAGGGTAAGTCCTGAAGGAAAGATTTTACACATGGTCATGGAAGCCGTGGACGACTGTGGGCTGAAAACCTGCAGACGTGTTGTGGTCGGGATGCTTCCAAGAAGAGGTCCAAGTCAGATTGCAGAAACAATCTCTACCATAGGGATGAAGTGCATCTTTCCTTTAAAGGAAAGGCTGTACTCTGTAACATGATATAGGATGTCGTGGAGCCGACCCAAAGGAGTGTCCAGCCCAGATTGAAGGTGGACGTGCGCCAGTACACTCGTGTCACTCCTGGAAAGACCTCGGAGGTCGCAAAGAGGGGTGCCTCCTCGCCACCAAATTGGCCGGGAAACGAAAGAGCGTAGGGTGTCCTACATTCGGGGACTCGCTGAAAGTTTTTTGTTTAATACAAGGTCGATCAGGAACAAGGTTGTAGAGCTTCGAGACCTCGTATCAACGGATGAACCTGAGATGGTGGCCATAACAGAGTCATGGGTAAAAACTTCAAACCGAGATTTCAAGGGTGAATTCATAATTCGCGGTTACCAACTCTTCCTAAAAGATAGGACAGGCAGAGAGGGTGGCGGTGTGATGTTGTATGTCAAGGATGCACTCAAATCGATGAACTGCAACATTGTATCCGACTATCTTGACCTAGATATTGGACCCTGCAGCTTTAGAGACACCCTGTCCAATTCGTTGAAAAAGACAGGGATCTGTACCGACTGTTGGGTGAACTTGTTGAAGACGAGGGTTTATCTTCATGTGAGATTTCAAAACCCAGGTTGACTGGGAAACCAAAGAACCCCGTGCCGAGAACGCACTGCTCCTGGAGTTCGCGAACAACGAATTCCTGACCTAATGGTGAGAGAGCCGATGAGAGGCGAAAATGTTCTTGACTTGGTTTTCACCTCTGAGGAAGATATCGTTGAGGAGCTCTGTTGCAGTGACCACTGACTAGTTAGATTTATAGTCAAGATTTCCAAGGTAGAAACTGTGACTCATGAATCGAGGAAACTTGATTTGAGAAAAGCAGACTATGCAGGTCTCTGTGTAGGATTGGCTGCTGTGAGGCTGGAAGTGTGTAATAATGTGAAAGATTTGTGGAATAGTTTCAAAACTATGTTCATGAGTCTTCAAACTCAATTTATCCCTGTAAAAAGCCTAGGTCGGTCTTCCATTAAACCAAGGTGGTTTAATCGAAAAATTGGTCAACTGCTGAGGGAGACGAGAACTGTGTACCAGCAGTCAAAGACTTCTGATGACTTTGATGAGTATCGGAGGCTAGCTAGGAGAGTGAAGTCCAGCATAAGGGTGGCAAAATGTGCTGAGGATCTTCTAGTGGTGAGACTGCAAAGAGAATACCAGGAAGTTCATGGATATGTAAATAGCCGTAAACCAATCCATCGAATGATTGACCCTTTGATGAATGAGGAGGGGGCATTAAAGCACTCAGATGCAGAAAATGCAAACCTTCTGAACGACTTCTTCTCTCCAGTGTTCACTGAAGAGTGTGGTCCCATCCCCCAGCCCACAGACTCTTACTTGGCTGAGAAGCTGGAGGAAATGGACTTCACCCAAACCAAAGTAGATGAAAAAATCACTGACCTAAAGACAAATAAGTCCCCTGGCCCAGACGGGTTTCTACCTAAAGTGTTGAAAGAAGTGCGTGATGAGATGTCACAACATCTGGGCACAATCTTTAACATGTTAATCCAGATGCGTTCCTCGAGACTGGTGTGAGGTGGAGGTGACTCCTATCTTCAAGAAAGGAGACTAGCCATCCGTCGAACTACCGACATATTAGTTTAACTTCGATAGTTGGTAAACTCATGGAAAGCATCATGGTGGACAAATTATCGTCTTATTTGGAGTCAAACCTGCTATTGAAGAGTTCCCAGCACAGTTTCCGAAGGCACCGGTAATGCATAACGAACCTTGTGGAATTCTTCCACTTCGTTTTCAGTGAACACAACCGGGATAAAGCGGTGGATGTTGTGTACTATGACTTTCAAAAGGTCTTTGATAAGGTACCACACCGCCGCCTCATTATTTTATTCAAAATTCATATTTGTTTATAATTTCAACAAATATGTATCAAATTAAGGTTATTTCTCTGATGCTGACTCAATAATTCATCTTTCCTTCGACAGGTTATGGCTATCATGGGTACCCACAATTCTCAATCAGTGATCTGTTATTGTGATCTTTTCTTACTATAATATAATTATTAAACTAAGTAATTATTAATATTATATAAAAGTAGAGATAGATATTCTTCTTCTATGTTATTCTAATGCTTGTACCATTTGTTTTTTGAAAACCCCAGAATAAAACCCAGGGCGGTTTTTTTTTCAAAATTACTTTCTTTTTTTTTCAAGAAATGAATGCTACTTATCATTATTTTATTCAAAATTCATATTTATGTTTATAATTTAAACAAATATGTATCAAATTAAGATTATTTCTCTTATACTGATTCTTAATTCATCTCCTTCTACAGGTTATGTCTATCATGGGATATGGGTACCCCAAATTCTCGATCAGTGATCTGTTACTATAATCTATTTTTACTATGATATAATTATTAAACTAACTAATTATTAATATTATATAAAAGTAGAGATAGCTATTCTTTTTCTAAGTTATTCTAATGCTTGTATCATTTGTTTAAAAAAAAAAACACAGAATAAAACCCGGGTTTTATTTGGCATTTTCAAAATTTGGGGGTTTTGCTAACCCTGCTTACAGGGAGCAGCAATTTGCCTTCCTGGCCGCCGCGCTAATGGGACTTAGCGCCCCATTCAGCCTCTTCTCCTTGTTTCTGCCAGCCTGTGTTTTTACCCCACTTTCTCACTCTCCCTACAACCTCTCCTACAACTCTCCCTGGTCAGCCTCTAATTGAACAGAGTAGATGCTGATCAGCTTCCTCTTACCCAACTATCCCGGATTTGGACTGAGAGGGGAGGGGACAATGTTCCCTCACCCCTGAGCTTCGGCCTTGCGTGGTGTGGTTTTACCAATGCTTCATCCTCACCCACACCTTCCTCACATACTCTTTTCTTCCTCCTTTCGCTGCCTATCAATTTTACGCCGTGCCCAAGGTGGAGCTGATGGGCTGCATGATCATTAGGCAGGAGGGTTGCCTCAAATGGCGGCAGCTGGTTTTGCCGGCCCTGTGTATACCCCTCACAGAGCGAGCTACTGTGTGGTGTGATTAATGTTTGTGTCCCGTGATTATTATAGGGTCACCATGCCAATGATGTAAACCTAATCAACAAACCTTTCTCCCATTTACCTTTAGCATCATTGGAACCACCATAGGTTAGCTCCAAAGTAGAAAAGAAGCCATGTGTGTGCTCTCACAGGTGCCCTCCAAACTTGTCTGACCGGAGAAGAGGCTTACTCCCCTCCTATGCCTTTGGGTGCAGTAGACTCCCCTTCACCCCCTTCTCTGGAGTCGCCCTTGAGCAACTCCCTTTCTCCAGTGGCAGTTTCCCTGTTAATTTCTAAGGGGACTGCCAAGAAAGCATGCAGGCAATCCAAAATTGACCGCATGGCCCACTGGCCCTTGCCTACTAATGTCCTGCGTGCGTGCAAAACCAGCTTGCACTTGGTCAGTATACTTTCCACCCTCTCTTCCCCGACGGATGCCAGTTCGCCGGCCCAGGACAGAATGAAGGTACCTCAAAGGGGATCTGTGATGACTTTAGGGCAGGATGGCCACATGGAGCCCCCTCCTCTCCCATGAGATGACCCAGTCCCAGACGGTAGGATCATCCTTGGGGTAGAACCTGGGTTCAGTGCCAAGCACAGAACCTGTGTCCACCCCTATGTAAGCTCCTCCTCAGATGGCTCGTGTCCCGACCATTTCAGAGAAGCATCTTGCTGAGGTCGGTCCATCTGGCCTATGGGCTCCTGCCGGCGGAGTGAAGTGAGATCATTGCCCGCCCCCCCTCTCCTAAAAAGAAAAAAAATAAGAAAGACTCGGGGGTGCTTTTCCCTCAGTGGAACCCACTGGGATGGACAGGGCCACTGCATTTTCGGTATGCGACCAAGCCAAGATCGGCTCATCCTGCCCCGTTGCTCCCCGGGGTGGGGAGTCCCAGACGAAGACCAAAACTGGGCATAGCAGACAGAGCCTCCATTACGTCGGGGCCCCTCATTCAGAGACTACCTGGCATTTTCAAGCCTGCTGGCTTCAAACGCTTCCTTATTATTCGCCCCACTGATGTCAGCATGTTGGCTAAGGGCAACATGATCCATCAGGGAAGTGCACTAGCTCACGTGATTGGTAGAGAGCCGAAGGTCACCCATTTCTCGGACTGGAGCCTTTTGGCAAATGTGTAGAATCCCTCCTAGGCAGCCATGATTAGTGCCTTTCAGACACTTGATGACACGCCTTTGAGTGTGACGCCGCACTCTACCATGAACTTCGTGAAAGGAGTAGTTTATGCAAGGGAACTCGTGGACTACTCCATAGATGACATCACCTTAGAGCTGTCCAAACATGTGGCGTTCAAGGTTGAACGTGTGATGACAAGATCCGTCAGTCGGTGCGTGCTTGTTGGTATTGCTATCGTGTGAAGGCATTTGTACCACCGCCGCGGAAGTGCTACTACTGTCACCGCTTCCCCCATAGTAATCGCAAGGCTAAGGACTTGGTCCTGGCGCGCCCGGTGATGTCTGGGACGTCATATGCCTCAATGTTAAGAAAGTCACCCTCTGCTCCTGGCCCCTCCAGGCTTACAATCATGGTCGTTTCCGCGCCCATTTGGAACCCTTCTGTGGGTTATGCCCATCCCCGGCGCTCCCCTGGTAAAGCTGGTGGCACAAAAGTGTTGCCGCGGACTCCGGGCAAACTGGGAGGAGCTGCGGAGGCTCGTCTCTTCCCATTTCCCGTTACCTATCTTTTTTGCAGGAGACCATGCTGGTCGCGTGCCTCATGCTCACCCTCCTGGGATATAAGTATTTTGCGACCCCACCACCACGGGATTGGGGCCGGGCAGGAGGATGCACGATTTACACCCTGCATGATGTCTCCGTTCTTCTCCTCGCTTTAGATACCTCCTTTCAGGCAGTAGCTGTGCAGCTGCACCTGGATAGGAGGTATACTGTTATTTCCGCGTACATAACACTTCGACGCGGGGGATTTCCCCCGCTTCGTGGCACGGTTCCCGAGGCCCTTTCTCCTTGCTGACCTGATTGATGAGCTGGGGATAGGTGTCCTAAATGTGGATGAGCTTACGCATCACTGCCCGAGAACCGCTTCATTTTCCTGTCTCGATCTATCTTTGTGCTCTCCCGATGCACAGCCTGATTTTGGGTGGGGAGTGGTCGATGACCTCCATAGTAGTGATAACTTTCCCATTCAAATATAATTTTCTGGGTGCTGGCGCCCGAGAGCCCGCCCTAGTGGTGCTTGGCGCGGGGTCGGTGGTCCGCATTTCAGAAAATCACCCATTTCTCTGTCTCAGTCAGAAGTTTAGGTCGGTAGATGAGGCTGTTGAGTTCTTCGGCAACCTCATCGCCGTAGGCTTAACTACTATTCCTAGAACGTCTGGCCATTTTGCACGCCGACTGCTCCTGTGGTGGTCAGCCGAGTGTGAGACGGCCCTCAAACGGTAGCGTTATGCCTACATGCGCTATAAGCGGGCTAGGCCTAGGTTCCGGTATATTTCGAAGCACGCCCGCCGCTATTCTGGGCAGGCATAAGTGTCTTCACTTAACAGTAAACTCATCTAGAAGAGGTGTGAAGCGAGTCAAAAGGATTTGGAGCAAGTTCTCGGAGGACCCTGCTCCCGTTCTCCAGGAGAATGGGACCGCAATCTTGGACCTCGTGATGCTGCTCTGCCAGCATTCAATACGCGTCGTGATGTCGCGGAAGGCCGAGAACTGGACTTTACCTCTAGAGGCGGAGAACACTTCAACGATAGGTTTACTTTGAGTGAGTTGCGTTCATCTCTCGCTTCGTGCGCGGACACCGCGCACGAAGCGATGTCCCACCTGGGTGAGCGAACCATGGTCTTTATGTTAGATTTGCTCAACAAGATCTGGGTAGAGGGTATCCCAGATTCCTGGCGAATCGTTAATGTGGTCGCTTTTCGCAAACCAGGTAGAGATCACTCTACACTGGCTGGTTCCTGCCCGATCTCTCTAACCTCCTGTGTGTAAGTTGATGGAGAAATTCATAAATGTTAGCTCCGCCTTCTTCCTGCAGTGGAGGCCACTGTCTTCTGCACAGTGCGGCTTCCGCAATTTCCGCTCCACGTCGGATCCTCTGCTCCGACTGTAAAATACCGTCTGCGAGGCCTTCCTTCGTAGACAGCACTACGCCACTGTGTTTTACATCCTGGCCGCCGTGCTGACGGGATCCAGCGCTCCGTCCGGCCCCAGCTTAGCCTCTCTTCCTTCCTTCAGATAGCTTGTATTTCCCCCCTACCTCGTCGCTTTTCATACAACCTCTCCCACAACTTTCTCTGGTCAGCCTCTAATTTCACAGGGTAGATGCTGACCTTCCACCCAGCCAACCGTCCCGCATCGGGGCTGAGGGGGGAGGGGACAATGTTCCCTAACCCCTGAGCTCCGGTCTGGGGTGGCTGGTTTTTAACAACCTGCTTCATCCCCACCCATACCTTCCTCACATCCCTTTTCCTCTCCTCTTCACATTCTATCAATTTTACGCCGTGTCCAAGGTGGAGCCGCCATGCCGATGGACTGCCAGGCCACCAGGCGGGAGGGGTGGTCTTAAATGGCGGCGTCTGGCTCTGCCGGGCTTGTAAGCACCTCTCGCAGTGCGGGCTACTGCGAGAGGTGATGCGCAATTGCATCCCGTGTTAAAAAGAGGGTCACCATGCCCAATAATGAGTATTAAAAAAAAACCCCAACCCCCAACTTCCCCTATAACATCGACGGAGCCGCCCTCGGGCAGCTCCAGCAAAAAAATGGAGGTCCCCCTCCCCTGTGCTTGCTCAGGGGACCCTCCATATATCTCTAACCGGAGAGGAGGCTTACTCCTCTCCTTCGCTTACGGGTGTAGGGGACTCCCCCTCACCCCCTTCTCCCTCCCCGGTTGCGGAGCCCCTGACTAGACTAATACCAAGAGTGCACAGGGCGGAGCCTCGATGACATCGGGGCCCCTCATTCAAAGGTTACCTGGCGTTTTTGAGCCCGCTGGCTTCAACGCTTCCTCGTTATTTGCTCCACTGATGGCACCATGTTGTCCAAGGGCAACATGATCCATCAGAGGAGATGATTAGCTAGTGCAATTGGTAGAGAGCCTAAGATGACCCGTTTCTCGGCCTGGAGCATTATGGCGAATGCGGCGAATCCCGCCGAGGCGGCCAAGATAAGTGCTCTTCGGACACTTCATGGCACCCCGGTGAGTGTGACGCCGCACTCTACCATGAACTTTGTGAAAGGAGTAGTTTATGCGAGGGAACTCGTTGACTACTCAATTGAGGACATCACCCTAGAGCTGGCAGACCATGGGGCGGTCAAGGTCGAACGTGTGATGAGAAAACAGGGAGGGGCCTTGAGACCCACCCCTACACTTCGTCACGTTCGACTGTGACAAGCTCCCTGAGTCGGTGCGTGCCTGTTGGTACCGCTACCGCGTGAAGGCATTCGTGCCACTGCCGCGGCGGTGCTATTACTGTCACCGCTTCGGCCATACGAATCGCTCATGTAGACGTGCAAAGTTGGGGTGACCCGAAGTCTGTGTAAATTGCTCCAAGGTCGCACACGATAAGTCCAAATCGTGTGTGGCCAAGTGTGTCAATTGCGGAGAGCCGCACCCTGCTTCTTCAAAGCAATGTGGTGCATATCTCCTTGAGAAAGAAATCCTGGCCATTCAGGCCCAGGATCGACTCTCATTCCGCGAGGCTAAGGACTTGGTCCTGGCGCGCCCGGCTCTGCCTGGGACGTCATATGCCTCAATAGTTAGAAAGGCACCCTCTGCTCCTGGCCCATCCAGGCCAACGAGCACGGTTGTTTTCGCGTCCATTCGGAGCCCTTCTGCGGGCTCTACCCAACCCGGGCGCTCCCCTGGTAAAGCTGGCGGCAAAAAGGGTTCATACCCAGCCCCGGCTAAAACCAGGGCTCCCCCTTCTTCCCCCAGCGTGACCGTTTCCCGTAAGGCGAAACGGCCACGCGCCTCCACCGAGTCGTTAGACTCACAGGAGGCAACACCCCTGAAGATGGTCGCTAGGCCATCAACAAAGAAACTTCGGCTCATTGGCCCACGCCCCGAGGTGGAGCGAGTGGCTCGGAGACGGTGGTTCCTCGAAAAGAGAGCCCCCCGCCTCCGAAGCCGCAACGCCCGCCTAAGGTTTCGAGGCGGAGGGAGGAAAAGACTCGCATGGTGAGCCCAACCTCCCCCAATAAGTCCTCGAAGGCGACAGCGCCTTCAGCGCTTTGTCCGGCCAACAGCTCCCGGGGTTATGCCCCCGGGAAGCGTACGGCCATTCCCGTGAGGGTCTTCAGTTCGAGGAGGGCCCCCGCGTCTCCTCCGAGCTAGGGCCTGGAGGGCATATTCCTTCAATGGAATTGCCGTGGACTCCGGGCCAACTGGGAGCAGCTGCGGAGGCTCGTCTCGTCCCATTCCCCGTTAGCTATCTTTTTGCAGGAGACCACGCTAGGCGCGTGCCCCCTGCCCGCCCTCCCGGGGTATAAGGGTCTTGCGACCCCACCACCGCGGGATGGCCGGGCTGGGGGATGCGCGGTTCACACCCTGCATGATGTCTCCGTTCTTCCTTTCTCTTTAGCTACCTCCTTTCAGGCAGTGGCTGTGCAGCTGCACCTGGATAGGAGGTATACTATCATTTCTGCGTACATTCCACCGTCAGCTGACTTCGACGCGGGGGACTTCCGCCGCGTCGTGGCATGGTTGCCGAGGCCCTATCTCTTGCTTGGAGATCTGAACGGCAGGCATCCTCTCTGGGGAGATTACTCCATAAATCCCATGGGACAAGTCCTTGCCGATCTGATCGAAGAGCTTGAGATGGGTGTCCTAAACGTGGATGAGTTTACGCATCACTGTCCGAGAACCGCTTCATTTTCTTGCCTTGACCTATCTTTGTGCTCTTCGGATGCACAGCCTGATTTTGATTGGGGGGGTGGTCGATGACCTCCATGGTAGTGATCACTCTCCCATTCAAATATGATTTTCAGGGCAACTGCCGCCTGAGAGACCACCTCGGTGGGGCTTGGCGCGGGCACGGTGGCCTGCATTTCAGGAAATGACTGAATTCTCTATCTCAGTCGAGGAGTTTAGGTCGTTAGATGAGGCCGTTGAGTTCTTCTCCGGCAACCTCATCGCCGTGGGCCTGACTACTATTCCTAGGACGTCTGGCCGTTTTGCACGCCGACCACTCCCATGGTGGTGAGACGGCCCTCAAACAGGATCGTTATGCTTACATGCGCTATAAGCGCCGCCCGAACGATTTCACTGTCGCTGAATTTCGTCGGGCTAGGGCTAGGTTCCGGTATATTTCGAAGCACGCCCGCCGCTCTTCTTGGCGGGCATACGTGTCTTCACTTAACGGGAAGACCCCTTTAGCTGAGGTGTGGAAGCGAATCTAAAGGATTCGGGGCAAGTTCTCGCAGGACCCCCCTCCCGTTCTCCAGGAGAATGGGACCGCAATCTCGGACCCCGCGTCCGTGGCGGAATCCTTAGCGACCGCTTTTTCCGCATTCTCTAGCCGTGATGCTGCTCAGCCAGCATTCAATGCACGTCGTGATCTCGCGGAAGGCCGCCGGCTGGACTTTACCTCCAGAGGCGGAGAACCCTTCAACGACAAGTTTACTGTGAGTGAGTTGCGTTCCGCTCTCGCTTCGTGCGCGGACACCGCCCATGGTCTGGACGATGTCCCGTACGCCATGCCTCGACACCTGGGTGAGCGAGGCATGGCCTTTCTGTTAGATTTGTTCAACAGGATCTGGGTGGAAGGTCTTCTCCCAGACTCCTGGCGAATCGCTCCTGTGCTCGCCTTTCGCAAACCGGGGAGAGATCACTCTACTCCGACCGGTTTCCGCCCAATCTCTCTAACCTCTTGCGTGTGCAAGTTGATGGAGAAATTGGTATTTTAGATTAGCCTTTTTCCTGGACAGCGGAGGCCATCTGTCTTCCGCACAGTGCGGCTTCCGCAAGTTCCACTACGTCGGATGCTCTGCTCCGACTGGAAAATGCCGTCTGCGAGGCTTTCCTTCGTAGACAGCACTACGCCACGGTGTTTTTCGATCTGGAGAAGGCCTATGATACCGCATGGCGATACGGTATCATGGAGACTCTCCAGACGATGGGGGCGAGGGGACGCCTCCCAATGTTTATATCTGAATTTTTGCGAGATCGTCGATTCCGCGTACGGGTGGAGGGAGCCCTCTCCGGCCCAAAGGAGCAGGAAGAGGGTGTCCCGCAGGGAAGTGTCCTCAGTGTCACACTCTTTGCCCTGAGCATCAACGGCATCACCTCGGTGCTTCCGGAAGATGTTCTCGCTACGCTCTACGTGGACGACCTTTCGATCTCTTTTGGCGCGGCCCAGATGCCAACTCTGGAGCGTCGACTCCAACAGGCATTGAACCGCGTCTCTCGCTATGCCGAACCTCACAGGTTTCGGTTTTCTTTGGCTAAGACTAAGGTGGGGCACTTCTGCCGCCATCCACGGATTCACCCTGACCCAGATTTGTTTCTTAATGGGGTGCGCCTGGATGTGGTTGAGTCGCACCGTTTCCTTGGTCTTGTATTCGACCGACGCCTCACCTGGGAGGCTCATATTCGCAGCCTTAGGGTCTCTTGTACCCGCGCCATGGACATTCTCCGTTCCGTGACGTTCAGCGCTGATAGGGCTACTGCTCTACTTTTTTATCGATCCTTTGTTCGTTCGAAGCTCGACTACGGATGCGAGTTTTATGCATCCGCAGCCGAGCGTTTATTGCGGAAGGTGGATTCGATCCACCACACCGGCCTTCGGCTTGCGACCGGTGCCTTCCGCACTTCCCCCATTGAGAGCCTGTTGGTCGATGCTGGGGAGATGCCACTCGCTCTGCGCCGCGTGCAGTGCATCGCTCGCCTGTACACGCGAGCCCGGCGTCTCCCTCAGTCGCCAACAGCTCTCACTGCATCCGCAGCTCATCTCGATGGTGCCTATGCCGCCGAGAGACGCCAGTCATACCCTAAGCCCTTTGGGTTTAGGGCCAGGAAACTCCTTCGAGAGGTAGATATAGCTCTCGGGCCGGTGGCGCCCCTGGTTCTGCCCAGGACGCCACCCTGGAGGGTACCACATTTGGCTATTTGTCGCCACGCCTCTGCTCCCAAAGCTTGTACTGCGCCGGGAGTATTGCGTTCGGCCTTTTTGGAGCACATTTCGTGTCACGCTGGAACCGTGCCAGTGTATACAGATGGCTCCAAGTCCCAAGAGGGGGTCGGCTTGCACGCCGTATCCCTTCTGTTTGAAGTCAGCGGGGCTCTGCCAGGCGCTGAGTCTGTCTTCACGGCCGAGCTTGTTGCAATACACCGCTCGGAGACCGGATTGTTATTTATAGCGACTCACAAAGCGCCCTGAGTGATCTCGGGGCATTGGAATCTCCGCATCCCCTTATTCGCGATATCCGTGACACCAGGGTTTTGGCGAGCCGGGCGGATGTCGAGATTATCTTATGCTGGGTTCCTGGACATGTAGGAATTGCGGGGACTTGGGTGCCAAAGACTCTTCGAGGACTCGGCGACCAGCCTAGCGTTTCGCTCGTCCTCACACCGACTACATGGCAGGAATACGGGCAGCTCTCCGGACTTCTTGGGAAAGAAGATGGGAGACATCGAGGGGAACTTAAAGTTACCTGCCATTGCACCGCGACTGTTCCCATGGGCCTACCCCCCCAATGCCGCGACGGCTTCAGGTTACTTTCTGTCTTCTCCAAATTGGGCACATTCGCGTGACGCACCGCCATTTGATGGAGCGCTCGCATGCGCCATACTGCGAACACTGCGTTGTCCCCCAGACTCTTCGGCACATTCTTGTTCAATGTCCCAGTCTGGATGATCCCCACGCCCGTTACGGGGTCGCTACCGATTGTCCTTTGTATTCGGGACATATTTGTGTACTCCGCCCCCTGGCCTTTAAGACTTTTTGGAGGAGGCTGGCCTCCCACTTTATTTTACCTTTTTTGTGTTTTTCTTTTTGTAGGTCCCATGTTCCTGTGCCTGGGAGAGGCGGGCCTACCCCCGACGCCGGAGCACACTTCCTTCCCTTTTTATTTTTTTTTACCATTTGTCCTTTTTTATCGTTGTTATTTGTTATTTACATATTATTGTTTTTTTTTTTGTTATGTTTTTTAATATATCCTAGTAGTAGTAGGCTGCTGTGTTATCTACGGCGACTTATGCCCAAGTAGGCAGTCGCCAGATGGGCTATCACAATGGAAAAAACAAAACAAACGAAGGATACGCGATTTGCACCGTGCATTGTCAATTCTTCTATTTACTCTCAATACCTCCTTTCAAGCAGTTATTTCTGCGTACCTTCCACCGTCAGCCCACTTACACAAGTGGGATTTACTCCGCGTTGTAGCACAGTTGCCGCGGCCCTTTCTCCTGCTTGAAGATTTGAACAGTAGCCGCCCTTTCTTGGGAAACACCACGATCAATCCCAGGGGTCAGGTGCTTGCTGACCTGATCGACCACCTGGTGTTAGGTGTCCTAAATATCGATGAGTTTACACATCACTGCCTGAGGAAAGTTTCATTTTCCTGTCTCACTTTGTCTTCGTGATCTCCGGATTCACAGCCTGATTTTGGGTGGGAGGTGGTCGATGACCTCCATGGTAGTGATCACTTTGCCAGCTCACTGTATCAGTTTGGTGTTGCTGTAATTTCCACAGAGCTTCATTTGCTTCTCTTTTATACATATGTTGCTGATATTACATGTTTTAATTCTTATTGATTTTGGGGGGCATATATATTACTATTTATTCCTCCTTATATTCTTCTGTTATAGTCATTTTGATATGCAAATAAAAACTTTACGACGCTAAATTGTCTAATTTCATCTTCATTCATTAATGCAGTAATTTGCTAGCTCTACCTTAGCATTGGTGGTCTGTTTCAAACCAGGTGAATGTTGCGCTATTTAATTTCTTTCACATCATTCAAGATTTCTATACTGTTCCAAATTTATTTACGAATATATATGCTATTACCATCTTTCAAGTAATAAGAAGAAGACAGAGGAGTAAGGGTTCCTCTCCCTCAGCTGGAGCTCCGCTGCCGTTTCGGCAAGCGACTAGGCTGAGACCGGCACGTCCGGCCGTGAGGCGCCCTCGGGCGGGAGGCTCAAACGGAGACAAATGGCCACTGCGCTGAGCGGAGCTTCGATTACGTTGGGGCTCCTCATTCAGAGACTAACTGGCTTTTTTTGAGCCCGTTGGCTTCAAACGTTTTCTAGTTATTCGCTCCATAAATTGCAGTAGGTTGTCCAAAGGCAATATCATCCATCAGAGGAGAACATTAGTTAGCTTGTTTGGTAGAGAGCCGAAGGTGACCAGTTTCTCGGACGGAAGCCTTCAGGCAATGCGTCGGACCCTTCCTCGGCATTTTCCTCCGGACTGTTCGCCACTGTCTTGTTGAATGTCCCGGTACCGTGACGAGCGGGGTCACTACCGTTTGTCCCTTGTGCCGAGTAATTGTTGTGCAAAAAGACTGGACTGACTTTTTGGAGGAGGCTGGTCCTCCATTTTATTTGACTTTGTTGTAGGTTGCATGTTCCTGCGCCGGGAGGAGGCGGCGGGCCTTCCCCTGACGCCGGAGCGTGTTTTTTTTTTTTATCTAGTCTCGTATTAGGCTGTAGCGTGAGTATTGTGACTTATGTCCTAGTAGGCATAAGTCACCTTAAAAAAAAAATACAAACCGGGGAGAGATCATTTTACCTCTGCCGGTTTCCACCCGATCTGTCTTACCTCCTGCCTGTGCAAGTTGATGGAGAAATTGGTAAATCTTAGATAGGTTTTAGTCGCTATGCCGGTCGGTTGGTCCGTCCCCGTTTTGTTTTTTTGTTTTTTCTTGGCAATAACATTGTAATTATTCGGCCGATTCTAACGAAATTTGAAACCCTTATGTTGTTTTACATTCTCTTTCGAATGATATAATAATTGCCAAGGTCCTCCCAAGGTTAGTGCGATAATTATTTGGCAATAACATCATAACTATTCGGCCGTTTCTAACGAAATTTTGCAACCCGTATCTTGTTTTACATTCTTTCTCTGTCGAATGATATAATTACCAAGGTCCTCCCCAGGTTATTCCGGGATTTATTGAAGCTTGTAGTGTAATAAATCAGAATAAGTGAGAGCACGCGACTTTGGTCAGCAGACCTTGTTTTTGATAGAGCTCGACCCGCCTTCCGCAAATCTCGCCCCACGCCGTATGCTCTTCATAGGCTGGAAAATGCTATCTGCGAGGATTTCCTTTGTATACATCGAAACGTCACGGTGTTTTTCGATCTGGATAAGGCCTATATAATATGGTATCATGGAGAACCCCCACACCATTGAGGCGAGGGGACTCCTCCCAATCTTCATATAAGTTGTTGGGAAATCCTCGATTCCCCGGCCCAATATGGCAGGTAAATGACATCCCGCAAGGAAGTGTCTTAATCCTTAGACGACCATTCGTCTCTTGGTGAAGCTCAGATGCCAACTCTAGTATCGACTCCAATAGGTCAGGACCTAGGTGGTGCACATCTGTCACCATCCATGGCTTCACCCTAACCTCTAATTGTTCGTACCTGGGTATCGCTGGTAGATTCGCAACGTTTCATTGGTCTGGTTTTTGACCGACACCTCACCTGAGAGGCGCATATTCGCATTTTAGTCTCTTACCAATGCCAATGCGTGTAACACGCGAGGTACTGATAAGGGCAGTTCTTTACCTTTATTACTGTTCATTTGGGGGGGGCTCCAAGTTAGCCTAACATTGCGAGCAAGTTCCACGCATCCGTTGCTGTGTGTGAATAGCGGAAGGTGGACTCGATCTTCTGTAGCGTGCGAGATCAGGCGAGTGGCTTAAATGCTTTGCTTGAATGAGTCTTTTTTGGGACTCAGGATGGCCGAGTGGTTTATTACTCTTGTATCGCTACTTTTCTTTATTTATCTTTCTTTGCGCCCCTTTCCTACTCAAAGCTATCTACAATGGTGCCGCAGACCCGGGAGAACTTAAGTCCTCGAATAACAATTCCAGACTCCGTTCTCCTCAATCCTCAAAATACGCGCCTTCCACCTACCCTCAGTAGAGAGTTTCCCTTTCGATGCTGGTGGGGATTTCGCTCGCTTTACGCCGTGCAGACTGCATTATGCTCTTGTATGCGTGAGCCTAGTGTCTCCCTCAATCGCCAAAGGCTCTCTTTTCATCCGTGACCCATCTCTATGGTGCCTATGCTGCCACGAGACCTTTGGGTTCTGGCAAGGCAACTCCTTAGAAAGCTCGATGTAGCTCTCGGACCCAGGGAAATTCTGGTTCTGCACCGAAAACAACCTTGGGTACTCTCTATCTACATTTATTGCTACGTCAGCTCCCAAAGCTTCTACATAACTGGAAATATTGCGGATATAACTCCAATTCCGTAAAGTTCTCTGCTTTCACCCCCCCCCCCCTCCTTTGAAGCCGGCAGAGTTCTTCCGGGTGCTGCGTGTCTTCAAGGCTTTCAATCCATCGTTCGGTACAGGGGATTACGCGCCGTGCCTGGTTTGGGGACTAGATTGTGGTTTATAGCGATGCAGCGTGTTTAATGCCCTCGATATCTCCACACATCCTGGTTCGCAGTATGCGTGACGCCACGGCTGCTGCAATCCAGGAGGATGTCAAAGTTGTCTTGTGCTGAGTTTCTAGACATTTAAGGATTGCGAGAAAATAGCGTGTTAATGATAACGTCAAATATTCTTCAAGTACTGGGTGACATAAACCACCATTTCGCTCTTTCTCACTCGGACTATGTCCGCAATCAGGTCAACCCTTCGGGCTGTATGACAAAGAAACTGGGACAGCTGACAGTGCACCACGACTTTTCACCTGGACCTACCCCTAATGCCTCGACGTGTTCAGGTTGTTGTTTTTTTCAGTTTCACTCATTCAATGCAACTCGATGCACTCTTCCCCTGATCCTTATAGAAATGTCCCAGGGGTCTTGGAGATCTCAGTTACCGGGACGAGCGGGGCTACCCGTTGTCCCTTGTACTTGGGACGAGTTTGTACACACATTGTGGCCTATTTGAGTTTTGGGAAGATACAGGCCTCTTTAGCATTTATCTTTTGGATGTTGGGTGCACGTTTGTGCCCCCGAGGGAGACGTCTCCTTTTGAAACCTACGTGTGCTTTGTTTTTTTTCGGGGGGGGGGGGGTATATATATTTTAAATCGGCCCGATAGAAATGCTTTTTCGGTGACTATGACATTGCTGTCGGTCAGCAGAGGAGACTTCCTTGTATTGAAAAATCCCCCCCCCCCACCACCACCACTCCGGAAATACACCCGACCCCGACCGGTTCCTAAATGGGGCTCACCTGCAGGCGATCTTGCTTTCGACCGACGCCTCACTTTAGGCACACATTCGCCTCCTTAAGGTTCTCTTGTACCCGCGCCATGGATATCCTTTGTCCTATGGAATAGCAGGGTTCTCAGAGAAGGGGATTCTTCTCATTTCAGGCGAAAGATTTTTCCCCCTTTGTCAAATCTTGCCTTAAAGCTGCTCTTTCTCTATATCACAGATGCCTCTTCATATTCTGTATCCTTCCATTCGTTTTGTTCATATTCTCTATCGCTCTTCCATTTTCTCGTATCGCCACACTCCAACGTTCAGTTATTGTAAAAAGAAAATGATGATGAAGCGAAGAAATGAATCTAAAATTCCATTTTTTTACAGGGGCGAAACAATGACATGTTGCTCTTGATGATTTACAAAGGCGTCACCAGAATGCTTCTCTCGGCATTAAGGGGGACTAAAATTAGAAGAGACATATTATGGCCCTCACCACTTCCACAGAAAGTGCTCGGAATTCATCATTGCCAAACTCCTTTGGTGCGGTTGACGGGATAAGGTTTAGAAGCTAATATAGTTCCTTTTTGAATAAGGATTAATACTGTAAATTTACATAAAATATTTCCAAAGAACTTATGAATTGGCTTTTGTTGATACTAACCCGTAAAAAAATTACATTCTTTAATAGTTGGTCAACGGGCTTTCTGTAAGTACCCGTGACCTTGAAGAGCGCCATACCCAAAGCCTATTCCTTTTTTACTGCAAGCTTCGCATTTTCACATGGGGTCGCTCTTTGTCACCGCTTCCTCTCTCTGATCACACATCCTATCTATCCTTGCACCTTAATCTTTGCCTTCCATTAATTCTCCCCTCCATCTCCATCAGTCTTTTGCTAACGTACTCATCTGCTCTCATAACATGCCCATGCAATCTCTTCTCCCTATTGTTATTATTATAATAGTTATATTCTGAAATTTTATTTATACTCATTTAAAATTAGGCGTGATCTTTGCCATCGATCCATTTATAATACTAATTTTGGTAAAATGAGTGACAATACATTGTTGATGCTTATTTCACCCTTAGATAGCTATATCTAAACATTAAATGAAAGGATAAAACAACTTCACATTAAGAAACTATTGGAGCAAAAATTAATTGTTTAAAAGGACAAACTACAAAGATTACAGATTATTCTGGTATTAGGATTTGAGGAGTTAAATTTTGAGAGAAATGAATATTCACAATTAGCGATACTCCAGGGTAGTTTGACCGACTTTCCGAATAATTAACAACGTAAACCATATTATGGATTCTCAAGTAACTTTAAAGGACTATGGTCCGACAAAATACTAAATTTAACCGAAACTTTTGACTTAAGTGTAAAACAGGGTAAACAGACCCAAGTCGGGTGCTCTGAATTATTCTGACCTTAAAAACTTTCAGTACGTTGGGCAATCTGACCTGTAGGGGGGTTTGTTTTTCTTTTAATAACTTCAGGACTAACCTTGGGAGGACCTTGGCAATTATATCATCCGAAAGAGAATGTAAAACAACATAAGGGTTTCAAAGTTCGTTAGACTTGGCCGAATAGTTACGTTATTATTGCCAAAAAACTCATTGAAAAGTAAAATGGTTACCATCTGACCGACCTAGTAAGGAGTCGCGTGCACGGAATATAATATTTCTGCATTTCCAATTTTTTATCGAGTTTCAGCATATTCACAAATAACGACATTGGAAACTACGAACCTTCAGGAAAGGCGAACGACCTGAAATAACGGAGAGAAACGCGGCAGATCCACGTTTGTCTTAATAGGTGTAAAGGCAGAAAAAATAACTGAAAGTATATATATTTCTAAACTTCAACATCTACCAATTTCCCACAATATGCGGTCGGCACGCATCAACACGACCCAAACTACACCTCTTTCTGCCTTATTGTGCTTCCTCTATACCGCTACCATTTACAAAGCATCCTAGATACTTAAAACTTCGCACTTGTTCAAAGGGACACTGGATTCGGATATCACATCTTACCCATCTTTTCTGCATTCACTTTTAGACTTCTCCCACACGCCGTTTCAAAAACTTCGATCAGCATTTCTAAATTCCTCTTCACTCGGCCACCTACATACACCGTCATCAAAATATACCAACTGAGAACTAAATCCTGCTCAATCTCATTCATACTTTTCTCAATACGCCACTCATAAAGATAATAGCCATGGCGACATCAAACAACCTAGCCTTAACCTCTCCCAAGAATATTAAATCATTCACCCTAAAGCACATCTTACTTCACACCATCCAATATTTCTCCATACATTCTGAGTATCTGCCATAATGATCCTATCTACACGATCCCAAGCTTTCTCCAGGTCATGAGTCTAGCATACATTTTACACCTTTATCCACACAGGCCATCTAGACTGAAACCTTGACACGAATCGCAGAAATACTAGGTACAGCCACTATAAATGCAGAGCATCCATTATACTACATGGCAGAATCTATACTCTCACAAAGACACGTTAAAAAAAACGCCAAATTCATACTACATTAGGGAAAAATAAACGGTCAAAGCTCACTTCAGCCGCCCTGAATCAGCTTCTTGAAACATATGCATCCACTCTTTCCAGTTACATTCATAAAACACTTGACAGGCAGCAATGTGGACATCACCCAGCAGCCCTACTGAGATACCAGAAAAGGCTGGATGCGACCATCCCTGATGCCTGTCTAATGCCCAATACGTACCCCGCACATGGAATATTGCACGGCATACAACACCCCTCCTCTCTCTGGGACTTTTTCCTTTTTTTTCAGGGGTTGGTCCCACAGAGGCTCTGGCCTTCTCGTGGTGAGGGGGAATAGTTCTCTCGAATAAACCACTCCTTCCACGAAGTTCATTATTGAGTGCGGTGTCACACTCACCCACCGGTGAGCCATTACGTGTCCGAAGAGCACTAATTATGGCCTGAGGCAGAAACGGGTAAACTTCGGGCTAGTTAATGCTGCTTCTGATAGATCATGTTGCCCTTGGCCAACATGCTGCCATCAGTGGAGTGAATAACTAGTGTGTTTGAAGCCAGCGGGGTCGAAAAAGCTAGGTAGTATCTCAATGGGGAGCCATGACATAATCGGGAATTCACTCAGCGCACTTGCAACTTTAGTCTTAGTCTGTGCCCTCATCCCACCCGAGCGCGCTTCGGGTCCGGATGTACCTATCTTGTCATGATTACTTGCAGAAGCAATAGCGGACCCGTCTCACCCCGGAGCCTACGTGGAGGGAGAGGACGGCCGGACGTGAAACCGTTTCTCTTCCCACCTCCACCAGGAAGGGGCTCCAAGGTCGTATGGACCGGCCTCAGGAAAATCCTCATCTTAAATGGAGAAAGACATGTCGGACAACGGGGCACCAGTTGGAGGAGGAGGTCCCTCTATTCTTTGCCAGTCGTCGGGAATCTAAGCCGCTTGCAGCGGGGGAGGACTCGGGGTTCGGTGTTTAGCACCGAGATTAGGTCCGCCCCTTTTGAAGATCGTGCCATTTTGGGGTGAGTTGCCTCCGCAACCATGTCCAGCTCAGGGTAGGGCATCCAAGTGGCCACCCTCGCGACGAGAGGGTGGCAGGCACACCGGGCCGTTGTAAGTTCAAAACGCGTGCCTGCAGGAAAGTAGGGGGCTCGGCGGTCACCTCTATCCCTTGCTCCTCTAAGGGGGAAAGCTCTATTGAGGCGCTCCCTCCGGGAACCGTCGATTTTGGGACACACGTGTCCATAATTGGCACTCTCCTGTGAAAGAAAGAGATGGGGGGGGGAGGTCGCCGCTGACGTAGATTTAATCGTCTAAGGGACTCCAAAGGAAGCGTTGAGGAAGAATCCATCTCACCCGTAGACTTAGGAGAGGGGTAAGCCTCCACTCTAAGAAAGTTGGAGGGGCCCCTGGAAAAGTATAGGGGGGGGGATACTATTGTTTTGAGGTTAAGGGTTTAAGGTAGGTTACCAGTGAGTTGCTGTCCAATCCAAGAGGATTATATATGGCAGCTAGGGTGAAACGAGACAAATCATCTATAAAAGGTGGAGACCACTTTGTGACAAAAATTTAAAAAACGACGGGTTAAAAGATTCCGCCAATATGAATCGAAGACGGGTGTGTTGAGGAATAGTTAAAAGGGTCGGGAAACAGGACAACCGGAGAATGGTAAAATGGCTACAATCCAATAAAAGGTGGGCAACCGATTTGTCCCCACTGCAAATACGACAGCAAGGGCTGATATGAGCATCACGCGAAACAAGATGGCCGTAAGTAAGTATCGTGTGGCCAATACGAACTCGACAAAGGGCCACCTCCAACGACCGCATTCTATGACGACTCGAGGGCAAGAGCGAATAGAATTTTTAATTTTGTATAGTTTGGATGTTGAACAGTCATCCCATTCATTTTGCCAGTTGAAAAATATACTCTCTTATTGAAGGAAAGTAGTCCCTAAAAGGCAGAACGAGTTCTTAAGGTACACAGAATGTGCTGAGCGGGCCAGCCGATCAGCCTTCTAATTGCCTAGGACGCCCACATGCCCAGGGACCCATCAAAAAATAATTCTAAATCGGGATGCATTTTTGATCAGCCAGTTGCAAATTTCTGTGACTAGGGGATGGGACGTATTAAAAAATCTAATTGACTGTAAGACACTCCTTGAGTCGGAAAAAATGACAAAATCACTAAAAGGTAAAATTTGGATGAGTCTAAAGGCTAAAAGGATCGCTGAAAGTTCAACGGTAAAAATGGATGCTGCTGGTGGCAAGGATAGAGTTAGGAATTTTCCTCCTGGGTAGATGGCTGCGGCACCCACGCCACCGTCCGACTTAGAGCCATCCGTGTATAGTGGGCAGCATTGTTCGTGTGAGGCTGAATGCTCTAAGAACAGGCTCCTAATGATGCGATGGTCCATGGAGGACTTATCCAGGCTACACATGTTGGTACATACTGTGGGGAGAGGAGCACGCCAACTAGGGGTCCGTAAGGATGGGAGGGTAAGGACCCTTGGAGCACTCAGGTAAGAGAGATGATCTCCTATGCGAAGGTTCAAAGGGTGGGGTAAAGATGGCAACTTATCATATGCCGCCGTTGATTCGGGAGCATACAGGCATCTGTAGACCTCGTGATACAGGGGCTTGCTGTACTCGGAAGAGGTATCGCATGCATATTTGAAGTCTATGGTAAGGCTGTTGACAGAAGTACGGAAGGCTCCACTAGAAAGGCGAACTCCGAGAATTCGAATGGAGTTCAGCATTTTAAGGGCTGAAGGGAAAGCCGATGAGTAAATTTGACAGCCATAATCCAATTTGGATTGGACGAGGGCTGTGTATAATGTCCACAATGTTTGTCGGTCACTGCCCCACGAAGTGTGTGAGAGGACTTTTAAAATGTCTAGAGCCCGCAGACAGCCTGTTCTAAGTCGGCGTAGGCGTGGTAACCAAGATAACTTTGGATCGAGAGTTGCGCCAAGGAATCGAAACTCAGAGACAAACTCTATATCTTCGCCTTGTAGGGAGATAGATGGCGGAACAAGAACCCCTCTGCCTCGGTGGAAATACATTGCTTTGGTTTTGTTCGTGGAAAAACGGAATCCCTTAAGTTGTGCTCTTTTGGATACAGCATCGACCGCCAGTTGTAGCCGACGCGATGCTGATAGAAGGCGAGGTGAGGAACAGTATAGTGCTAAATCATCGACATAGTTGCCGATACACTCTCTAGGAGACGAAATTATATCATTGATGGCAATTATAAAACAAAAGACACTTAAAACACTGCCCTGAGGAACTCCCTCCTCTTGGGGTTGCAGGTCAGCGTATGCGTCTCCAACACGTACCTTGAAGGATCGAGATGCTAAAAAACTTTGAATAAGTGAAGGTAAAAGGCCTCATCCCCGAGACGTATAGCTGCTTCAAGACGCCGTATCCCCATGTTGTGTCGTAGGCTTTCTCAATATCGAAAAATATAGCCAGGACTCGGTGCTTTAATGAGAAAGCTTTCCGGACCGATCCCTCGAAACGTACTAGTAGGTCACGGGCCCTATGACCTTTGCGGAAGCCACATTGAAATGGAGAGAGGTGATTGGTTTCTAGGAACCAGTTTAGGCGCTCCTTTTAATTTTTTCCAGCAACTTACTCAAACAGCTGGTGAGAGCTATAGGGCGGTAGTGATCTGCATACAACCCGTCCCTGCCCGGTTTGACAAAGGGAAGGATGATCCCAATGCGCCATGATGGGTAAAAACCCTTCACCCATATAAGGTTGTACAAATCAAGCAGGAAGAGAGTAGTGTGGATGTAGGTGCCGAATCATATCAAAATGGATCTCATAAAGGCCAGAAGTAGATCTGCAAAGGGACAAAGCGCTTTGCAGCTCATGGATGCTAAATAGAGCGTTATACGGAAGGTTAGATTTTGTTGTGAAGTTGAGAGAATGAGATTCTTCCTTTGATTTATAGGATTGAAAAGCCTTATCGTAACGGCTGACACTGCTGATGACGCAGAAAAGGTCAGCAAAAGCATTGCTGACCGCCATTCTCCAAGGAACCGTCTAAGTTGTGTGTGGGGGTATGATGATTAGCATAATGGCCCCTGATCTTAGCAGTAGGTGTCATCGAGGAAATTGAAACGTAAGGGCGCCATGAATTTCGACGAGCCTGACGAAGGGTTCTTTGGCGAAGCGCACGAGCTCGGTTTCGGTAAACCTTGTTGCACAAAGTTTGGTTCTTTCGGAATCGGGCATGGGCTAACTTGTAATTTTTGATAGCTGTTGCACACGTCGAGGTCCACCAGGGCACGGTTGAGCGGCCCGTGGTAGGTCGCCTCCGTGGAATGGTCTGTGTCTCTGCATTGTAGATAGTCGATGTAAAGTATTCTACTGCCGCGTCCACTCCATTGAAGATCCCCAAGGATGCATTTGTGAAGGACGCCTCTTGGAAACCTTCCCAATCTGCATGACCCAAGTCCCACTTAAGGGGCATGGTTGTATGAGGGCTAACTTGAAGGGCCGACAAGACAATAGGGAAGTGGTCACTCCCATCGAGATCGTCAAGAATTGACCATCGAAATTCTATAAAGCAATCAGGGGAACAAACAAACAGGTCAACCCTGCTAAAAGAGTTCGTCTGGACATAAGAGGTAAAATCGCCAGTATTTAAGACACAAAGAAAGTCGGATAATAAGAGACTCTAAAACACTGCCTTTGGCATTTCGAGTGATATGACCCCAGTATGGGTGACGGGCGTTAAAATCTCCTAGTAATAAAAATTGGGAGGGCAACTGGTCTATAACTTCTAAAAGGTCGGGTCTTGACAATGATAAACAAGGGGGTAGGTAAATAGAGCAAACGGTAAAAAGCTTAGTAAGAAAAACCCTCACGGCAACAGCTTGGAGGGTAGTATGTAGGGAGATGGAAGAAACATGGTAGGATGAAGATACCATGATTGACACCCCTCCATGAGAGAGCCTTCCAGCAGGAGCAATAGAGTTGAAAGTGAGAAAACCGGGTACCGGCGGAAAGGGCCGTATACCCAGTTTATTCTCCTAGAGACAAATAACAGCGGGGTGGATAGTCGTCAAAGGAATTTTGAGTTCTTCTCACTTTGGAAGAACTCCTTGACAATACCATTGTAAAATGCAAGATATTGTGTGTGACGATTAGATAGCACTGTGGATATTTTTTTTCTATTTTGAGGCCGATATTGGATTTGAGGTTCGTCCCAAAGAGCTTGAGAGACGGAGAGCTGATTTTGAGGAGCCTGCTTTTGCAGGGGGAGATCCTAGATGGAGCCTTAACTGGGTTTTTTTACGTGGGTTTTGGAGAACCGACCGAAGCCCTTGATTGTAATTCGGGCTCGCAACCTGGCGGAAAAGGAAGATCAAGAAGGGATTTTCGGTGTCTGAGGAGTTGGTCCAACCGCCGCAATTGGTGATGTTGGAGTATCAACTGCTTCCATCGGATCTTGGGTCGAAGGGTGAGCGGAAGGAACGGGTGATCTGAGCGAGGTGTATGGAGCTAGGTGTATATCTGCCATGGTTTGGATCAGGATGGGGCCTAAGTCCTGTGAAGGGCGGGACGGACTTGGGCATAGAATGTTCAACCATAGGGGAGTCCTTTGAAGATTCTCAGGGTTCGGCCGAGTCAGCTCCAGAGGCTGCCCGCTTATTGGTGGTCGATGACCCAGGTGAGGAATCCTTTCTCTTACCACTGGGCTTTGGGTCTCGGGGCCGGGTGGAAGAACCTTCACTGGTCAATGTTGAGGATTCTTTCAAATAGCGTCTCTCCCAGCTAAAGCTGCTGGAGAGAGGCGGGGGGCTCCATTGGTTATCTCGGTGTGAGAGTGATGCTTCGACTGCATATTCTGAATGTTTTCGACGCTGCGAGTAGATCTAGGGTGAAGTGCTTCAGGCTGGTCGGGACTCTCGCTTGATGGTCAGTTTCGTCCAGCGTCACGTAAAACGTCAGAGAAGAGCCGGCCGAGTGGCGAGCCTCTTTTATATCTAGACGTAGGAGTCGCGCAAAGCGAGAACTTTCTTTTCATATAAAAATATAGAGCATAGTTTTGACGCAGCATAGTGGGGTGTTTTGGTGCATTCGGGGCCATGGTAGTCAGAGCTACAATTCACGCAGGAGCGAGGGTGCCGACAGGCACGGCAAACGTGTCCAAATTGATTGCAATTGAAGCAGCGTCTGGGTAGTTCGATGTAAGGACTTACCGGACACGAAGGTACCCAGCTTTAATATACTGCGACAGTTCTTGTCGTTCAAATGTTGAAATCCTTGTGGTGGTTGGGACTTTAGTGGAGCCTAATGTTTTAATTACCCTGTGTACGTGTGTGACACGTTGGGTACTAAGCTTACTCTGAAGGCGGGTGGGGTCGTAGTCCTTTAGTTCGTTTGAACGGACCACACCTTTGACGAAATTCAGACGCGGATGGGGCGAGACAGTTATTGGAATTTCAGCTATCGAAGATGGATTTCGCACAAGGTTGTGTTGAGAGTGGGATGACACCTCGACTACATCACTACTTCCTCTTGACCACAGCGGGACTCAAAAGATTCATTGACGACAAACACATCGCATTTTGCAAGTGGGATGTCGGATGATGAATTCATGACAAGAAAGCGAGGATAATCAAGATCTGGGTCTACTTTGTTGGAATAGGGGTCCAACGAGCGAGGGAAGGTTGAAAGGGTAGGCTTTTGGTTTATGGCTAGCCATTGCAAAAAGAAAAAAAAACTTCTTTATCTCCCTCGGGGCTCCCCACCATAGAGGCCTACAAGGGCCCGGCACTATTGCAACTATACAATCAGTTACGTCCGGTATGTCCTCTTGGAGAATGGATACGGATCCACCACACCATCTTTATAACCCTAAGAGGCTGCCCGAGTTCTCCTACGCACGGAGAAAAGGGGCCAACGATGGGTTTCTCCTTGGGCATTCGGTAGACGAAGGCGGTCCCCTAAGGGGCCCAGGGCTGACCCCCTTCGCCACGAGAAGGCCAGAGCCTCTCTGGAAACAACCCCTGAAGAAAAGATCCCAGAGAAGGAGGGGTTTTTTTTTAGGTGGGGCTGCCTGGAGGCGGCTCCAAAGATGGAAAAGGGAAAGCCCTTCCACCGATTAAAGGGATGTCTCATATTACCTCTTCCTCCCCGACACCTTGGGAGGGCGAGGCCGCTTTCCGTGCATATCCGATCGCCCCTATTTCTATTGTCGCCATGATTAATATGAACAAAGAAAAAAAAAAAGAATTGAAAGTTGATCCAAGCGCGACTCAACAGAAGGGAAGGCCACCTCATCCCTAAACAAAGGAGAGGAGTAAATCCCATCTCCGCTAGAAGATTGGAGGGGCGCCTAAAAAAGCATAAGCATAGGAGTGGGCCACCTCCTTTACTTAGGTGGAGCATGCCACGCCAGCACCTCTTTATTTCCGCTCACGCTAAGAGCGAGCAAGATTGTCATCCATTGTTCATTAAGAACTTCTTAACATTTTGAAGGGGATCAGTGAATAGAATAACAACTGGGCCGGTGGCAGACTAGTCAGCTGCCAACAGTACATATATATATATATATACGAGCCCTTTGCCAAGTCGGAACAACAAAATATGCGGTATATGTATGTGCAAATCGAAAGTAGGCCAGAATTCAATCAATAAGAATTTCCCAGGGAAAAGTAAAACAAATCTCATAAATTTATAATAGTACAGCACAGGATAAAAAATATATTAACATTTCTTTCATTTAACAATTACCTATGAGGAATGGCAACATCATTCCCGAATCCAATATTCCAAACCAAAATTTCATATATTCAAAATGTGGATGTTTCTTAATTTGATTTGGCTTTATTTAACCTTACTGGAAATAAACGATATCATCTTCAAGTGTCTTGCCTTCCTCGATAGCAGTGACAGAAGGGACCTGGTCAAACTTTTTGTAAATCCTCAAGTGGACAATGCCATCATTAATTCTGGCCTGCAAAAAAAATAAAAAAATTATGAGAAAATAAACTTCCTTCTGAGCATCCAATTCCAAATTACCAAGGCAGGTAATTTGTTGACTTACCTCTAAAGTTAGAAGGAAATGGAGAGAACAGGGAGAGCCAAATTTAGGTAATGGTCCTTAACCTTTTAAAGGGTTATGATGCCATGTGGACTCACATAATTGCAAGCCATTTTGATTCTATTATATTGATTTAAGGGTTATATTTAATTTGGGCATCAAAGGGTTAAATCCTTTGATCTTTATGAGTCGGTGGAAACAAAGTTTTAGGATTATGAAGGCCCCAACTAAGGCAAATTCCATAAGCCAACATAACTTTGTTGCCCAAAGACTGGAAAAATACAAAGAATAAAAAAAGAAGAAGAATAAAGGAGAGAAGTTTGAAAAGGGTAGCAGATGGAAAAAAAAGTCAGTCATTTCTTAAATAGACCCAAAGTCATCTAATATATTTATGGGATTAATATAAAAGAAAGTATGTTCTCAATCCAGCGTTTCTGCAAATTACAGGCATTCAGTCCTCATTAAGGAACTGTAGCTGATATATGGAGATTATATTCTTACTTCTCCATAACAAGAATGTAAAATTGGCATGCTTAAAATTAGAACTAACTATTTGAAAAGTGAAACAAGTGATTAACCATAATAAGAAGCAGCAAAAAAGAATTTGGACAAATGCATTATTTTTTCTTAAAGGCGCTCATCTGGCGACTGCCAGGAAGAGCATAAGCACAGAAATTACGTTTTATTCTGTTTCTTAGCCAAAGAATTGGATAAATATTTAAAAAGTAATAAAAACAATCACAAAAACAAAGGAAAAAAACAAAAGAAAAAGCATTAGCATGGGGTGGAGAGGAGGAACACTCGCTCCAAGGCTTGACATAGATAGAAGCAAAACAACTTAAAACTATATACCGGGTGACAGCCAAAATGTCCTCTTTTTTATAATGGTGTAAGTTGTTAGCTATTTAAGCTTGAAGGTAGAAATAAGTATCATTACAAAGAACAAAATTTGAAATTTTATTAGCTAGCTTAGGTAGCAAAGGCTTGCAATGGATAGTCTATCCCAGTCTAGGATACCCTATCTATGCAGATATTTAACAGTTCTGATTTAGTATGTCAAAAATGGCACAATTAACATTTGAACAGCGCAGGTTTGTCATGGAATTAATGATTCAACATGGCTCCATAATCAAATCTATTTGTCATTTCCAAGCAAGATATAGGATACGATTAGACAAAAATACAATAATCCAAAGAAATTACACCGAGTAGAATGCACACAGCACAATTCGTAATTTAAATAAAGGAAATTCCAGTTGGTTTAAAAATGTGAGGACGGAAACGAATATTGACAAGGAAAGGACTTTAATTGATGCTGATGAAACAAAGTCAATGAGAAAATTGGCTGCTGAGACAGATTTGAATAGAGAAACTGTGCGAACTATTCTCAAAAAAAAATCTTAATTTAAAGCCATACAAAAGTCAATGTCACCAAGAAATCTCAATGCAGGATAAGCAATGAAGGTTATCATTTTGCCTCAGGGTTAAAGAAATGTGCAATGGTAAACAATTAGTATTGAATAACATAATTTTCAGTGATGAATGTCACGTTTACCTGAAAGGCATGCCGAATAAACAGAATTATCTGAAATGGTCACAACTAACCAAATAATCACTTTCAAAAACACTTTCAGTCCCCAAAGATAACAATATGATGCGGGCTAAGTGGAAAGAAGATTTATAAGGGCCTATTTCTTTGAGGACCATGAAACATGACAAGCTCAGTCAATAAATCCTGCCAGATATCTTGACATGCTCAAAAGCATTTTGGCCAATAGCACATATCCCGACGAATGGTTTCAGCAAGATGGTTGAAGGCTCGATTTCCTCAAAGACTAATGTCACATAGGACAAATTTCCCCTGGCTGGCAAGCTCAGCTGATTTGTCACCTTTAGACTACTTCTTATAGAGTTTTGTAAAGGAGACTATTTCGAGCTGCACCATCGAATATCGCAGAACTTCAAGAATGAGTTTTGAGAAATCATTGCATCCCATTTTGCAGAATGCCACAGGAAATTTTGCTAATCATATTGATAAGTGCATAGAGTCACGTGGTAAAAAAGCTAGCTAATAAAATTTCAAATATTGTTCTTTGTAATGATACTTATTTCTACCTTCAAGCTTTAATGGGTAACAACAAATTGCACCATTATAAAAAAAGGGGACATTTTTGATGTCACCCTGTACAATGGAGGAAAACCCCCCCGAAACTCGATCATTCAGCAATCAGATGTAGGAAAACCCATCCATGGTACAAGCAGTAACGACCTCGCTCAAGTAATGTGCGCTAAGATCCCCCATAATCACGTTACAATCTAATACTAGGCTAGATTAAAAAAAAACATGTACATAACAAATAAAGAAAATAAAAACAGGAACAAAGGCAAAGAAGAGGCTAAAAACAACAAATAAAAACAAGATAAGCAAAAAAGCAACAAGGAAGCGGGTTCCAGGGTCGGGGGGAGGCGCGATAACAAAGAGTCAAATAGTCCGCAAGTCTGGGTACACGAACCCGTCCCGAGTACAATGGACAAGCGGTAACGACCCAGGTCGTCCCGGGGTCACGGGCGCAAACATCATCCAAACTGAGACATTCAAAAGGAATGTACCGAACAGTCTAGAGGACAAGGCAGT